>JAVGWX010000001.1:113613766-114086266 GCA_036924085.1 Ariolimax columbianus | reverse complement strand
TAGAAAGAAGGACAAACTTGGAAAGGTTTACAGAAAAAGCGCGTGTATATTTTATCACGAACAGAGTGCACCCAGAAATAATAAATAATAGATACAAACACAATCAACAACAGCAAGAATATACATTAAAATGATTTAGCTTTACAAAGTTTAACCAGAAAAGAAACAGCTCCAAAACACGACATGCCCCTCTGCCACACCTCACTCCCACCCCTTCCGGCAGCACATAAAACGCACAAACAACCCAATAAATCAGTTTTAGGAATTTCCTAATCGCCTAAGCTACAAGCTGTTTTCCTTAATAACAAAATAGGGCCACAGAAATGAAAACAACAGACTTCTTTAATGAAGTATTAGTCTTGACTTGAATGGAGTAAAATTGGTTCTCAATTCGTTTGTTGCGGTAGCTTCAATAGTAACAAGTAGATACATGGAAACTGCAAGGGCGAAATGAGACTGATATATTCTTCCAACCAAGTGGAATCCATGACTATATATGAATGGGTGCATTTGGTTTGTGAAACGAACTCTTCACCCCAAGACCACGCAGCCTCCATCATGATAGGTGAGTGATCCAAAAGTGTCAACAACCAGTCATAAGACTCATTATCAGCGTGAATAATCACACGATCCTTAAAAGGGACAAATTGCTAGACTGCCCAAAGTTACTTGTTTCACACAGTTTACGAACAAGATAATACCTATACTTTTATTGTGACATGCTTCTCGCTTCACACAACTATCTCTCACCACATCAACGTTATTACCATCACGTTTGACGTTTAGGACATTAATCTTCACACCCATCTGTCCCTCGAGTATTTCACCAGTTCAAATACTGCAATTTTCCCATCCAGTTTCTAGTGCAAGCTTAATCTTTTTTTTCCTCCGCTCCTTCTCTCCTTGATTTGTTCTCATCAAGTTTTTCAGACACTCATTTCTGAGTACGAACCGTGTCTGAACATTATTATTATTATAATTTTTTTTTTTTTTACTTAGCACTGATATTTTAATATTGATTTCTTCTAATACATCTTAAATGGATTTCTTAGCTGTCCAAGTGATATTTAGCTTTCCTTTCTGGAAAACAAAAAGTTCTGCTGTTGTTTTTTTTATTGTCTATTGCTCACATTCATACACTTTTGCAAAAAAAACCAGATAAGATGGACGGGACAGAAAAACGATACAGCGACTCCTTAAAAATGTCTCCGAACAGCTTTAACATTGATGTCGTCGCCTGAGAGATGCTTGCACAGAACCGTTTTAACTGGCATGCCAGCATCACACAAGGTGCTCAGATCACAGAGCGAGACTTCATCACCGAGGATCAGTCCGATAGAATAAAACACGCGATGATTCTACAGCCGACTCCTCACATGTTTGTCCAAAGTGCATCAGAGTCTGCCATGCCAGGCGTCTGACCTTAAAGTCACATGTAATCACATCTCGCAGCAGGTCTGATGATGTCGCCATTTTCTCTCACTTGCTCTCTTTCTCTCTAACTCTCTGTCTATGTCTGTCTTTCTGTCTCTCTCTCTCTCTCTCTCTCTCTCTCTCTCTGCCAGACACACACACACATATACAATCACATTTATTACCAGAGACTTGTTGATAAGTATGTTTCTTGTTTTCTGTAAACCTCTTTTATCTAGTGTCTTGCTGTTCCTTATTACATCTGCCGTGGTATGTTACGATCATTTCTATGTGTCTGACTTTGGTTGTTGGCCTTAGAATCTATACCTCAATCGTAATTTCATATTTAATGCGTTTGTCCCAGTTTGAAACAGCTTTTCCTGTTTATCTTTTATTTTTCTGACGTTCAATCTGAAAAATGACGCTGTGTCAGAGTTGACAGCGAGGATTCGATCCCTGCGTTGTGCGGCCCGATACATTCAGTTTAAGCACAACTTTTTTTGGCACAGAGTTTATACATCCTCTGCAGTCTTTATTTTTTTAGTCATACTACACTAGCGCAGTCTGTTTCCAGGGCCGCCACTTGGAGGCGGAATAGGGTCTTAGCCCAATTTGGTTTGATGGCACTGACGCAAGCAACCAGATAGGAGTCGGCGGTAGCTGCCTTCACCAATTCACTACGACTTCTTCGGCCCCATTGTTTTTGATTTGGTGTTATTTATATTTGATTCATTTTACTTGTATTGCTCTTTTTATAGTGTCAAAAACTTCCATTACAGCAACATTAAAAAATTTGCATTAAAAATAAAAAAAAAGAATGTTCACTAATTTAAACATGATTCCTGACAAATATAATGTTAATAAAAGCTGAAACAACGGAAATGCAATAAAAACAAATACTACCATCAGTAATATCAAACTTTCATCTGGTCTTGGTTTGACAAAAAACAAAAAACACAGAACACAACACCGTGTATTCTAACAACAAGATACATTAACAATATTCACTCACTTCCCTGTTACCATTCAATTTCAAAGTAACACAGAGTTTCAACGATTACTCTTTAGGGATTCTTATTTTGGGTCATGTTCTTTCACTGCTCAAATGGGCATCCATTGGCTTAATTTTTCCCTTCCACCATTTTTTGTTAAGCATTCTTCTTCTTCTTCGTACGCTATCAGACATCAACTTGAATTTGTTCGAAGAAAGCAGCTGTCATCCTAAGGCTGTCGACAGTGTCATATAGATTGTCTAGTGTTGCACCACGGGTGATGGCCACATGTGCTTTCTCTGGTCCTCGTAAGTTGGGCAATTTGCAGATGTTCAGCGGTCATTTTTCCTGTGCCACAGGTGCATTCGTCAGTGCCACCTATCTTCAATTTATTGAATAGATGGTACCTAAGTCTGTTGTGGCCTGTGCGGAGTCTGAAGAACAAGACCTGCTCTCTTCTGTCCAGCTGGTAGTAGGCGTCATTTTTTGTGTAGCCAGTATGTTCTGTTTCCCATTTGGCCATGTATCTGGCACTAATAAACCTTTTGGACTCTTCGTAGGTCACACTAGAATCTTGTTGTGGTAGTCTTGTACCTTCTTTTGCCAGTCTGTCTGCCTCCTCGTTGTCTTGGATGTTACAGTGAGATGGAACCCACTGTGTCACTACTCTTTTTGGTGCGGATTGCTGGGATAGTTGACAGAGTACTGCTCTTAAATCATTAAGTTAAGTATTTTTCTGGCTTTTTAGTGCTGTAACCACGGCCAGGGTATTGTAAACAATACTATCTGGCTTTCATTGCTTTCGCCTGTGAGCATTGCTTCTACTGCAGCCTTCAGTGCCTCTGCCTCGGCTATGAAATTGCTTGAGAATTTTCCAGTTACCACTGACAGTGTTATTTTTCTACCATTTGTTAGGCTCAGGGATACTCCTCCCCCTCCATTCTGTGTTGTGTTTGTTACAGAACCGTCGGTGTATGCATGGGTCCAGTCCATGCTTGGGTAGTTTTCCGCGATGTACCTCAGGGTTATGTCTCTTCTTTCTTTTTCAGTCTGGCTGTTCTTGTTTCCAATATCTGGTATATTTTCTACCACCTCCGGAATGATATGCTGCTTCCATGTGGGTTTGCGTACAGTAAGGATGGGCTTTGGTGTTGTTATAGTGTTCAAAGGGTCTTCGCTTATCTTTGCTTTGGCTATTTCTGCAAAGTTTCTCCGCTTTAGTTTCCCTTTTCCAAATCTATTTAGTCTCTGATGCATTAGATGGTCTGTCAGTCTTCTTAGTTTCTCTGCTTGCTGCTGGGCTCTACAGTCTCTTCTGTCGGTCATGGATTGCAGATTTGTAATCTTTTCAAGTTTTACAATTGGTGTTGACTTCATGCCTCGTGTTATAACTCTCATGGCTTGGTTTTGAAGTTTGCTAATTTTATCAAAGTTCGCCTTTGCTGCTGTTGCCAGTGCCGTAATGCCATACTCGAGAACTGATCTCACTCTTCCAGTGTACAGTTTCTTGAGCATTCTTTCGTCTGCTCCCCAGCTTATGCCAGCAAGTTTCCTCATGACTGCCATTCTTTGTCTGGCTCTCATTCGGTTTCTCTCGATCTGACGTTTCCATGTTATGCGCCGATCAAATGTGACGCCCAAGTAGTTTGAATTGTCGTTAGGCCGCAAATATTTACCGTTAAGACTTATTTTGGTGTTCTGGGGTTTATTTGAAAGCGAGAATATCGTACATGTTGTTTTTTCTTCATTTATTTTGACCAGCTATGATTTCGCCCACTCCTCCAACAATGTCAGAGCCTGCTGCATAGGATTGTTTGCTACGGTGAGATATTTTTCGGAGGTCCACATAGCTAGATCGTCTGCAAACACGGAGCTGTGGACTCTCCTTGGTATATTTGTTAAGCATTTTATTCTCCAGTAAGTTCCTCTCCAGAGCATGTCTAATTATGTTGTTAAGTTTCTTCCAGTGGATGTATGCGTATGCTGTTTCCGTAATTACTCTCACTAAATATTCAGCATTAATAATTAATGACAATTAAATCTTCAGCAGTATTGGCTGTTATTGAGTAATGTGCCGCAGATCTAAATGAGCTTTTGTTAACATATATCCGTGTTTGTTATTACAGCTCATAATCTATTATCACAGGTCCGTATTTTTATTTCAACTGATAATCGTTGGCCATATATCTGTGTTTGTTATTCCACCTAATAATCTATTCTCACAGATCTGTCTGTTATTGCAACTGATTATTTGTCGTCCCAGATTCGTGTTTATATTATTATAATACCCTCCGGGTTGCCCCCCCCCCCCCCCTCGATCATCAAAACCAGCGCTATCAACTGGACATTATGACGGAAGCTCCACTGTGCCCCCGTGATGGTATCGAATCATGTAGAACCCGTATCAGAGCAGACATTGTCGTCACCTCGTTCAACTTGCAAACACTTTATGAAATTGGAAAAAGAGAGTATCACTTGCTGGGGATCTGTGAAGTAAGATTACCGGATATCTGATGAACGACATACAGAGGTAGAACACTTACTATATTACCTCGGGGAAAAGAAGGATCACTTCCATAAAGTGGGATTCCTTATCCTCAGATGTATATGGAATGTTAGTGGGCCAATCAACATCTACTATATTAATAATTAAGATGGGGTAGAAGACTAACGTCTGGTCAGGCAAAATATACTGAATAAGACCTCCACCTTGGCTTCCTCGTAGTCGTCCCTGGAAATGGGCTGTATTCATGGCAGCCTGGCTAAGAAGGGGACTCAGTGGTCTCGAGGTAAGGTGTCCGCCTCGGGTCGGGGACTCAGTGGTCTGGAGGTAAGGTGTCCGCCTCGGGTCGGGGACTCAGTGGTCTCGAGGTAAGGTGTCCGCCTCGGGTGGGTGACTCAGTGGTCTCGAGGTAAGGTGTCCGCCTCGGGTAGGGGACTCAGTGGTCTCGAGGTAAGGTGTCCGCCTCAGGTGCCGATCTTTGTTAAGAGCAACTACAGATGGCGTCTAACTGGCTGCGGGTCTACTTAGCTTCAATGTTTGAGTCTATTAAGATGGACTGGCACATCGATGTAAACCACCTTCCAAGAAACTGGTTGTAGAGTTCTGTTTTAGATGTCTTCTAAACCAGTACAAACGCATTAAGTTAAGTTAGATCTGTTCACCTCGATCAGACCATAATGAGTCAGAATATTTTCATGACAGATACAGCGAACAGTAAACAATGTCCACATGCAAGACATATTCATTGTCTATTAAGAACAGCATAATAATCAAATATACTTCTGCTGCGTGGCATGAAGCCGATCCTTCCAGTAACAATCTAACGAACGAATCTGGACTGTTTGAATAAACAGGTGGGAAACAATTTGCACCGTAAACAAGAAGCATATCTTTTTGAATATCCTTTTTGTACAGAACGTCCTTCTACCAGCACAACAAATAATGCACAACAGCACGATTGTACACTTCATGAACACGGATAGCATTTGGTATCTCAGCCGCGCACATGAATGCGACACATAGAGTCTGCTATCTAACAATCACAACGCTAAAGGCTGTTGCCACTTAATGACACCTTAAGAAGCCACAAACTACATTTTTTTTAGCTATTCCGCATCAGTTTGTGACACACTTACTGTCTTACTATCGCGTATACAAAGACCTAATAAAAAAAGGAAAAGATAACTCCCGTTACGCAACCGATCTAGACGAAGAAACGCTGACAATTAGTTTCGATGAGAATAGTGAATACTCTCCACATGTTGCTGGGAAAGCAACGGAAACAGATTAAGCTGTTGATAACCGACGGCACAGTGACACTTTGTGGTGATAGTAGAGCCTTAAGCGCTCGGAGGTAAGGGATAAATAATGCATCAATTAAACAAAAATTAGCTTAGAGATGAAAGAGACGAAAAATTGATAGATTTCTCAACAATAAACATGACACAAAGAGATTGATGAGCGCAGCAATAAACAGGACACAAAGAGACTGATGAATGCAATGTTAAATACGACACGAAGAGACTAAACGCTGAGTAAACACTTTATAAAGCTCCATCTGTCAAAGTCTACCACGATCAGAAATGTCGACGGTGGCATTTTAATTACAGACGCAGACGTTCTTTACAGATGGACTCAGTATTGTTCATATGACAATAAAAGAAAAAGTGACCAAAACGTACTAATCCAACCTGGCACATCTATTGACGATGATCACTACAGGAAGTACAGGGGACACAACAATTAACAACGTGAAGCTGTTAGAATTATTTAAATATGGAAGTTTATCTCTAGTGGATACAAAATAAGGAAGTCCTTCAGCATACTTAACGGCTGATCAGGAATGCCGTGACTTCAGTATTCTAAGCCTCAGCTTGTGAGGTCGTGTGACCAGTTCCATTCCTTGTTGCTTTTTCCTTACTTAACCGGAAGTCAGGTATCCATTTACAGCTTAGTTGACTGGAGCTGCAGGTAGTGGGAGTTAAACCCGGTACTTTTGCCACGAAAAGCAAGTGCTCTTCCACTGTGCTAATCAGCCGGATATATTGACTTTAATTTGTAATAAAATCTGGCATACAGACGTATGCCCTTCCTTGATAACAACATTTCAAAGAATGGCAATCTCAACTATATAGCAATGATAAAGTCATAAGTGTAATCTTCTTTTTCCTTTTCTTCTTCTTCTTAATCTTTCTTCTTGAGGTAACTCAGGATTCAGGCACTCTGATCTTACCTCCCGTATGACCAGGGGCCGCTTGAAACTTGCGGGATTCGATCGCCCACCGTTTCTGTTCATCACTGTGAGAGGCGAGTGCCTTAACTTTGTTATTTATTTCAGCTGATCACCTGTTGTCACATATCTTTGTTATTTATTACAGCTGATCACATATTGTCACAGATCTTTGTTATTTATTACAGCTGATCACCTGTTGTCACAGATCTTTGTTATTTATTACATCTGATCACCTGTTGTCACAGATCTTTGTTATTCATTACAGCTGATCATATGTTGTCACAGATCTTTGTTATTCATTACAACTGATCACCTATTGTCACAGATCTTTGTTATTTATTTCAGCTGATCACCTGTTGTCACAGATCTTTGTTATTTATTTCAGCTGATCACCTGTTGTCACAGATCTTTGTTATTTATTTCAGATGATCACCTGTTGTCACATTTCTTTATTATTCATTAAAACTAATAATCTGTTGTCACAGATATTTGTTATTTATTACGACTGATAATCTGCTATCATGTATCTAAGTGTGTTATCACAACCGTTCATTGTTTTCATGTATCTACGTTTGTTGTTACAAAATACCATCTGCTAAGTCGTATGCAACAGAAGCATGTGTTAGTAAAGTTGTGGTCTCGACACGATATTGAAAGTACATGCTACGTCATGTATACGTAAGTACAAGAACGGTAGGTGGACAGCTCGTTGTTCCAGGAAATGAAAAAGTCAAAGGGCAATCAAGTTAACGTTATAAAAATAAAATCTAGTATTCGAATGTTATGGATCTTGTACTGAGCGTTATTCTTTTGTGCGCCCTGAAAAGGACGTTTAGTGGCGGGTTGCAGTAGCTTTCCTCACATTCCGAGCGTGTTGATGAAGGTAGACTGGGGTCCTCCAGGCCGTTGTGC
Source organism: Ariolimax columbianus (assembly GCA_036924085.1). NCBI lineage: Eukaryota > Metazoa > Mollusca > Gastropoda > Stylommatophora > Arionidae > Ariolimax > Ariolimax columbianus. The sequence continues at coordinate 114,078,213 of JAVGWX010000001.1, read as the reverse complement.
TATGCTTGGTTTCATCTGCGTATTTCTCACTACTACGGGGATCACGTCGATCCCTCACCTTGTCAGCCAGACGGCCATGAAAACAGCCCGTTTCCAGGAAGGGCTACCAGGAAGCCAAAGCGAGGGTCTTGTCCAGTATGTTTTGCCTGATCCCGACTAACGTGTCTGATCAGTATATTTTGCCTGACTTTGTCTAACATTTCTGATCAGTATATTTTGCCTGACCCTGACCAACATGTCTGATCAGTATATTTTGCCTGACCCTGACCAACATGTCTGATCAGTATATTTTGCCTGACCCTGACTAATTTGTCTAATCAGTATATTTTGCCTGACCCTGACTAACATGTCTGATCAGTATATTTTGCCTGACCCTGACTAACATGTCTGATCAGTATATTTCGCCTGACCCTGACCAACATGTCTGATCAGTATATTTTGCCTGACCCTGACTAACATGTCTGATCAGTATATTTTGCCTAACCCCGACTAACATGTCTGATTAGTATATTTTTCCTGACAAGACGTTAGTCTTCCTTCCCATGATGTTATTGTTGTTGGAAGTGACTCGTACTGTGTTAATTTAACTCTTGGGCCCCGTTACTTCAGTGGCGGGCTACAGCAGCTCAACGTACATTCCAAGTCATACTTGAGAATTTGAATCGGGGCCCTTCAAACTGCAGTGCAACGTAAGGCTCTGCTGTAAGTTTACACCAATATGGAGATTACATAATCGACCACGTGCCCCGCCCCCCCCTTGTTTGCCAGGCTGCTGCAACACAGCTTGTATCCAGGATATCTACGACTATGTCATGTTGGGGCATTGGCCAGTGAGTTTCACCTGACCCTGATGAACTCTCGCCGCTCCGACTGAAATACTGATAAGAACAAGTGGCCATTTGCCATAAAATATTGGTTTTGTACGACAAGCTACACGAAATATTTTATCGTGTATGTTCATCTCTTGTGGTACGTACATCGCTTTTCATGTCTCTATTCGGCTGTTATTGGTACTTGCATTGGTAGCCAATCTCACACGACATTTTGTGGTCTGGATTCTGTTCACTTTAGCATGCTATTATTATATAAAACCGTTAACTCTAATCAGAGGAGATTTTAATGTTGATCTGCATCATAATCGTTAACCCTAACCAAACAATGTTTTAGTGTTAATCTGCGGCAGATTGAATCGAGTGTAGCTAAGCTTTACATCGAAAAACTACCCAAGCATGGACTGGACCCATGCATGCACCGACGGTTCTGTAACAAACACTACACAGAACGGAGGGGCAGAAGCATTCCTGAACCTACCAAATGGCAGAAAAATAACACTGTCATTCGCTACTGGTAAGTATACAAGCAATTTCAGAGCGGAGGCAGAGGCACTGAGGGCGGCAGTGGAAGAAATGGTGACACACAGTGAAAATGAGAGCCATATAGTCCTGCTGACAGATGCTCTCGCCGTAGTCACAGCGCTAAAAAGCCAGAAAAACACTGAGCTTAATGACTTAAGAGCAGCACTCTGCAAACTGTGCCAGCAGTCCGCACCAAAAAGGGTAGTGGTACAGTGGGTCCCATCACACTGCAACATCCAAGGCAACGAGGAGGCAGACAGACTGGCAAAAGAAGGTGCAAGACTACCACAAACAGATACTAGTGTGACGTACGAAGAGTTAAAACGGCTTATCAAAGCCAGATACATGACCAAATGGGAAACCGAACATACTGGTTACACCAAAAACGATGCCTATTACCAGTTGAACAGAAGAGAGCATGTCGTTGTCTTCAGACTTCGCACTGGCCACAATAGACTGAGGTACCACCTATTCAACAAATTGAAGATAGGTGGTACCGACGAATGCCCGTGCGGTACCGGTAAAATGACCGCTGAACATCTGCTGCAGAACTGCCCGACATACGAGGATCAGAGAGAGCAGATGTGGCCATCACCAGTGGAACTGCAAGACAAGCTCTATGGCAGTGTCGACAGCCTCAGGATGACCGCCGCTTTTTTCGAAAAAATAATGGTTACTGTCTGACTGCGTACGATGAAGAAAAAGAAGAAGAAGAAGAAGAAGAAGAAGAAGAAGAAGAAGAAGAATCGAGTGTAGAAATGTTATTATCACTTTTGACGTGAGATTCAGAACAGCAATGTGGTAAGAGAACTCGTTTCTCGTGGCAACGGTAATGGTATTTATTTTAGTTATTAACGCACTCAAGTCGACCTCCTTGTAAATGGGTACCTGACTTACTTTATGGAGTAGAAGGGTAGCAAGGAACGAAACTTACAACTCCATCTTATAAAAAGCTGAATGAAGCTTCAAACGATTTCTCCACGACAACTATGACTGCCTTAGAGGCTGCCTTTTCTTTACATTCATGTATTGGAAGCCCTATATATTCTCTCTATATGTATCTATATATCCTCTCTCTCTCTCTCTCTCTCTCTCTCTATATATATATATATATATATATATATATATATATATATATATATATATACATACATCCTTTCTATATCCTCTAAATATCCTGTCTATATCCTCTCTATATCCTAATTTTATTCGTTATATACTCTATATATATCCTCTTTATATGTTATTTGTATCCTTACTATATCCTTATATATATTCTTTATACATCCTCTCTATTTCCTCTATATCCTCCACTTTTTATCTCTACATATCCTTCCAGTGGACCTCATCAACGGGAGTAAACACTGTATCGATTGATAGCAATGGTATGCGTGGGGGGGGGGGGGGGGGAGGGTGAGAATGAGTTTTCTCTGTTAGAGGGAGAAGTAAGATTGTTTACAAAGCGAGACGGGATATATCTGACAAAAATCTCCCAAATCACTATGGAGAATGGGAAATTGACTATAGTAACAAATTGGCTGTCTGTTACTCTCATTAATCAGTCATCAGGTCTGACTCTGAATTATCCTTGTGTCAGAAGAAACAGAAAGAATTGATGTAGAGTGAGTGGACTGCGAGTATAGACACATGAAACATCCAGGGGTTTGTCTGTACCTACTGTCTTAGTCATTCTGACCTTAAAAAATATCCATCGCCATCATTCTTGTTGTCGCTCTGATGAGAAGTAAATGCTATAATAGTGCACGACAAATCCCGAGCGCCATGTCGTCTTGAAATGTTGCAATGGTGCCTATTATTTCAGAACCACTGCATTGGCCCAATTTAAAGTTCACACGTCTCTAAGTCTTTGCTACTATTCAATATTTTTTCTCTAATGCGAAGCATAGCTTTCAGCTGCTGTCGAGAATCAAGATGCTGAGCAGTGCATGGGATGCAGCGGTCAGCGAGCCATTTCTGACTGCTAGCGTCAAGGACAGCGAACCAGAGTTGCCAAGACCATTCTACACCTTCACTGGGGAAATGTAAGTCCGATTTATGTTGTAATTTACAGTTTGACGGCGATATTTACATCTTTCAGTCCGACACATCCGACCAGCAGGCATTTTTTAGTACATGGTTAGCCTTCCCTCTTCGATCCCTTCTCCTTAGCCAGTCTGCCCTGCTGTAGCTTATTATCCAGGATCACCGAGTGGAGGTGTAGAAGGGTCTTGGCAGTTCTGGTTCGCTGGCCCTGCCTCTAGCAGTCAGTTATGGGTCACTGACCACTGCAGCTCATGCGCTCGAATCCAGAGATTCAGTCACATCGTATCCATGAAGTATTAGCACAATAAGCACTTCTCGCCTACCACTATACTAATCAGAAGCTTTCACTGCACGTTAGTTTTTTTTTTATTTAGACTAAAACTACTGTTGTTTGTTACACACATTCATAACTGACAGAAATGCTAACGTTACAGAAAATGTTGGTGTCATTATTTGTTGCCATCCAAGTTCACAAACCTTGTACACCTAAACGTAGCCAGTCTGCTCCGATTTAAGGTGTGGAATAGGCGAGAGATCAGGACTCAAACAAAAAAAAAGTTCTACGCTGCACTTGTTTAGTCTACCCTCTTAAATGCATGTGAAATCTGAACCGTCTATAGTCGCCATGCCAGGAAATGAAATCACTTCGACAAGCACTGCCTGTGGAAACTGCTGAGGATTGGATGGCAGGACATGGTGCCAAATAAGATGTGTTAGCGCGATCGGGCATGTCCAGTATATACAGCATGATATGCGCAGCACCGCTGAGATGGGCTGGCCATGTGGTACGCATGTCGGATCAACGTCTACCGAAAGAGCTCTCTTTGGTGAACTTCAAAATGGCAAGAGAGTAAGCGATGGACAGTGGAAAAGGCACAAGGACACACTTTAAAAAATCACTGATCCAGCGTGAAATTAATCACGATGATTGGGAAAGAGTCGCCACCAATCGCACAGATTGGCGCAGCACTGTTGTTGAGGGTGTTCAGTGACATGAGGCATCAAGAATAGATGACGATCGGTTCGCAAGTAAACACACATCAACCCTTCAACCCCGGGGGAAGGAGGTGTCTTATTTTTCTGTGCAAAGTGCAGCAGACAATTCAAGGCACAGAGTGGTTTATTTAGCCATCTTCGAACTAATGAGAACAGTTGACAGTGACTGCTGCAAAGTGGTCCTCATCGATTACGATGGACGAACAACAGTACACCTCCACGCGGTGATCCTGGATAACAGGCTGCAGCAGAGCAGACTGGCTAAGTAGAAGGAATCGAAGAGGGACGACTGACTCTATACTCAAAAATGTCTCCTGAAGTCGGATGTATCTGACCGAAAGATGCAAATATCGCCGTCAAGCTGTAAACTACGACACAGCGAATCCCGTTCTCTGCTGCTTGCAAAACCCTCATCAACGCTTGGTGGCGGGAGACTGAGAACGAAGACGAAGACGAAGAAGAAGAAGAAAGAAGCTGCTGTTGATCCCATTACTGGAAATTTGTATGCTGTAGGGCTGATTATAATGGCAAATGATATTTAGTTGATGAGGTTGCTCGTGGGACAACAACATATACTGCGACATATGTGAATAAGGGAAAATACAGAAATTATCAATAACTTTCTGAGAGATAAGGACATATCAATAAATTAATTAGCAATTCAGAGATTGCAGTAGTTTGAAATCTAACGTTGGTCTAGCAGTAATGGGAGCCTGAGAAGATGCTGAAGAAGTGTGTACAGTCAGTAGTCTACATGAACCGTCAACATCAATAACTTCGCTGGGTGCTGAGAAAGAGGGACAGACTGAACACCTACAGGTCTGCCTGGAGGACAGTGATGTCCATTCTGTAGAAGGCAACTTAGTAATATATATTTTCATAATTTTTTTTTCTAATTCTTCTACGCAAGTTCTTCGTCTTATTATCTTTTTTTCAAGTTCGAAAGGTAGCTTATTTGTTTACAATATGTTATACTTATCCCTAAACCTAATCTGTTATACTTATCACTAAACCTAATCTGTTATACTTATCACTAAACCTAATCCGTTATACTGATCACTAAACCTAATTTGTTATGGGCTCACCAACAATATACTGCGACTTTGTCTAGCCACCATCTATCTAATTTTTATCGCATCTTTGAACTCATTTCTTGTGTTTACCTGTTCAATGTTTGCTTGCCTATATTTTTTATTTAATGTTTATTTGTTGAAGCGATATCAAAACCATCTCATATTTGCTTTTTTAAAAAAATCATCGATTGTATCGATCTTCCAGACCAGCATTTGGGTTCCAATTATATGTTTTTGAGTGATATTCTGTTGATCTGTTGTTTATTAGTTTAAATGTATGTATTCTTCATCTGCAGTATTTACTTTCAATATTTTCATGTGTTTGTTGTTGTCTTGTTTTTTTTCTAGAATTCTGTTTTGGTTTTTATCTCTAGACATCTGGTACACGATATGTACCAGAAACATTATCTCGAGTGATATGCCTGGGTCTTTGCGTACGACAAGAACAATAATAGCACCACTGGCTCAGAGAGAGGACGTCGTAAGAGGCGACTAACTGTGTGACATGTCATAACACTGGCCATGGTTAGGTGGTTTGTTTAGAGCAGCATAGATGGCTCCTAAGAAGCTGCGGGTCTACTTTGCTCTAGGGTTTGAGTCTATCAAGATGAACTCGCACATCGGTTAACTTCTGCCGAAGACGGATGTGTCGGACCGAAAGGTGCAAATATTGCAATCAAGCTGTAAACTAGCGACACAACGCATTCTGTTCTCCGGACAACATCCTGCTACTTGCAAAGCCCTGTTCAGAGCTTGGTAGCGGGAGATTGAGAACAAACGACGACGAAGAAGAAGACGAAGAAGAAGGAGAAGAAGAAGAAGAAGAATCTGTTAACCACCCAGTGCAGCGGAGTATTAAGCTGCTCAAGCCTAGCCCGCTTAGCAGGAAATCCTTCTCCAGGAAGTATCCAGCTCATACCGGCTATTATACCCCTCGTTAATTAAATGTTCGAATTTTGAGCGGTAGATTTTAGGACGCATTTTCCATGTTTTGAAAAACAATCATAAATAATGATTTCTCTGTTGCCCCAGAAGAAGTCACTGTAGATAGCCTCCTTCCACAAGACCTGTGTGATTCTAGAAGCATCGTTTCTGTAGCCTTTTATTTGACACGATCAGGTGTACATCCGCTGTCTATTACGTCATGCATAGCAGGCTTCAGTGCTTATTTTATCGCCAGGGAACGACTCGGGGTGTTTTGGATAACTGAATATAATGTTCCTGGACGAAATTGGTTACAATTAGTAAACACGTATGTTTGGATTATTCTGATTTATTTTGTGTGTTTTAAATTGATCTTTTATCTATTTTTCTCATTAGTTTCACAATGACGGGTTGTTCTACTCGCAGTTAAACAATACAAAATAAGGGAAAGGAAAATCTTCTTCTTCTTCTTCTTCGTACGCTGTCTGACGTCAACCTGCATTTTTTCGAAAAAAGCAGCGGTCATCCTGAGGCTGTCGAGACTGCCATAGAGCTTGTCTAGTGGAAAGGAAAATAAAAAAAGTTGTTTAATTTTTATTGGAGTGTTACCGTTGTTTGAGAGTTGACAAAAGGTCGGAAGATATAAAATGTTCCACAGTGCCTGCAACAAATGCTTGGAGTAACAAGAATGGATCGAATCAAAAATGAAGATATTAGGTGACATATATACACAACATCAGTGCTAGATTTAATCAAAAGACAACAAGCCAAATGATTCGTCTACGTGGCACGAATAATACAAAATATTATCCCTCATAAAGCAATACCATACAGAACCAATAGATACAAAGGATACAGAACCAAGGACCACCAACGCTGAAGATGGAATGCAAAATAACATAATCCTTGAAGCTCACCATGTACGAAGCACATTCAAGGGCTCGGTCTAGAAACCTCTTCATAACCTGACACTGAATGGCACAAGCAGGGGAAAAGCAAAACAAAAAAGACCAACAGAAGGTGCAAATATAGATATCGTGATATCTGATATCATAACTTAATAGATTAGTACCGCCAGAAAATGTAGAAGGCAAGTATTTTGAAACTAGGAAAATATATGTACCGAACAACGAAAGAGAATATATACCGAACAACGAAAGAGAATATATACCGAACAACGAAAGTGAATATATACCGACCAACGAAAGAGAATATATACCGAACAATGAGAGGGAATGTATACCGAACAACGAAAGAGACTATATACCGACCAACGAAAGAGAATATATATACCTATCAACGAAATAGAATATATACCGACCAACGAAAGAGAATATATACCGTCCAACGAAAGAGAATATATACCGTACAACGAAAGAGAATTTATACCGACCAACGAAAAAGAATATATACCGACCAAAGAAAGAGAATATATACCGATCAATGAAAAAGAGTATATACCGACCAACGAAAGAGAATTTCAGGCAGGACATCACTGGCACTTATGGAAAAGTTATAGACTTTCGTAAATGGTTGCCTGCGCAAAATACAAGGATGGAAATGTTATGACAAGATCACTAACGTGGAACTGATGGAAACAAATACCAGTGGAGTTTGAAATACGGAGGAGACGATGGAAATGGATAGGCCATATGTTACGGAAACCAGTGGATACCATTACCAGGCAAGCTCCGAAGAACAAGACACTCACGGAAGAGGGAACTGGAGGCAAATGTAAAGGCAGCAAACAGGACGTGGACAGAATTGGCTCAGATGGCTCATGATAAGAAGACTTGGCGAGTATTTTGTTGATGACCTATGCTGCACAGGGAGCTGACAGGTCTTTGATTGATTTATTGAAAGAATATATACACCGAACAACGAAATATAAATGAGAGTAGTAGACAATCGAAAATCCCAACTCTCTACGTGATGAAATGCCTTGATACAGACCAGGAACATGTATACACACACACACACACACCCCACGCACATTCCAACCAACCACCTACACACAGAAAGAGAGAGTGAGAGAGAGAGACACACACACACACACACACACACACACATACATACAGACACCCATGTACACACAAACACTAAAAGAAAAAAGTGACCGTTCCAAAAGCATTTCTATGCATTCAAATTGAAGCTCTGTAGACTTCATCTTTGCTTGCGGTGGTCAGCTATTATTATCAAGTTAGACTTTTGTAGAAGCTCTAGCTGGCTGACCTACCGTAGCAGATGGTGCAAGGGGTCTGCACTAACTATATTCTCACTTCAATTAAATTAACTATGACACTAACTGAAAATAAAATAGAACAATGAAACTTTATTTCTACACGTTCCCAAATTACTTCCCAATTTTCACTCAAAACAAAACCTGTCTGGCTGTAAGAAATTATGAACTAAACTAAACTAAAAGAAACTTGATTACAAACTACAACTTGATAGACGAACCGTAACTTGATAGACGAACCGTTACTTGATAGACGAACAGTTACGTGACAGACGAACCGTTTCGTGGATTCCTACAGAATAGAAGATTCGTGTCTGTTCTGTAACTCAGGAGATTCGTCCGTGGTCCTATTCTCCTCGTCGACCGTGGCTTGTAGTAATCGTTGAAGCGCTGGATTGCTGTGCTAGTCAAATATCTCTCTAGTTAGACGCTGGAATTTTGAGATAATTCTGCTAAGACGTTGATTCTTGAGATAATTCTGCTAAGACGTTGAATTATCAGCAGCGATGCAAAAAAATAGTATCTAAGATGACTAACTGATACGTGTTCCTCGTGACGCATTACTATATCTGTTTCTAACACTTGCTATGCGAAACAACAATTTCATTACTATTTACCTCTCTTTCATATGCTGCTGGACATCTGGACTCTGCTGGTGAGAGATTGTCTGTTAAAACCTTTTTCTCTTTGGGCTCCAAAAATCTATCTGCTTTCTCTTCACCATTATCAAGACGGTCCTATTCTCCTAGTTGCTCGCTGCCGACTGATATTGACTTGTTCTTCCCGTTGCTCGTACCCGAATGATGTCGACTTGTCTTTCCGCTTGCTGCCGACTGATGTCGACTTGTCCTCTCCGCGGCTCACACTCGAATGAATCTGTCTTCTTGTCTCTCCGCTATCTCGCACCCGAATGAATCTGTCTTGTCTCTCCGCTATCATGCATCTCAATGAATCTAATTTGAGCTCTCCTAGCTATCTATATCCGCGGCTTTTTTCAGATCTCGTGCCTAGATTTTTCCTCCCAGAGATTGAAAAAAAATAAAGTTAATAGCAATCGTCACTACTGATCATGCTGTAACAGGCGTCTGGGCGTTATGCAAGGTTACGTAGTTTTAACATCTGCGAGGCTTGGAAACCAACGATATACATTCCAAGCATTCCTATTTCCAGATTTGAGTACATCTGTACTGGCTAGCTTTGTAAGTTTAATTCTATAAGAAAATGAGTAGCTACTGACTATCCATGCTCTACGCCCACCCTTTCTAACTTTAATAAAACAAGTCTAAAATCATATCCCTAATAAATCTACACAGCTAAGATCTGTTGCACTATATATTCAATAGCTGAATGCAGACAATTGATAAACATATAATTGTTTCCTAATTTCCATATCCTCATGAATAGATCGCAATGTTTAATGTCGTTAGTGTCGGCGAAAGACAAAAAATGAACAATGGTAGTTATGTGTATTAGTATAAACTGAGTACATCTACATTGCTCAATGTTCTGTAGAATGATATTACCGTTTAGTATTTTCATGTACATCACGAACAGGGATAGGCAACCAATTATTTGTGATATCTTCTCTGCCTTTCATTTATATATTGCATTATATTATACATGCAATAACAATGCGTATTTAGAATAATGTCGTACAATATTATGTGATCAGAAACAAAAAAAGTCTTCACCGTTTACAAAGATTTTTAGCAAAATAATAATATAATTAATAATAATAACATTAATAATAATAATAATAATAACAGTAATAATAATAATAATCTGAGAAATTAGTTTAAACGCAAACTGGTTAATCCGCCCACCGGTTAAAGTAAAACTGAAACGAACAGTTATATCAATAAAAAGAAAATGTCAAGATTTTATGTCAGGAAAAAATGAAGTTTAATTTTGTTGAACAGAGGAAAAACAAATGACATGACTATGAGGGGTCGTGACACCATCCTTGAGGCTAACGAAAACTTGTTTGTTTTTAATTGTCAATTCATGGTTTTCTTATCTGTCTTTAGGGAGTACTCATTTTTTCAACTCACCTTGCGCTGACTGTTTATTGAGTTTTACACCATTTAACAATCTCCACTTTATTAAATATTGACGCTCCCTCTTAAATAACAATATAGATACAATGATATGACATTAACGAAGAAGTGAAACTACGGAATGTTTGTTCAAGCTTAACGTGCCACGATTTATTATAATTCATTTGTACAAAGTTTTTGTAATAAATCTCCATCGGTATGTCGGTCTATGTGAAATATGAGTTACCTAGGAGACCGATCAAATGTATCTGATGTGAAGCAGAGCTATTGAAAATTTGTATTCAATAGTGCTAAGTGATTTAGAGTTGCCCATTATGGTTTTACGTGTCCATTTATAATTATAAATGTGATTTGAGGAAATGCGGAAAAGGGGTTTATAACTAGTACGAACATTCAAATACAATACTTTCGCTAACAAGACTAACTGAACATATTTAATTAAATTTCCATTAATTCTAAACGGTAGAAATGAATACATTAAAGACTTTTGTCAATAGAACAGAAGACAGGCAGTGCAAACGAGTTTCACGCGCTTTTGTCGGGTGAGACATTTCATCAAGGAACAATGTTTCAAGACGAGGACAGTCAAGTGTGTCGCCTGTCAAAATAACAAAAATGTCTTTATCAGGACTAATGGTCACCAAACGTCACCCAGACCAGACCAATCGGCAATATATAGTTCAACATAATCAGACTGTATCGAAGCTACACCAGGCTAGGTGGCACGCAGTCAGGAAGACAAACACGTCAAGAGTGTATAGTTGCTACACCAGGTTATATGACATGCAGTCAGGAAGATACCATATCAAGAGTGTATCTAGCTAGGAAGTCCTAACATGATTTCTCACCGGGTAGCACCAATCCATTGACATACTTGTATATGGTTACATCACTATCCTGAGGGTTTTCACTTATAAGTTGGCTAATCTCGAGCTCTGCTTTTCAGTTGCCACGATCTCTGCATTCCATACTTAAGGTTATGGGATTGACAATACCCTAACAAACAAAAGCTCGATTACTTTCTGATATATTAATAGTGACCCTGTCTTAACACAACAAAGAATGCTCTGATAGTAGGTGCTAGTTAGTTTAGAAATGCCTCCAATTAATTTTCTTAACTTTATTTAGCATTTGAATAGGAGAGTGTACGCGCTATACTAATTTTAAATTTGTGAGTCATTTGTTTGGATGTAAATGTATCTATTTGGTTGTATATTTGGTTCTTTCTGTAGAGCAGATACAAGATCCCCAAACTAAGATACGCAGACGATAATGTGATACCATCAAACAGTACAGAGGGGTTAGAGTAGTTAGTTGAAGCCGTAAGCAGACGCAACGAAAATGAAAACCTCTTTGTAAATATAAACCAAACAAACATAAATGACCACCGACAAAACAAGTAATCAAAACATAAATTCAAATTCGGAAGTGTGGAAATACAACTGGTCACAAACCCCAAGCATCTGTGCTCCAGAATTTACAATGGCGACTGTTCAAAGGAAATCAGAAGGAGATTGTCAATGACGATGCAAAGGCTATACAACCTGAGAGAACTGTGACAGAATGTCAGAAAACCGTCAAAAGTCAATATGTTGAGAACCTATGTTTACGGCTGCGAAACACTGACAGTTACACAAACCTCAAGGAAGAGGACAGTCCTTCGAGTCGAAATCTTATAGAAAGGTTCTCAGACAATACCATTGGCCGAAAGAAGAATAATGCAGAGATTCGACAAGCGTTGGTCATATATTGTCACGAACAGACAATTTAAATTTGTTGCCTACATGAAAAGACGCAACAGTCTTGAGAGATCAGTAATGGAATGTATGGTGCCGGACAAGAGAGGCAGACGCAGACCAAGAAGGAAATGGCACCAAGGTGTCAAGGAATATTTGGACATGATTCTGGAGCAGGTTGAAGATTTGGTAAGAGATTATCTTTCAGACGGACTGTGATGGGAGCGACGTTCCGCAGAGAACATACTATATCATGATGTAGAGCAGACTTCTTGTCTGCTTTGCTAATTATCATAGTTTTCGCAGAGTTAGTGTCCAATCCATTTACGTGACATGTTCTTGACTTGGATCTCCAATTCACGTAAATCTTGTTCTCTTTCGGCTAACCGAACTCTGCCATTCACCTAGCTGAAATTATGTATTAACACTATATCGATAATGATTCTTGACAGTTGCTCTATATTTTCAACAATATATGTACCATGTAAATGTTAAATGAATAAGGATTCAGAAAGTGCCTATGTAGCACTTCTATTGTTACATTTATATTCGATGAGTAAACAGGATTGTCTGTAGTCTTTAAAGCATAAATACATGTTTTTCTGTACTTGCGTATATTTGTTTGTTAGTATACTTATACAGAATATTACTTCTCTTGTTCAGTTGTTCTGTCAAAATATAAATTGTTCATTCTGCACTTTGTTGTCTATTTTATTTCACATTTTCTCCTGTATCATTTTCAGCACGATTCTAATTTTATGACTTATCTGACTGTTTGTTATCAAATCTGAACATTGGGTTGCCTAAGATCTGCAGTATACTATATAACTCGCGTATTCTTAAACCAGAATAGATGAGAATGTAGAGACGATTTATAGCGAACAAGACAAAAACTGCAGCAACACAAGATACGAACAAAGCTCATTATATAACTCAAGGCAAATGGTAATGTACACATACTTCTGTAAGAGATCGAAACAACAGCCAACACAAATGAGAGAAAACTAGAGAGAGACTGAAACAAGATGTTGGAAACACTCATATTATATAATTAAATGTGCGGTTGGCTGGAATACATAATAACAAAGTAAATGTGGCAAAGAACAACAGAAGAGGATGTCAGAACAAGCTAGGCCTTAAATGTAAATTAAGGAATATGGTATAACATAAGAATCGTTAACGTATGACAGTTGCAGCTATATTGTTCAGAGTGTCAGAAAACGGTCAAGTAGGTTTTGATGGTTTCAGTTAAACACAGTTACAGATTTGCAGCCTTTGCAAACTATCTTATTTCGCCTGATAACTGGTCGCTGCAGGCTGATGGAACATTTATATCAACTAAAGATCTCACACACAGATGAGTGCCCATGTGGAACTGGATGCCAGAATCCTGAAATGTTTTTACAAGAATGCACATTTTATAAGTGGAATGAGATGCCAGACCTGGCCAGAGGGTTGACGCTGAGACAGAAGCTGTCTAGCAGCCGTTCTGACCTGGTGAAGACTGCAGACGTCATTCTGGCGACTGGTTTGCACATATAGCTTGACCAAATCATCCTGAACGCAAAGAAAGAGAATAAACTTTTAAATCAGGCTAGAGGTATGACAACATTGGTCTATACCGACACAGTGTTGATGGTAATGCATTTGAAAAGTATGGCTCTTTGTTGATTTACTAGAAGGAGGTGCTTGCTTTCTGGTAAAAATTAAGACTGACTTTTAGCATCGCGTGAGGGAAAATGTATTGTCTGCGAGCAGCACATAAATTGCTCTTTTAAATTCTGTCTCACAATTAGGTTCCAATTGTTAGGGACGGGAAGTTGCGAAGAAATTAGACTAAGTAAAAGGACATAGGGGGGGGGGGGGGGAGAGGGAAGGGAGGCTTTTACTTTAAACGCGATTCTGACAGAGACCATACGAGTAGTTATTTATGGGGACGGAGACATCAAGCTAAGCTAGGATGAACTCCCTCTAATGGAATGATTTGTAATTGAAAAATTGAAGTAAAAACACAAAGCAGACACATTTCGATAAGGCTTGATTTATCTCAGTCAGGCAATCATTCTCAAGTCACTTCAGGTGTTTTATGTTGTTGAGGAGAGAGGAGGTGGGGAGGGGGCATGAGAGGGGGTAGGTGATGGTCCGGAAAGCAGGGTGTAAATCAGTAGTCCTTGGGCTAACATTGTATGCTATTCTGATCCGTTTTGTTAACCCTTTACAAACAACCTACTTTACCAGATGTTAGTCGTAATGTCCAAGACAAGAACAGTCATTTGATGTGTTTCATAGTTAACAAGCAAAAACAAAAAAAACAAAAAACCCCACACATTTTTGTTTAAAAAATTTAAAGATACACAATTGAATTATCTAGCACACAAAATGTGTTCATAAATTAAATTGAGTTAAATAAGATATGATTGATATGTGACTTGAGATAAATCGGACTGTAAGTGGTGATACTCAAGTTTACTGCAAAGAACAATTTGGACTGCAAATGCTTAAGAATTGACGTCATTACTATACGGATAGACCATGGTCATCTATATAGACTGAATTACAGATGGCCATGGATAGACTCTCTGGTGTTCAGTCTATTTCGGCATATGACCAATGACGTGAATATAAATTGACCAAGTGGCTTGCTGTTTATTCACACTCTTGCTCCGTCTCTTATGCGTCATTTACCTATCGTCCCAGGTCCTATTGGCAAATTTGCCAGTCGGTGGAATGTTAGTTCATCCATCACGATGTCATAATCTAATCCGCATCCTTTGGTTGACCTCAGACTGTCGTTCCCGTCCATATCTAATGTCTTCAAAATGTCTCCACGAAGTTTCTACATTGTCTCCATAGTCTCCCCATAATCGTTCCATAATCTCTCCGTGATCTCTCAATAATATCTCCAAAATTTCTCCAGTGTTTCCATAATGTCTTAATAATGTTTCAACAATGCTTCCATAATGTCCCCACAATACCTCCTCTAGCCTTAATAATGTCTCCATAATGTCTCAACAATGTCCCCATAATGTCTCCACGTTGTCTCCATTTCGAGACCATGATTTAATCTAATTCATTGTCGTAAACCCTTGCATGATCATGACATGAGATCCAAACAAGGCCCTGGAAATGTGATGCATGTACATGTCCATCATATCATGTCGTAGCTACTTCTTCAGTGTATCCAGTGGTTGTTGTTGTTGTTGTTGAATGCTCACAATGAGTTTGTTTACTCTTTCGTGTCCCCTGAAAAGGCGTTAAGTGGCGGGCTGCAGTAGCTTTCCTCACCACCCCGAGCATGCCGATGAAGGGGATCGAGAGCCTCCGGGCTTTTGTGCTATGCTTGACTCCATCTGCGTGACGCTCAATACTACGGATATTGCGTGGATCCCCAACTCGTTAGCCTGACTGAAACAGTCTGTTTCCAGGAGAACTGCATATCAGTAAAGTGGGATCTTGGTCAGTATGTATGACCAGTGGAAAGTATTACTTCTAGTGGAACAAACATGTCGTGGTCAACGGGAAGTGGTTCGTCAACATTTGGCCCCCACCTGCTAAACAGCTCTCATACGTGGCTCGAAATTACTGTAGCATGCGTAGCGGCCACACAAAACGATACTGTTATACCAGGTGAGGGTGCCCAGTGGGGGCATTCATCCTTTGGTGAACTAGAGTGAAGCGTGGACGATGGACTATACGGATGAATCTATTTGATCGTTTAACGAAACGAATGGCATTCCCAGTCTACTACTCAGTCGAAGACGCAGCAGCGAATGAGTTGACAGAAGCTAACTACTCAGCCAGCGAAGCAGCAGTGAATGAATTGACAGAAGCGAACCACTCAACCGAAGACGCAGCAGTGAATGAATTGACAGATGCGAACGACACATAACTGGCTGCTTGCGCCAGGGTCAATAAACCCCCGTATTCAAAGCCCAAGTGGTGGCCATAGAAACAGCCTGCACTCGTGTAGTCGTCTATCTAAGACAATAGTACTCGAAGAGGGAGGACAAGCCCAGTCCTCAAAATGTCGTGCTGAAACTGGATGTGTGGTACTGAAAGGCGCAGATATCACAGCCTCACTGTAAACTAATTACAACGTCACAACGTCCTTTTCCTAAAAAAACAAAGATAACCAAAAAGATAGAGAAAACCCCCATAGGCATACATTAAAACATTAAATATCTTGGCTACTGTATGGGAAAGCGACCTTTATTCCTCAGCATTACAAAAATCCCAGCCAACCTCTGCAATGGTAATAAAAAACGAACTGTTGTTTTTTTTCATCATCAAAGAGAGCAAGCAAAGATGGATAGGACGCACTCTTGAAAAGCAACATATCATTATCTTTTTCTTCTTCTTCTTCTTCATACGTAGTGGCAGTAGCAGTAGTAGTAGCAGTAGTAGTAGTAGAGACGTAGTAGTAGAAGTAGTAGTAGTAGTAGTAGTAGTAGTAGCAGTAGTAGAGACGTAGTAGTAGAAGTAGTAATAGCAGTAGTAGTATAAGTAGTAGTAGTAGTTGTGGCTGTAGTAGCAGCTATAATTACAGCTGTAGCAGTTTTAGCAGTGAAAGTAGTAGTAGTAGCTGCAGAAGTAGCTGTAGTAGCAGGAGTAATAGTAGTAGCAGCAGTAGTAGTAGAGACGTAGTAGTAGAAGTAGTAGTAGTAGCAGCAGTAGTAGTATAAGTAGTAGGTAGTAGTAATAGCAATCGTAGTGTTAGTATTCTTCTTCCTATTATTATTATCGGTAGTTGTAGTAGTAGTAGCAGTAGTAAGGGTACCAGTAGTAGTAGTAAATGTAGCTGTAATAACAGTAGTAATAGTAATACTACCATTAGTACTACCAATAGTAGTAGTAGTAGGAATAGTAGTAGTAGTTCTAGTAGTAGGAACAATCATTGGCTCTTTTCGTTTTGTCAGACGATAGTAATTGTGCTCTGAAAAAAGGGATCTAACTACAGTCCATGACGGTAACTAATGTGACTCGTAAGAAAAATCCGAGCAGAGAAGCGTCTTCCACAGTATTTGCAAAGAAAGACAGGACCGTTTGCGGCATCGCATGGTGTGGCGTGTCTTTAGCCTACCAGCAATCAAAATCTCGTTTGTCTGTATTCCATGCTTAATCCTGCCCCTCCATGTAATACGATCCATGACGTCCTATTTCTATGATTCCAAATTGATGCCTGCATCATTCATATCCCGCTTGGATACATTCTTGTACCGAAGTAGTGGTCGGCCCCCGAGACCTTTTCCCCAACTGTAATTCCCCTTTATGGCGCCATAACTGGCTGCAGGTCAACATTGCTCTTCTGTTTTAGTTCATTATAGATGCCGACAGACCATGGATTTGCCGGGAATTCACACTAGTCGACGACTTACACTTGTGTTCACAGAAACGTGTTGTTGTTTTCCATTTGGGCTGGTTAATTCGTTCGTTTTGTGTGTTCTCTTCTGTCCGATTATCCTGGAATGAACATCGGCTATATGAATAGCACTGCGCTTAAACATGTGTCATATTTCACGGTCTAGTTCACACGGCTGAACTTCACGAAACTGGCGCTCTTCGCCCTAGCTGAAGACAGTGTCAGCTTTGTTGTATGAAATTTAGACACAACAATAATGAACTTGCCACCTGAGAGAGTTTAGCTCCGTAAGGTGTGCAGCGACTCAAGACGGACCGTTGTTGTGTGTTGTATGCTGGTACTACAAACTGCAATAACGGTGCCTTAATGCCCTTCTAGATTATGAGACTGATTAGTTCCTCGTATAAAAGATATTTTAGTATTCTGCCATTATCCATCCACCGAGCCATCGGAGCCTTCGAAGACTAAGCAAGTAAAAGAATGTGACAGTCTGTTCTCTCCAACACCTCTGCGTTGGTGATCTTGCCTTGCCACAAACCCCCCAAGATTGGACGCAGGCACCTCATGTGATATATGTTTCGTGGTCTTTCCAATTGCATGTAGGTAGACCACGTTTTACTGCCATATAGAAGGGTACTAAGAGAACATACCTGGTAAACAAGTGTTTTTGTTTTAATAGTTCGCTTCTTGTTCTCCTTGGCCCTTTTTGTTAATCTGCTCATTGTTGTTGCTGCCTTGCCTATCCTGATATTGATCTCTTTGTCCAGGGACGATTTATTATTGACTGATGATTCCAAGTACGTAAAATGATTTACTACATCGAGAATCTCATCATCAATGGATACTGCTGGTGTATTGTTTGCACTCTGGACCATAACTTGTGTTTTCTTTTTGCCGATTGTTAACCCATAGCTCACAGCAGGCACCAGAAAATGCAGATAGTAAGCTGTGCAGTTCCTCATCTGAGTGAGTCGTAATTGCGGCATTATCCGCAAAGAGCAGTTCTCTCATCAGCACCCTGTTTATTTTGGTCTTGGCTATCAGCCTTTGGACACTGAATAGGCCACCATCTGTGCGAGAATGAATGAATAAACCATCATCCCGGTCACAGAATGCATGCTTCAAGAGAAGTGATAAATATATTCCAAAAGAGGGTTGGAGCAAGTACACAGCCTCGTTTTACTCCGCACTTGATTTCTAACTCGTCTGAGTGGTGCCTTTCATGTCAGTTTTGAACCATTCAATAAGGCTCAGAATAAACGGCGAGCAGCCAATCCTGCTGAGCGCTTTGAATAGACCCACAAAGACTGACCAAGTCAAATGCCCTTGTGAGATCTATGAAAGCAATATACAATGGTTGCTTCTGTTCTCTGGATTTCTCTTGCAACTGTCGTAACGAGAATATAATTTCTGTGGTAGACCTATTCCCACGAACACCGCACTGTGACTCTGGGTAAACCTGGTTTCCAAGTAGTACCAATAATAGTCGTAATCATAGCAGTAGTTGTAGTAGTAGTAGAAGTGTAATAGGAATTGCAGTATTTATAGTATCAGTAGTAGCAGTAGTAGTATTAGTAGTAACAGTAGTAATAGTGGTAATAATGTCAGTAGTAGTAGTAGCTGCAATAGTAGCTGTAGTAGTAGTAGTGGAAGTAGTAGTAATAGTAGTGATAGCAGCAGTAGTAATAGAATTCGCTGCAATTGTAGCTGCAGTATTAGATGTAGTAGTTGCAGCAGTAATAGAAGTTGTATGATTAGTATTAGTAGTAGGAGCCGTTGTATAGCAGTAGTTGTAGTAGGTAGTTATAGCAGTATTAGTGATCGTATTATTATTATTATTATTAGTAGTAGTATTAGTAGTAGTAGTAATAGTAGTAGAAATAGTAGTAGTGGTAATAATAGTAATAGTAGTAGTAGTAATAGTAGTAGAAGTAGTAGTAGCGGTAATAGTAGTGAGTAGTAGTAGTAGTATTAGTAGTGAGTAGTAGTAGTAGTAATAGTAGTAGTAGTAGTAGTAGTAGTAGTAGTTGCAGCAGCAGATGTAGTACTATTTAGTAGTGTCAGCATTACTATGTAATCCTGTGGAATCCATATTACTTCTATACATAAGTTGTCTCTTTCTTGAACAATTGTTCTGTTCGAATCTGTAGTAAATATTATTATTTGAATATTATTATCAAAACACAATTCTATCCAATTGTTTGATATCCACCCAGCTGTCTGACATTCACCCAGTTGTCTGACATTTCACCCAGTTGTCTGATATCCTCTATATAGCCTTAGGAAAGAGACGCCACAGACAGTTATTTCGAAAGCGCACTAGTTAAAGGTTATTTCTATAATATTAGTGCTATGTCTGAAACCTTATCGGGCCAATCAGAAGTGAACATGAACGACTTCCTGATCTGTGAGGAGGCGTGTCCAAATGAAAACCCTAATAAGCTCATAACACTCATTTTGTATTGACCCTTTGTTCACGGTTATGTAACATCCGTTGAGAGGTGATCTCACCATCTAACACACTGTTTGAAGTATACAGGAAGTCTCGAAGCAGACACTGCTGTCGGGAATGAAGTGTTGAAGACCTTCATGAACTAGACCTCTGCTTTTCAAGAGATGTAATGGCCAGTTGTTCTTCTCTGTTTTCCTTTTCTAACAGTAAAGTCATGTAATCATTTAGCTGGCTCGACTGGAATGCATCGATAAATGTGTCCAGCCCCGTCCCACATGAGTTAGTTCCGAGCGCTCTATTACTCCCACACTCTCGTAACACAAATGGACACGTTAACAACATCAATCAACTCCTTAAGATAAGGATTGCATTGGAAAAAAGGTCTTAAGAGAAGAACAGAAATTGCTAACTTCAGAGAATATCAGAATATAACGGAGGAAAATAATAATCACCACTCACGTATGGCAAATGACACTGGTTGTGGCTGAAACGTGGAATTTAAAAAGGATGAAAAAGACTACTAAGCGTTTGAAATGTAGTGCTATGGTAGAATGGAACGAGAGAATTTGACAGAAAAAAGATCAAATAAAAAATATCCTCGCTGAGGTAGGCGCACAAAGACAATTTTTAAAAAATAATACAGAAACGAAAGCTGAGTTGGCTGGGACATAATATACGATCTTCTACAGAAGATACTTTAGAGAAAGTTCAGGGGAAAGTGGAGGGAGGCGACCAAGACTCACCTTGGCATCTCAGGTATGTAGCGACATTTAAGTACGAACCCATGCTGAAATGAAGAGAGCTGCAAAGGATTCGGTCAAATGGAGATACATGCTCAGGCAACCTTACAACCAGTCTTAGGACTGATGAACCAGAGGATAGGGTCAAATGGAGAGACAAACTCAGATTACCTTTCAACTAGTCTTAGGACTGATCAACCAAAGGATAGGGTCAAATGGAGAGACACACTCAGACAGCCTTACAACCAGTCTTAGGATTGATCAACCAGAGGATAGGATCAAATAGAGAGACAACATTTCAACCAGTCTTAGGATTGGTCAACTATAGGATAGGGTCAAATGGAGAGAGATGCTCAGACAAACTTACAACCAGTCTTAGGATTGGTCAACTAGAGGATAGGGTCAAATGGAGAGACATACTCAGACAACCTTACAACCAGTCTTAGGATTGGTCAACTAGAGGATAGGGTCAAATGTAGAAACATGCTCAGACAACCTTACAACCAGTCTCAGGACTAATCAACCAGCTGATGATGTCCCATTTTGTATTGATCCCTTATACGCGGTTATGTAACATTCATTGTACGGTAACCTTAAACCTTTAACACATTGGTCAACTGTCCAAAAACAAGCTTAATTTAAACCACAAAAATACTACTAGTTTTATTTATAGAAGTAAAATTCGGCCTATTTGTATGCCATTCAAAAACATTAACAAACAAAAGCTGCGTAGTGCAGAACGAGCTCGTTAGTTGAATAGCTGAATCAACGTCAGTTAATGTGGCCAGGTTGGAAAGAAAACTAAAATCTCATTATTAGAATGCGAAGCGTGTTTAGCAAGTTTGTCAAGGCCTCATCAATGCGAATCTTTGTTTTATAGAAGCAATTCCCAAGCTCATAATGGACATTTGTGAGTGCAGTGTTGGGAGTTTAAGAAGAACTTTGTGAGTGCTACTCTTCTAACTGGAGTGTTTGCCATTTTCCCTAAACTGCTCTTTAAAAAGCCGTATTCTATTCATGTCTGAACCAAGAATCTGCAATAGAGCTGCAGGGTAAGACATCTATGACTGAATGAGCATGCACGATTTGGTGTGATTTCTGTTATATAAGCAAGATTGCAAAACAGTTTCACGTGAGATCAGTAATATACCATAACCGATATTTCTACATACAAATATCCAAAAATCCACCGTTAACGTTGCTTAATTCAACTTCGTTTCATTATAAAGTTGTTGAGTTAAAAATATACAAATATACTAGAATAAGCAATACCCATATAGAAGATATGTTAGTCAATCGAACTGTACTATATACAAATATACTAGAATAAGCAATACCCATATAGAAGATATGTTAGTCAATCGAACTGTACTATATACAAATATACTAGAATAAGCAATACCTATATAGAAGATATGTTAGTCAATCGAACTGTACTATATACAAATATACTAGAATAAGCAATACCCATATAGAAGATATGTTAGTCAATCGAACTGTACTATATTACAGAAACAGAGGCAGTTATTTTTTTGTTTTGTTTGTGTTTTTTGTTCGCCTGATTTCTCTACTCCCCGAGCCGGTGTGCATTACACTATGTTTTTATTTTGCACCTCTCAAGGCAGTGTATCCGACTTCGACATGCATTTTATGTAAGAGTCTGCGTCCTTCAGTATTTTCTAAGGGGATTTGCTACTCCGGGGTAACGGCCGGTGCTGTGATGGGGACCGAACCCAGCACCTTCGTATTGTGAGCCGTGTCACTTAACCACTAGGCCACGCCGTCCCCTAGTAGCAGTTTAACAATTAAAAGATCTTCCCATCCCAGCACCACCCTCCTGTTCCACATCCTCTACCCATCTCTTCTTCTCTCTCTCGTCTCAACCATAATAATGTATAATTTTGTCTTGAAGATTTCAAACGTTTACATTGCAGTTGCTATAAAAAAAACTAACATTTTAATTCTAACGCTCCATGGATAACAGTTCAAAGGATGAAACTCTATTTACAGTGTGAAGTTCCAGGAACGCTGAGTTCGCTAATTATTAAAGCTCCAACGGAATCAACAGTTAACTGCAAATGACGTCTTAAATGTTGCACCTAGATCAGAGGTGGCAAAACTACGACCCGCGGGCCAGATCCGACCCGCCAACCTGTTTTGACCGGCCAACCAACCAGTTTTGGACGGCCTATTATTGTTGATTGAAAATTACTGTATACTCTCCGGCCAATTTAAAAAAAAAAAATATTACAAAATAGCACGCACAGGCACCAGAAACAAAATACAAAAAGACCCAAAATGAACGATTAACATATCCCCACCTCCCACAACACCACCAACTAACTGTCTCTCTCTTTCTTTCTCGCTCTCGCTCTCTCTCTCTCTCGCGCTCTCTCTCTCTCTCTCTCTCTCTCTCTCTATCTATCAAAGCAATTGAGCTTTACTAGATAGTACCGACAAAATGGAAATGATGCCGTAAAATCTCTGATCATGCACGTGGACAGGTGAAGTCATTGTCACGACCTACTTTGATAATGAGATACTGAAAGCAATATCTTTTCTGCGATCGGAAGTCTCTGAGATCAAGGATGTTGCTTTGTCTTTAGCATCGGTATCGGAAAATGATCATGGGAGTGGGGGTGGATGGTAGGCACATTTCTATAGGAACGAGTTGAGGTGTACAGTTGGCCTTGGGAAGTGTGTTAAGTATAAATCAGCATATAACACTTCTGTAAGTTTTGATTTTGTGCACATTTTCGTGTATAAGAGTTTGCCTTTGTAAAAATGTTTTATAAGTATAGAGTAGTTTGACGCTGCTTTCTGTAGCTGGTTCATTATATTTGTAAAGCTAAATCTCAGAACGTAATCTTTTTAAGGATGTTATAGGTCTGGTCCTCTGGTGTTACCCTACAAACGAGACAGGAACCTGAGGGACGACTTGCTGGTCAGTAGTCGCCTGCACACCAGTCCTCATAGCCTCCCAGGTACCAGGCCGTGCAAAAATACACGTGGCTGTGTTACCTGCCCTCATGTTATCCTTTCTCGCTCCATCACCTTTCCTAATGCAGAATTCTTCATCAAAGAGGGATCCACATGCAATTCTCGTAACTTCATCTATTCTATCATCTGCTGCCAGTGTAGTACGACATACATTGAAAAAACTGGTATGGAACTGCGGGAGCGTTTCCGCCAACACCTCAACGACATCCGCAACCGAACTGGTTCCCCAATTGCCAGCCACTTCAATGGTCCTGAGCATCGGGGTACGGCTGACGTTAGTGTCACTGGTCTAGTTTCGTGCTTCTTTGTCGATCGTCATCGATTCACCCTTGAGAATAGACTTATCTCTAGTATGGGCTGTCTCCAACCACACGGCATTAATATCTTCCATACTTTTTCTTAAACCCTCACACTGGCCCCCATCTATTTGTCTTCCTTTAGCCCCCACCCCCATTCTTCTACCAGTTCCCCCCTCCTATATCAATCTCACGCCCTCCTGGCTTATATTGCCTTCTATTTTTCTCCCATCTGGACCACTATTTGGCCACCATTGGCTTATCCGGCACATTCCCCCACTTTGTGTTTGACCACTCCGATTCAGTTTCAATCAAGCGTCTGGCACAACCGGTCGCTTATACAGACTGGGTCTACTATCAGAAACAGATGAGTTGACCATTTTTTCTGATATGTTGATTTGTTAGTTCAGTATTGTTGTCCCTGATGAAGGCATATTGGTCGTAACGTAGGTTTTGTTTGTGTTCTCGTCTCGGTGCGGTATCTGACCATACCCATTTTTAAATTTTGATTAAACTCAACCTTAATCAACTTTTACAAGTTTTTTTCATGTTTTTTCCCCTTTACCGTAATCTGGCCCTCGGCCAACCTTAGCTTGGCCACCACTGATCTAAACTATGCGTTACTTAGTGGCGTCATTACTTAGCAGTGCTGACAATTCGTGAAAGTTAGTGATGAGATTAATTCACAATAATTAATACCAAATTTGGCACTTTACCGTCATAAAAGATTAGTTTTACTATTTATGCGAAACCTAGGAAATTATGTATATTGATGTATAATATTCGGAACGAAGGCGCTCAGTGCATGAATTAGATAGTGGTCATCTTTGGATTTGAGCAGTCAAAAACGAAGTTCATTAACAGAATGTAGAAGTAGAAGATATAGTGGAATTGCTTGAATCACATGAGGTATCATACAACAAATGATGATCTCAAGCAGATGTAACAACATTGAGTAGCTAAATAAGTCAATGGAAATGTTGATGTAGTCTCTCAACGATCCTTAACAACAACACAGTTCTAGGAGGCTTTTAAACATTTGGATACGTCAATGGCAATTTTCATTGATAAAACTATTAAAGAGAAATGAGCTCATAAGCCAATAGAATAACTAACAGTGGATACAATTGTTACAGAGTTTGTACAAACAAAATAAAGATAATACACACAAGGAAACATTAAACATGTTTTTAAACACCAAAATGATCAGTAATATGAGCAAGAAGAAGATCCAGTACTAGTAACACCATCGCCTGCCACACCAGCTTGAGGTGATACTGGACACGTATGTATTTCTTACCATAAGTTTGAGGAATTGGAAATAGACATCGATTCTCCTACGCCAAAGATCACTTCTAGATATCACGAGGACCAAGCTTCCTCTCTACGCTTTAGTGATAACGAAAAAGACCCAGATTTGTCTATAACCATCAGCAAAGAGGAAGAGAAGTGGAGCTCAAATAGCTTCCCTCTATCCCTTCCTGCCAACCACGATAATTGTATCCACTACTGCGTCATCCTTAAAACAACATTTTATGTGTGTTTATTTATCTTATGTGTATTGCACATTTATTTATGTTTACAGTGTATACGTATTGTTTTGGGTCTTTATTAACAAACTGTGTGAGAATAGTGTTACCAAAAATCTACTTAAGGTGTGTTACCCCTGCTTATATAATTGTTACTATTGTCAGATCGGTTTCAGTAAAGAGAGCCGCGTTGCGCAGTGTATAGCAAGTTGGCTTTGCATCTGAGTGGTATTGGTTTCATGTCCCAGTTGAGACGGAAATGTTTTTTCAGACCGCAACGGCACCCGGGTCGACCCAGCCTTAAATGGGTACCGGTTCAGTCCGGGAAGTAAAAGCGGCGAAGGAGGGGAGATTGCTACCGCCCTCATATAGCCGAGCCTTTGAAATGTGAGATCGCTAACACCTCACACCCCTACGGCAGTAATGCTATGGGCTACGTTACTTTACTTTTACTTTCAGTTAACGTTGTTCAGGTAAAGTGATTGTACGGAAATTCCCGGGACCCCCACATCACTATTAGCCAGAATCTCCAAGAACTAATCGCTCATGGAAAGTGATTCATAATATTTTGTATATAATTAAATTCTTATTTAGCCAGTCTGTGTAAAAGACCGATGTGCGACACAATGTCCGTTTACGTCTGTTATGCTCTCACGTAAAACTGATGTCTAACTTTCTGTAATCTATCTTGTGTTTTGGTTACAGTGTAGATGAGGACATTGCTATCGGGGATGAAGTGGTAGATCCTGAACTAGGCTTCAGCTTTTTATGAGGTAAGTTCTCTTCCTCTCTGTTGTTTCTACCCTAACAGTAAGCCTTATACACATTTGCATCTGGGTGGACTGGGGCTTGTTGATAACTGAATATAATTCGGTACCTTTACCATGACAAGCAGCATTATCGAGCTAGAGGAACAACTATTTTTTCAAATATGACAAGTAAAGTTCTATTTTCATTTTCTTCGCTGTTTCATCCTGAAATTGACATCTTGTTACAATGTATCGTAGTTTACAGCGAGGCTGCAATATTTTCGTCTTTCAGCCCGGCACAACCATTCGGCCCCACTTGAGACAAGAGATTTGTGTGAGCCAGAATAAAGACGATCTACCAATATTTTCTGTTATAAGCCCCATTTTAGCACTGGTGATCTAGGCTTCTAAAGTCCCCTGAATAAACTCGGATTTGTCTGTCAGCATTCTATCACCCATTCGGATATTTGTACGTTTAATGATGTTGTTTCTGCTCCCCGTGATCCTCTCTTTATACAAGACGTCATCGTTATCCTTTTTTCTCCGTTCCAGTGTGAGCATAGGGTCACCATTGAAGTTTGCCTTATTGCAGGATATCTGCGTTCAATCATTCTCTCTATGCTTGTCTGTGTAGAAGCTATGAGGCATACGAATTTGAATAGAAAACACCTACATCTCAAAGTAGAGTCAGTAAGTCAAGCAAGATTTATGTGACAATTTGTTTGAAATTAAAATAATACCATTCTGACGTACAACGTTATTTAGACCTCATATTTGAATAAAGAGAATACTAGTTTCACAAACAACGTCATTTATACCTTTTATTTGATTAAAGAGAATACAGTGATTTAGACCTTTTATTTGATTAAAGAGAATACAGTCATTTAGACCTTTTATTTGATTAAAGAGAATACTAGTTTCAGAAACAACGTCATTTAGACCTCTCATTTGATTAAAAAGAATACTAGTTTCACAAACACCGTTATCTAGACTTTTTATTTGATTAAAGAGCATGATAGTTTCACAAATACCGTCATTTAGACGTTTTATTTGATCAAAGAGAATGATAGTTTCCTATACACGGTTATTTAGACAACTTGTTTAAAATAAGGAGAATACTAGTCTCATGTACACGGTTATTTTGACGATTTGTAAACTGGGTTTATGGTTCAATCGACCTTTTATTATCTTCCGTTTCAGTGGCTGATTGATAATATATAATTTAAACAGATACCCCCTTTAATTAGATATGTTAAATTTAAGATCGGTGTATATCAAATGTAGTCAGCAAGTGTATCACTGAGTTTTTCACTTGTCTGGATACATTGTAATGGTCTATCTATCTATCTATCTATCTATCTATCTATCTATCTATCTATCTATCTATCTATCTATCTATCTATCTATCTATCTATCTATCTATCTATCTATCTATCTATCTATCTATCTATCTATCTATCTAACTGTCTGTCTGTCTGTCTGTCTGTCTGTCTGTCTGTCTGTCTGTCTGTCTGTCTGTATATATAAATATATATATATATATATATATATATATATATATATATATATATATATATATATATATATATATATATATATATGTACGACACAACGTATTCCGTTCTCTGGACTACATTCTGCTACTTAAGCTCTTTCAGGGTTTGGTAGTGGGAGATTGAGAACGAACGAAGCCAAACTAAGCCATATATATATATATATATATATGGAGAGTTTCAAATGAAAACCTTAAAAATGGGACAGAAGTTAGAAAGACCATGCCTTTGTATTGCATCGTTAATATGGTTGCGAAGGATGTCGAGAGTGTCCTGCACGTGCAATCACGGTGCAGATGAACACTATGACGTTTTAATTGCAGTTAAAAGATGGCCGCCTCGCTGTAGACATGCACCAAAGAGGAGCAGCGTTCTGTTATCCGTTTTTTTAAAAAATCAGTAAAGGGGTGAAACCTTTATAGATTTATCAGCGAATGAAGGTCCAGTACGGTGATGCATGCCTTTCACTCACAGTCAATCAGGGATTTCCTTTTACGTGGCGATCAACGGCTGCAATCGACTCTGGGGTCACTACTCAGTGTGCCTGACTCGGTCCGGAATAGTCTGTCACAGAACTCGCGCCGTTTTGGAACTTCTTACTTCACTCATACACTTGCTGAAGTGCGAGGCATAATTCTTCTTTCGATCCTCGGAATAGGTAGTATTCATTATTTTATTCCAATATCCAACATACGAAAGTCCCTAAAGGATAGAAGGCTGGATTGGAAAGAGGCCAGGAAAAAGACGGCGAATAGAGCAGTGTGACGTTCTCTTTTTCAAACCTCTACACCTCACGGTAGAAGAGGAGCGACTAAGTAAGTAAGTAAGTAAGTATTCCAATATCTTCTTTGGAGCTTTGTTATTATGTTTTTTTCAATCATCGACGCCTAATACACACTCATGAGCTAATATTGTTTGGATAGCTCGGTGTAAAATGCCATGACTGGAGAGACTTCTACCCTTTACGAGTTAGAGAACACTGTTGTTGTCTCTTACTATATGCTTGTAATGGGACCATGTTACTCTCCTTGACTGTGGCATCTATTGAGCCTTTCATGTAACCACTCGAACATATAATTCATACCTAAAATGTATACCGTGTTCTATTTTCTCTAAGTAAACAAGTGTGTTTGGCAACGTTCCACTGCAGGGTGTTGATTCTTGTAGCTATCTGGGTTGCATCGTAAATAAGGTGGGGATACAAATAAATCAGATTGAGAACACAGAAGGCAAGAGAGCTCTTCATTGCATTGGAGAATTTATTGAACTGCAAATAAATAAAGTCTATTTCGATAATCCGTATCTTCAACTCCAGTGTAAAGTCAGTGTTAAAGTATGGCTCGGTGTTTTTGGGGTCAACAAATGCGCTGACGGAAGTGGTACAGACCTAAACAGATGACTACAAATAATTTGTGGACTGAAATGATATGACAAGGTCGGTAACGTGGACCCGTGGAACAGAAGCGGGCAGCTAGCGGTGGTACTAGGGGTGAGGGAAAGGCATTGACGCTGGCTAGGGCATACTTTAATAGAGGACCCGGAAGTTAGAGCAAGACAGTCACTGTTCTGGACCTCGAAGGACATGGGATATAAAAGCAGAACCGGACACACTTTGCGAAGTCAGCTAAAAGCAAACATGAGGTCGGTGTGATTGACGTGGCAGATGTTGGAAAGAGTGACATATGACAGACAATCTTGACTATGCTCGGCAGAGGATGGTAGGGTATTAATAGATTCTTGGTTTTCTGTATTTGTATCCTGTTCTTAATCGTTAGTATCGTCATACAGGCTGTGCATTATTTAAACAAGAACCTTCTTTTTGCGAACATATTGACAAGTTTGATCGCCAGTCCAGACCATGAACAACTTTTCCGTACCAACTATACGACACGTTTGCGAATAACTAAATCGCTTGGCTACGATTTGTATACACCACTTCGCTCTACCTCCACATCGTTTTTCATGCCTGTCAAATTATACCAGTTTAAAACCTGTTTACCAGACCAATATAATTCGCACCAAAAAACCAAAAAAAACACTTGTGTTTTGTGTGTGTACACAGGTCGAAAAGTGGGTCAGGATGTTTGATACTGGAAAGCGATTGTTACATCTGAATAAATTACAACAAAATTTACATTTTAAACAAGCAAACTTCTAATAAGGTTAATATACGTAATTAATCAACAGCTGTGCGACCAAACAATGAAGGACAATTCGTAGATATTTCGTGTATTACGTACAAACTGATATGTTTGTTCCTTTGTGTTTATTTACAAATCTTTCTGAAACACTATCATTCATATGTATGTATCCAAAGGCAGTATATCCTTCACATGGGATTGAAGACCAACATCAGGGTCAGGAGAAACATAATGACCATAACCGAAGCATTCATACACGTCGCTTCTGAAATCAGGCTGTGTCACAGCATTTTGGCCAAGAATATGAGAACAGTGGTGTGAGTACTGCGACGCCTTGCACTGCACTATATCTAGGAAAAGACAGTTCCACCTTCTTAAGTACGCCTCTGTGTGCAAGAAATGCAACCGTAATTAGCTACCAAAGAAAGAGAAGCTATCAACAACAATAACAACAGCCATTTACAATCTGCTTAACTTCTGTCCTGGTCTTTCCATTGACTTTATTTTTCCGCCTACACCATTTTTTTTCTTTCTCACTTCATTGCCTTCTATAGTGAAATAAATAAAAGCTGCGCAAACAGAGTTGGTCTTGACGCTTGTCTTAAACAGAGTTGGGCTTGACGCTTGTCTTAAACAGAGTTGGTCTTGACGCTTTTCTTAAACAGAGTTGGTCTTGACGCTTGTCTTAAACAGAGTTGGTCTTCACGCTTGTCTTAAACAGAGTTGGCCTTGGCGCTTGTCTTAAACAGATTTGGTCTTGACGCTTGTCTGAAATACCCGTTCATACACAAACATTTAACTATAAGTAGATTACATTCTCCCCTTAACTTTCATCTCACTTTTATTTTTTATCCTCGGGTTTGAAAATCCTTCTAGATTAATTCCGGTTCACCATCCGAGACTAGGTAAATATAGTAATTTCTACAAGACATGTTTTTCTCGACATCTTTCGTGTCGCCGGCTGCTTTTGAAGTTGTCCATTGTGAATAATGTCTGTTCCTTGTCCTTCTCTTTGGGCTTAATCATGTTCTCATTGATCAAGTCACGGAATTCATTATTGACATTTTTATTACATTACAAAGCTCTTCTACTTTGAGCTTATTAATCATTAAAAGGTTTTCGACATTATGGGAAACATTTATATAATTGGCTAACATCACTATACTTACCCACATCCTCACAACTAACTAACATCACTATACTTATCCATATCATCACAACTAACTAACATCACTATACTTATCCATATCATCACAACTAACTAACATCACTATACTTACCCACATCATCACAACTAACTAACATCACTATACTTATCCATATCATCACAACTAACTAACATCACTATACTTATCCATATCATCACAACTAACTAACATCACTATACTTATCCATATCATCACAACTAACTAACATCACTATACTTATCCATATCATCACAACTAACTAACATCACTATACTTATCCATATCATCACAACTAAATAACATCACGATACATAGCACACGTCAATCACAACTAACTAACATCGCGATACATAGCACACGTCAATCACAACTAACTAACATCACTGTACTCATCCATTTCATCACAGCTAACTAACATCACTATACTTATCCACATCATCACAACTAACTAACACCACTATACTCATCCACATCATCACAACTAACTAACATCACGATACATAGCACACGTCAATCACAACTAGCTAGCATGACGACCCCTAACCTACATTATCATCAGTAACCCACATCACCAACATCCCTAACCCATATCACCATAATCGCTAACCCACATCACCAACATCCCTAACACACATCACCATCATCTCTAACCCACACCATCATCTCTAACCCACACCATCATCTCTAACCCCCACCATCATCTCTAACCCACACCAACATCTTTAACCCATACTATCACCTCTAACCCACATCATCACCTCTAACCCACACCATCATCTCTAACCCACACCATCATCTCTAACCCACACCATCATCTCTAACCCACACCATCATCTCTAACCCACACCATCATCTCTAACCCACACCATCATCCCTAACCAACACCAACCTCTCTAGCCCACCTCATCATCTCTAATTTTCAGCTTCACAGCTGAGCTATCAGGGTTTATATCCCCGTTGGTGCGGGATTTTTCCCTTTCGGATCCCCGGGTCCACCCAGCCTCAACAATTGGGTATCGGAATAATTTGTGAAAGTTTAAAGAGCCGGTGTAATGTTGACCACATCACTTATAGTGTGCTGTTAGTCACGAAAAATGTGGGCCTAACAGCATATTCCCAATATGCCACATTGGCGTGAAATTGTGATCTTTACTTACTAGGATGTTCCGTTCTATATTCCTCAACTTGTACACTGAAGTTTCACTGATAACGACCAATATTATCTTCTGTTCAAGAGATCAACCAGTCATCATTCCACAAATATAAATTATTATGCATTACTTCGGAAAACCAAACGATCAACTATCATACTTAAAAATAACATTGTACGCAATTGAGTAACTCTTTGGCCTGACTGAATAAAATTGCGTTTAAACTGAAACTAACAAGCACATTTATTTATGTATTTATTTGTTGTAGTTTTTAGTTTGTTGTTTCCGTCTTCCTGATAGGAGGAGGTTTCCTTTATTTTTATAAGACGTCTGCTTGCAGAAAGAACACATACTACACAGTACATAGCGTTTGGCTTGGCTTGGCTTCGTTCATTCTCAATCTTCCACTACCAAACCCTGAAAGGGCTTAAGTAGCAGAATGTAGTCCAGAGAAGGGAATGCGTTGTTTCGTAGTTTACAGCTTGACTGCGATATTTGCACCTTTCGGTCCAACACATCCGACTTTAGCATCCATTTTTTGAGTACCGGGTTAGCATTTCCTCTTCGATCCCTTCTGCTTAGCCAGTCTGCCCTGCTGCAGCCTGTTATCCAGGATCACCGCGTGGAAGTGTAGAAGGGTCTTGGCAGCTTTGGTTCGCTGGCCCTGATGCTAGCAGTCAGCTATGAGTCGCTGACCACTGCAGCTCATGCGCTGCCATACATAGCGTTTGACGAAATGGGATTATAGCGGCAAGAATGTATTTAAAAAAAATAGGTATGTGTACTTCAACAACAGATATGAATGTAGGTGATATGTTAAACACTTCATTATGGCTTCACCTTTGGTATTCATGGTTTCCATCGTCTTTGTCTAGGCTATTTTGTTTTTTACTTGGATGAGTCTTGGATTTATTTTTGCAACTGTTTGTTGTTTTTAAAGTTTCTGGCGCAGAGCTCTTCGCTTTTGTCGACGCTAATCTGTTGGATGGGTTGTTGCTTCTCTGCAGACATTCGGAGGGGCACTGCAGAAGGTGGGCCTTGTCCACCTCGATGTAGTGGAATGAAGGTTTCTTATCAGCTCCACCATTATGCTGATCACAGTGCCAATAACCCACCTCGCTGGCCCTACTGTTCTAACAGCCACATTTCTAGGTGCACGACTAGGACGTGAGGTGAGGTCTTTCAAAGTGTTTCATCTGACCGTGACGTTATGTATACTGACGTATGTGAGTATGGCAATAATATTATGTACGTGTCCCTATCTATGTGCCAGTTGGGACATAGGTCTTTGATTCAGTCCATCCCGCATAGTTGGGAGGCTCCGCAGAAGTCTGCAAGCATAGGGTCATCAAAACACTGTTCTACATGTCCTTCGGTTCTCCCCCATGACTATCACATGTCTAGCGGAGCGATGTTTGTGTGCTATCGTTGCTTCCATGACGTCCCGAAACAAAAATTTGATGTCGAATTTATTTTTCAGATCTGATCCCTAATCAAAATCTTTAGTTGGCATCGTTCCATTACTCTCTAAATGACTCGGCGCTTCTTGTCATCTATCTGACATATTCCACACTTCGCACCCGCAGATCTATACTGGATTGACCATTGAATTAAAAGCGTGGGCTCTTGCCGTAGTACCTATGATCTCTTTGAATTTTGGATTAGCTTAAGGGAGTTGAAGTAATATCAACCTATTTTGCCCGTTTAGAGATATCTCTCCTTTACAATCAGATACATTAGTCCATATTAGTACTGGGCTACGAAGCTAGTTCATTTGCTATGAGATACATGCGCTCTAACCGTGGAGGCCAGCCGCCCCTAAGCTGTGTAAAGGTAGCCTCTATCATCAGAATGTCTTGGTATCAATTGCATTTATGAAGTTTCGGTTACTATTTTGGTGGAGTGATACGATATCTGTCTCGCTGCCTTGACTTCCTTACATGCAAACCAGGGTGACAGTACAGGGGAGAGGGGGGGGGGACAAGATTACAGAATATAGCTGGATATCGCAAGGAAAGGGGTGGGGGGGGGGGTCGACTGACCGAGCAGTTTGGCTGTTGGTTCTCTAACCACGGGTTATTGTGCTCAAAACCACGACAAAGCATTGTTTTTTTTTAATCGGACGTAAAATAGAGATTTAGCATGTACAGTGTGGTGGTGACTGCAGAGGAATGTGACCCTTATTCCTTAGTCATATAAAGTATGTCGGTGGAACCTATATATGGAAATAAATTTCAATACCGTAATGAAAGTTTACAAATATTTTTATTAAAAAACTGGATCATGAAGCGACCAGGGAGCAAATCCGGTCATAATGTCGTGAGAGACAAGAGCTTTAACTGCTCTGCCCCTCAGACGTTGTAAACCCCGTTGAAAGTGAGAAGAAGTGGTACCAACAATTATGATCCGAAATGCAACAAAACACCTAGAACTAACAACATTGTTTTTATTGTACTAAGAACAAACACATGGCCACCATTCTGTCACCATCAATATTAATTACTGGTTCATTACATTTTCCTGTCACCAATTATTTCCAGCCATTTTTTGGTACTTTTACACGCAATAACTCATTCATTCATTCTGTCTTTACTTTTTTCCATCATTTTTTATCGTGCCATTTTAAATTATTCAAAACTTCTTTTCAAAATTAAAAAAATATCTTGTAGATTGCTCTTTTTCTTTATATTTTTGTAACAAATTGTGTCGGTTGAGCAAGTACAAATTGGATGAAATTATATTTAGAGAAATTGTTACGCGAGTGTTTCATTATTTACCACCACTATTCCCCTTCGGGCCGCAGGCATCCCATCTCGATTTCTTTGTGATTTATTAGAATATCGAGTTGGTATGTTTGTGTAGTCTTCGCGAATCTTGGGGTTCAAGGAAAGTCTGTTGTGGTTGAAGAGTCGTGTTTTCATTACGTTTCTCTTGTATCTTATTGTTAGCTTGCTAAAGTTTTTAACAATATTACCTGACAAGCACATAGTGAATTACACGAATGAGGAGACGAAAGAGCTTATAGGAAGGAAATACGGATGGATTGAGTCTCTAGAGCTCTGTGCAAAACTTCACAAGTCGGAAAAAAATAAGAACGGAGTTTGAAGCATCCTCTAAAGCTTTGAGAATGAAGGACTGCTGGATGGATTAAGTAAGCAAGTCAAGACATTGTGAATATTTGTAATTACTTCCATTCTCTGAGAGTGACCTTAGTGGTGGTTTATTGTTACATCATAACGTGCATTGTTCCTCAAAATAATACGTCACGGTGAGTGATGTTGTCGAGAGTTCATTAAGGCACTCGCCCCTCAAAGCGATGCACAGAAATAATGGGCGATCTAATCCCACAAGTTTCAAGCCACTCCTGGTCCCAAAGGAGGTGGGACCAGAGTGCAGGCATCCTGAGTTACCTCTAGACGTCTTGACTTATTTCTTGCCACTGGTCAAAGGTAGCTTTGAACCAGAGAGTGAGGTTGATGACCAGCGCAGTTCTTCCTCACTATAATCAAAATACATCGCAAGTTACATAATCAAGACAAAAACCGTCTAATGACGTCACCATCAACTAACTAACTAAAGTATTGAAAACGCACATGATTATGGCAGAGAACAGTACAATCTCAAGTAGAACACGTCCTATTTGGAACAGATCAGACATGTTAGTCAGGGTCAGGCAAAACATACTGGCCAATACCCTAACCTCAGCTTCCTAGTCGCCCTACCTAGAAATGAGCTGTTTTCATGGCAGCCTGATTAACGAGATGTTGATCGACGTGATTCCTATAGTAGTGAGAGTCACGCAGGTGAAGCCAAGCATGCCACAACCACATGTAGAACCCTGTTCCACCTTCATTAGCACGTTCAGGATGTGAGGACAGCTACTACAACCTGTCACTAAAGGCGCACAAATGAGTAAACTTACTCACTCTGGCCATTAAACAACAACAATAGTCAACTGAGTGCGAATGAACTTTCTAGAAAGTGAATCCTAAAATCAATGAGGCAGATTTGTGCATGGTGCCACATAGTCAACATTCTATACATCTGTTCAGCAAATCAATCTGGTCGACCATTAAATGGTGCAATCTCATTTTTCCTTCTCTGGTCGACCATTAGTAGGTGCAATCTCATGTTTCCTTGTCTGGTCGACCATTAGTAGGTGCAATCTCATGTTTCCTTGTCTGGTCGACCATTAGTAGGTGCAATCTCATGTTTCCTTGTCTGGTCGACCATTAGTAGGTGCAATCTCATGTTTCCTTGTCTGGTCGACCATTAGTAGGTGCAATCTCATGTTTCCTTGTCTGGTCGACCATTAGAAGGTGTAATCTCGTATCTTCCCTGCCTGGTCGACCATTAGAAGGTTAAATTTCGTGTCTTCCCTTGTTTGTCTTCCGAACTTTCATTTGGTCACTAATTTGTGAATGGTTTCTGTGTTTGAAAGAAAGTTACAGAAAGAAAAACACGTGAACGTTAATGTTGTAGTTGTTGTTGTTGTTGTTTGCGAATGCTCATAATGAGTAGGTTACTCTTTTGTGCGCCCTAAAAAGAGCATTAAGTGGCGGGTTGTCGTAGCTTTACTCACATCCCGAGCGTGCTGATGAAGGTGGACCTGGATCCTCCAGGCGGTTGTGATATCATTGGCTTCATCTGCGTGTCGCTCACTACTACGGGGATCACGTCGAAAATCGCCTTGTTAGTCAGACCGTTGTCCTCGACAAAAGCCCGTTTTCAGGACGAACAACGAGGAGGTCAGGTGAGGGTCTTGGCCAGTATATTTCTCCTGATCCTGGCTAACATTGTCCGATCGGTGTGTTTTGCCTGACCAGACGTTAGCCTCATCATCTCGAACGATAATGTAAAAGCTGTGCAAGGAACTCGTTTTTTTTCCGAGGTTAAAAGGAAAAGATCGATGATGGTGGTTAAATAGTTTGGAGGCGGCTTTCTGATCAAGAACAGAAGATTTCAAAACGTCGGTAAGGCATGTATTTCATTATGTCGTGGAGGGTGGAGGAGAAGGGAGGTATAACAAAAACATGTTCCGTACAATGCGTGAAGACTGCAGTATTTAGTGACCTTTATTCCTCAGTCATATAAATCCTCTAGGCAGACCCCAGAAATTGGAGTAAACACTGGAATCACCATCATCACTTCACCATGTTACTCTGAAAAGTGGAGTGTAGGTTCAACACTGCATTTGTTTTACCGTTACCAGTTTTGAGCGAACCTGAATCGATTTGTTTGTTTTGTGGATTAAGTAGCAATGGTATTTACATGGCGATGTTGCTAGTCCAATACACACGCTTTCCTAGTCACATCTTGCAACCTGCCTGGAAGATAACTGCAGTCCTATAATGTTTAACCCGGCAGCCACTTGGGCGTCGAGGCAAGCCAGTTGAGGAACAATCAGCAGCGCGTGCGGACTGTGGAATACGTTGATAATCTGCTGCGCGAATAAATCTCACAGTTTAGGCTGAATATCACCCGTTCGCAGCGACCAAGATCCGCAGACAGAGTATTGCCTCATTTATTGCGAATTGTTCCAACTAAGGACTTTGTTTTAATTCGACTTTCGGATTATCCTGGTATGCGCATCACTTTTTAGAAAACAAGACATTTGGCTACCCTAAGAGTCATGGTTGATCCTGCCGTTTGCCCGTGCTTGATTGACTTTCTTCACTTTGACATGCAATGCTTTGTTGTACCTGGACAATCAGATTCCCCTGGTCCGTACCAATTATGAGTTAGCTGTTGAATGTTTGCTGATGCGGACGGCGGCAGGGAAGGCGTCATCTGATAGTTGCGGTGGTTCATGGGAAGGTTGAAGCCACGTCATAACTCGGTCACATGTCGAATAGCGGCGGGTGCAGTAGCGCGTACCCAGGCCTAGCACATTCCTGCATCTTACTCCAGCCCGGCTGATCCACCTCTTTGAAACAACCGTTTCCCTGAAGTTACGGACCCAATTTAATAGTTAAAGAAAGAAGAAATTGAAGGGTTTTTGTTTTCCAAAACCAAAGTAATCGAAGGAAAAACATTTTAAAAAATAATCCATTTTGACACGATAAAATGTACAAAAAAATTGCTTCTAACTGCCGTTAAAAATGGGAGGAAACCTTAGAAAGAAATTGCTGTATTGTCTATATAATCTTGCGACTCGCTCCCAAAAACTATGCAACAGCAGGATTCCTTTCATGATTAACAGTTGCGCACTGAAGCTACAGCAAATCCTTGCTATTAACATGAAAGCTATGGTTTTGCCTGACGCCATTTGTACCGCACACTTTCATTTGCAAAATGTCGCGCGCAAACCTTAACAGTATTTAAAAGAACACGAGTCCATTGTGCATTTTTACAACAGTTCCACCGACGCACTTCAGTTCACTCGAGTCTGTGTCCCTGGAAAGCTGTAG
Source organism: Ariolimax columbianus (assembly GCA_036924085.1). Classification (NCBI taxonomy): domain Eukaryota; kingdom Metazoa; phylum Mollusca; class Gastropoda; order Stylommatophora; family Arionidae; genus Ariolimax; species Ariolimax columbianus. The sequence continues at coordinate 114,039,223 of JAVGWX010000001.1, read as the reverse complement.
TATCCAACTGTATTCAGGAATAGAGTAATGGCTCTCATTTCGATAATTGCATATCGAGAAAAGAGATTTTTGTCTTAGTTGTTGCATGCAAGCTGCCATGATGTGATTTAGTCAGTCAGAGGGAAGAACTGAATTGCAAGACTACATACTGAGAGAAGTGAATGAAGACTACATATTTTGAGAAGTGAATGGAGACTACATATTTTGAGAAGTGAATGGAGACTACATATTTTGAGAAGTGAATGGAGACTACATATTGTGAGAAGTGAATGGAGACTACATATTGTGAGAAGTGAATGGAGACTACATATTGTGAGAAGTGAATGGAGACTACATATTTTGAGAAGTGAATGGAGACTACATATTGTGAGAAGTGAAGACTATATATTGTGAGAAGTGAAGACCACATAAACCGAGAAGTGATCACTACTTATTGTGAGAAGTGAAGACCACATATTGGGAGAAGTGAAGACTACATATTGTGAGAAGTGATGACTACTTATTGTGAGAAGTGAAGCAATATATTTTGAGAAGTTAATGGAGACTACATATTGTGAGAAGTGAATTAAGACTACATATTGTGAGAAGGGAAGGGAGATTACATATTGTGAGAAGTGAATACTATATATTGTGAGAAGTGAAGACCACATAAACCGAGAAGTGATCACTACTTATTGTGAGAAGTGAAGACTACTTATTGTGAGAAGTGAAGCCACGTATTCTGAGAAGTGAAGACTACGTATTGTGAGACGTTAATGGAGACTACATATTGTGAGAAGTGAGACTACATATTGTGAGAAGTGATGACTACTTATTGTGAGAAGTGAAGCCACATATTGTGAGAAGTGATGACTACATATTGTGAGAAGTGACTTAAGACAATATATTGTGATAAGGTAAATCCACATATTGTGAGAAGTTAATGGAGACTACATATTGTGAGAAGTGAAGACCACATAAATCGAGAAGTGATCACTACTTATTGTGAGAAGTGAAGACTATATATTGTGAGAAGTGAAGACCACATAAATCGAGAAGTGATCACTACTTATTGTGAGAAGTGAAGACTATATATTGTGAGAAGTGAAGACCACATAAATCGAGAAGTGATCACTACTTATTGTGAGAAGTGAAGACTATATATTGTGAGATGTGAAGACCACATAAATCGAGAAGTGATCACTACTTATTGTGAGAAGTGAAGACTATATATTGTGAGAAGTGAAGACCACATAAATCGAGAAGTGATCACTACTTATTGTGAGAAGTGAAGACTACTTATTGTGAGAAATGAAGCCATGTATTCTGAGAAGTGAAGACCACATATTGTGAGAAGTGAAGACTACTTATTGTGAGAAGTGAATTAAGACCACAGATTGTGAAAAGAGAATGTATTTTATGAAGTGAACGAAGACTAAATATTGGGCGAGAGTGAAGACAAAATTGAAGAGGAGTTACATTTTGAAGTATACGAATCACATACTCTTGGATAATGGCACAGCAATAGACGAACCAGCAATCCACAGACTGCAGAACGTTGATATATAAAGAGGTTCGAGCGGACCGTGACTCAAGAGAGGACGGGGCAGAAGTGTGTACAACCATCGAGCTGCAGAAACAGTTAGTATCCACACCTTTGACCATTTCCTGAGAGACACAGAGCAGATATGGTTATTTCCAGAGTGCAGTGAAGTCGATTCTTAGGAACAGAATAGAACAGAACAGAACATAATGTAGACCAATAAAGTACCCAAATGATTACAGTTGATTTTACTTGGCCACGAACTCACTGTCTGTGCTGCCTGTAAGAAGCACACTAATAATCATGTAATGCATTCTATAAACTACAAAAAATAAAGATGTTCTATTGGAAACATTGCCGTCGGGGAGGAAGTGTTAAAGATATCATTTGACTAGGTCGTATTCGTGTAGATAGGACGAAGAGCTCTGTTCCTAGTTGTCTTGCCTTCTCTAACTATGTCAGGTATCCATGTACATCATGGTGGATAGAAGCGTATTGAGTCAGAGGATTTATCTTGATACCCTTACCATGAGAGGCAAATCGTTCTAGACACATTCCTGCACATATACTCGAAGATGGCTCTAAAAGCAAAGAAAGAAAAAAAAATAGATAAAGAGCAAAAATATTTGTATAACCGACAAAAACATGCACAGGAAATGAAACATACATTCAGAATCAGAAGAATGGAAGCTTATGATCAATGGCGTAAACGATCAAGAATATTCATTCAGATCAATACTGGCCAATGCTCTTATCTATGTCGTGTGTGGTGGCGCTATCGCTGATGTCTTAAATGACAACCATTAAAAGGGAATGTTTATGTGTGCATCGCAAACGTACACAGAAATAAACAGACCCAACCCACGCAATAACTGTAATGAATAGAACGTTTAATTAATGGAATGGTTAATTCATTTCTCGTGAGTATAATTTGAGCCAGGATTTTGGGAATTATCCAAAAGTGTACATATAACAAAACCATTGGTGAGGTACGCTGGAGTATCAACCCATTTTGCGATCCTAATAGGGTTATGGGGTTCAATGAACCTTTTCATCAAAATATATGACGTTTGGGTGAATTTATGTAAAAAAATGTTATGTGCAAGCAATAAAACGACTTTGGCTTTTTATAATTTGTTAAGATTCGGAAACACAGTGCAGCACAAATGCATCACAAACGTAAAACACAAGTGGATTAACACTCATACGTTGAAGGAGAAATGTGGGTGTACAGAAGATTGGGTCGCATTTCTTGGAAAAAGAGTCACACAAATGTGGAGGTATTGAAAATGTTGAGAGTGAAAAGAGAATTAATGACCGAAATCAGGGTTATACAGTTAACGTTATTTTGACCATATAACAAGACATACTTCCTTGTTGAAGACCATACTAGAGGGTAGGATGGAAGGCAGTCGTTCAAGAGGCAGACACCGGGTGGATACCATTAGGAGAATGATTGGAAAAAGCCTGTCATATTGCACCATTGCGACAAGAGAAATAGTACATTCCCATTGCAGCCGACCTTCGATGCGGAGACGGCATTTGAACTGAACTGCTGGAGAACGTTTTCTCCTATTTTTTCTACGTCCAATTACCACTATCTGGTCACCTTAACTTAACGTCTTTATACTGGTTTAGAAGACCCTGCAGAGTCTGTATACAACCAGTTACATTTACATCACCTTGCTCTAAAAGCTATGCGCATCCAGTTTATTCTTAAATGCATTAACTGTCCCTGCCTCCACTACTTCCCCTGGCAATGCATTCCAAGCAGACACCACTCTCTGACTAAAAAAATATTTCCTAATATCTAACCTGGAACTCTCTTTAGTCAGCTTGTAGCCATGCCCTCGTGTTATTGTAGATGGCTGTATTTAAAAAAACTTGTTATAGTCTAATTTATCGATTCCTCTGATCATCTTATAAACCTGTATTAAGTCACCACGAATTCTTCTCTCTTCGAGACACTGTAGGCCGGTTTTTCTGAGTCGTTCCTCATAACTGTAATTCTGGAATCCCACTATCATCTTTGTCGCTCTTTTTTGTATTCTTTCTAGCATGTTTATGTCCCCTCTTTGATAAGGACTCCACACCTGTACACAGTACTCCAATCTAGGTCTAACTAAAGCTGTATACGGTTTGACGATCACTTCCTTGCTCCTATGTTTAATATTTCTTTTTATCATACCTAACATTGCATTTGCCTTTTTCACTGCTACCTTAACTTGCACACTCACCTTTCCTGTATGATCTATTATAACCCCTAGGTCCCTTTCCTAGGCTAGATAAAGGGAAGATAGTATTTTTTAAATGTATATTTAAAAAAATATATCTGTCTACCATTAACCTTATTTACATTGTGGCAACAATCAATCAATCAATCAATCAGTTAATTGAAATCTTTGAAGCTCCCAGTGGAGCACATGTTGTTAATAAATACAAGCTAAGTCATCAAACGTTAATTTATTTATAAATGTTGAAGTTTTGGGGTTTTAAGTTTCTACAAGATCGGGTCGCTAGCCCAATGTCCAACCATTCTTCATCATCATAGGCGTCTCAGTCTCTGTAGACCATGCGTGTGGCGCCATGTGAGTAGCCTCTCCAGGATGCAAACATGGGCGCTGAATATGGAGACCCAGCGCTGCCCAAACTGCAGGATCTCTCTCTCTCTCTGTCTACCAAAGAAATGCAAGGCATGACAATTTAGCACCAGCTCATCTGCAGGAGCTGCCGAAATGAGTTCGCAATTTTGAAACTATTCGCATTAGGTGCTACGACTCCGGATTTTCTGTCTGGGTTTACTCCCGTAGCCCTACTCTCGCCTGAGGTTTCCGCAAGGCAGTGGAGTCGTTGCCCGCAGATGCTAGTTACTAGAAACATCCGATGATACTCTCATCGTCCCAGGATTAACCAGCACTCTCTGGCACTTGTGGGTTTAAAATCAGAGCTCTTCCTCTCCTAGGCGAACTTCCTGAACAATCTAACAACCCTTTTTATTCGCATCTTATTTGATGCCTCGCAGGTTACAGTGTTACTATTGTTTGCAGGCCTATCGGGCCCAGTTACAATAGGAACTGTGGTATGGGGCATACTTTTTTATTATCATCTTCTGCTTTTACTTCTGCTTTTAACTTGACGATGAAAAGCACGAACAGGACACAGCGAAAAGAAGGAGCTTCTACTTCTTTCCCTTCTTCTGATCCCTGGAAAACGAACAGTTCACTGTTCTATTGTTGTATCCTATATGTGATATTGTTTCTAGAAGTTTCTTCTATTGTTGTATCATATATGTGGTATTGTTTCTAGATCTTTCTTTTATTGTATTCCGTGTGTGGTATTGTTTCTACATATTTCTTCTATTGTTGTATCCTATATGTGGTAATATTTCTAGATCTTTCTTCACTTCATGTATCCTATATATGGTACTATTTCTTGATCTTTCTTCTATTTTTGTATCCTATATGTGGTAATATTTCTAGAACTTTCTTATATTCTTGTATCCTATATGTGGTACTATTTCTAGATCTTCCTTTAATTCTGGTATCCTAAATGTTGTACTATTTTTTATCTTTCTTTAATTCTTGTATCCTACATGTTTTTCTCGGGCGATTTTTCCACCACGTACGGAAAGTAATGGCAACCTACCGTACTGAAAACTTGCCAATAAACTTATAACAGCCAAATAGGTGGCGATTGTAAGATGCGAGGTTCTGTAAAGGATATGCTACTTACATAATATATAGTACTGTTTCTAGAGCTTTCTTTTATTTTTGTATCCTATTTCTGGTACTTTTTATAGAGCCTTCTTTTGTTCTTGTATCCTATATGTGGTATTGTATCTAGAACTTTCTTTTATTGCTGTATTCTATATGTGGTATTGTTTCTAGAGCTTTCTTTTATTGCTGTATTCTATATGTGGTATTGTTTCTAGAGCTTTCTTTCAAACCCAGACGGCTAAACCACATTAGACAGGTTATTGGTCTATGTCAATGGCGGGGTGACTACGAGACAAAAAGCCAAAGAGTGAAGAACTCAATACGAGTATCGCCAACAACAACAACAGCAACAACACCAACCCATCTGGTAGTGTACTTGATATTGAACTCACTGGTACACATGCACTCATAAACGCAATGCTTACCTACGTGACATGGTAAAACTATTAACAAATATTATAAGAAGAATCACAAATAAACTGGGGTAAATTAAATTGACTAATTAGGGAAACGACTACGGTGAAGGACTGATTCTCTTCTAGGACAGAAATGTTTAACTAAAAGTGGGTCGTCAATGCTTGTCCTAGCCGGGAGTGGTGGACACGCTCTGTAGCTTCAAATACACACATGGCATGCGTTTCATATAGCTTCTGACAGCAAATGCCCAACTACTGGTCTTCCAGTAACACACCTGTTTATACTAACAGAAGAAGGGACGATGGGCGAGTTTCTGGTGTCTGAAAACCAAACAAATGCTTCTAGTAGATGAGACTCGCTATTCTAGGAAGACAGCTCGTCTAGGAGAAGGATATAATCTTGACTCCAAATCACTTGCTGTCTTGCAGATGAGACACAGTCTACAGGAGGAAACAGAAGACAATCCGGGTAGACTCTAACTCCAAATCACCTGCTGACTTGCAGGCAGACTGGAGACTGCTTAAGGCTAGGGAGAGATTCCAAAATAAAAAAATTATGCCGGGTCAAAAGACATATATATTAGTACAACTGTAAAATGTGGCGCAAATTAACTCGCGCTCACATAAATAAATCGTGCATATTTACCATTTGTGAAGTCCCGCCAAGCAGAGGGAATACCTGGCCCTTAAGCTCGAAGGCCAACCAAGACACTACTGGTGGTCGCCTTGCTCTGTCCCAGGTAGCCAGGGGACTGGAAACCAGGAGAAAACACTTCCTGGATACTGTCAGATATACTGAAATGAGGAGGCTGACTAAGGAGGAAAGAGGCAAACCCCAAACTGAAGACAGTCACACAAGAAGAAATTAAGACAATAATAAAGATTAACGTTATAAGCAAATGTCACGGAGAACATTCAGAATTTGATACACCAGAAGCATGTTTTCTATGCCAAAAGGAGATCAAGTAACCATATTCAGACGGGATCAAGATGCTGAGCAGCGCATGAGCTGCAGGGGTCAGCGACCCACAGCTGACTGCTAGCCTCAGGGCCAGCGAACCAGAGGCGCCAAGACCCTTAAACACCTCAACGCGGTGATCCTGGATAACAGGCTGCAGCAGCGCAGACTGGCTAAGGAGAAGGGATCTAAGAGGGACTGCTAACCCGGTGCTAACAAAATGGATGCTGAAGTCGGATGTGTTGGAGCGAAAGGTGCAAATATCGCAGTCAAGCTGTAAACTACGACACAACGCATTCCGTTCTCTGGACTACATTCTGCTACTTAAGCCCTTTTGGTTTGGTAGCGGGAGATTGAGAACGAACGAAGCAAAGCCAATATTCAAACTGCGAACAGGCCAATGAAAACTTGTCTGTTCAACAAATTACAAATTGGGCACACAGACATGGGCTCATATGGGGAGAACATGCACACGATAAAACATGTTTTACAGGTCTGCCGGCTGCAGGAAAGGAGCAGAGTGACTATATGGCCAGCCCCAACCAAAATGCCAGATATACTTTTTCGACGAGAAGGGCCGCCGGTTTAATGAGGGAAACAGATGCGATTATTTGAGAGTGAACTATATGAAGAAGAATATTTGTAAAGTGTGCACTGTTAGGTTGTGGTGAGTCTTCTACCCGTAGGGAGTTATTATAGGCATCTAAATAAATGATCACTTTTGTAGGGTCAAACACTCAAAAAAGACGCGAACTACTGCCCTAAAGCACACGGATACAATGATCAAAATCACTCTTTCTGACATGCACGAACTTAACAACCGACAATCACAATTAGCCGCAAGGAAAGCGTCAATTTTGCCTCCTTTTCGTTAGTTTGTTATTTATTTATCTTTTTTTGGGCGATAAATGTCACTTTCAATCACATATGAAGCCTTTATGGTCAGAATAGAACGCGTTGACCATCTTGGTCATGTGGCTGCAGGCCTGGGATTAAAGTAGAAAGGCACAGGCAGGTTACATGACAACAATGACAGTCGAGGATGAAGATGACTCTTCATGCATTAAACCGCAGCCTATGTTAGTTCGGGTGATCAGTTCCCTTCCTTGCTGTTCATACTTTTCCCAACTTATACGTCATGTACCCATTTACAGCTGGGTCGACTGGAGAGGCACTCAAACCAGGAACAAACCACACCCGGATGTTTTTCCTGGACAGGTGTAATCTTAGTCTAAGCAAGCAAGCTCACCGTCGAATAGGCTACAAGCTCCACTAGTCCTGGGATTAGACGTGGTTTGTTTACTCTATTTAAAAAAATAAGCTACATGTACCTAGTTCACTTCATTCTTGGCAACGTTTTTACCGTAGAGGGTTACAGTGACTCTTCTTACATACTTCGGCAAACTTGAGAAAGTGAACCTGAGTTCTCCTGGATGTAGTGAAATGGAAGACTTCATAAAGCTCACCACTATAGGGATGACAGTGTCGATCGCGACAAGGTCTTGGTTAGTATGTTTCATCTGACCCTGATGTTAAACTTCTATTTCTCATATTTGAACCAACTTTCCGTAAACTTGGAAAGCTGAAATATTGCACACAGTCTCTACTCGTGCGGCATGTTTATCTTACAAATTTGGTGAATCCTGGACAGGATATTCTAAAGCTTGTACCGAAAAACGTAGATTTATATATTTGCTTGCTTCATTAAAAAAAAAAAATTCTTTTTTTGAGAGGGACTGAGGCGCTAGTCCGGTCAGGTACAGCATACTGACCAGGACGTCGCGTCAGGGTCAGGCACAATATACTGACCAAGAGCACAGTCTCTCTTCCATGTAGCGTTCCCTGGAAACATGCTGTTTTCAAGGCAGCCTGGCTGACGAGATGTGGATCGACGTGATCCCGTAGTAGTGAGCGCCACGCAATTAGAGCAAACATAAGACAATCGGCTGGAGGACCGCGGTCCACCTTCATAAGCACGTTCACGTAGTGGAAGGTATACAAGACCATGACCTACTTTAGACAGGTCTTCAGACTCCTGGGAAAACGCCCTTGAAAGATTGACGACTAAATTACAAAACTTTCATTATCAACTAATGTCCGTTTCACATTGGTTGCCGTCAACTGCCGCCTAATATCTGAATAACCTTTACACCGATATGCGCGATTTTTTGCACGTGAACGTATTTTTCCAATGTCCCAATGACTTAATAATTTACATTGTGTCAGGTAGTGCCATTTTCTTAAAGGGGTTAGTTCTTTTGATAATTTTTAGCAAATGAATTATTTTGTCCCTTTAGAAAATAACATACTGAAATTTTTTTAATGTCTTTTTTTTTTTAACGCATAGACTCCAATTTGAATGAAATTTTCTACATTATGTTCCACATTACGTTCCACTCTTTTGTAATGTATTTCATGTGTTTTAGGAGTTGTAAGAAGTAACTGGGCATTTCGTAGAAAAAATGTGTGAAATCTAAAATCACACGATATATAGAAATATAAAGTACATACTTCAGATGGATTGGTTCAGTTTTATCAATAGATGCTGGAGCAAACAATAAATGGTTATACTTCAGTTCTGAGATCCATATTCTAACTGACTGAGATGGCCCTGAATGGCATCGTTTTGTTAAGGTCTATTTAATTCTTAACAAGGGGGGAAGAGGAGACTTACGTTTGGTCAGGTAGAACGTACCGATCAGATAATGTTAGTCAGGGTCAGATAAAACGTAGCGATCAGACAATGTTAGTCAGAGTCAGGCGAAATGTGCTGACCAAGACACCCCCCCCCCCCCCCACCCCACACCCCAACACTTCCACAAAGTTTTTCTCGAGAAACAGGCTGTTTTAGTTTGCCTATCGAGGTAGGGGATCGACGTGATCTCCGTAGTAGGTAGCGCAACCCAGATGAAGTCAAGCATAGTACAACAGCCTGGAGGACCACGGTCCACCTTCATCAGCATGCACAGGATATGAGGAAAACTACTGTAATATGCTAAGTAACGCCACGATCAGGCCCACAAAAAAGCAAAGTTACCCATTTCGGGCATTCATCAACAACAACAATGCTAAACAAGGAAATAGTTTTGTAAACAAAATAACATTTTTCGGTACAAGCTTTTGACTTGTTCAGGATCAGTAAACATTTGATAGAATAACAGGTCGCACTAGAAGAGGCTGTGAACAGAAGAGTTTCAGCTCTCTAGGTTAAAATACGAGAAATAGAAGTCTACGTTGAAGGAGATTGGCCATGTCAGAGTAAATAGTCTTAGTCGACCTGTTCTTCTACAGGAGCATAAGCCCATGTGCAGGTCCCATCTCTGATGTGAGCTGGATGTAGCCAGGGGTGAGGATTTTCTGCTTAGCGGGCTTGGCTCGAGCAGCTTATTACACCACTATGGAGCGTGGTTAACTGATGTACGAGTCCATCTTAATAGACTCAAACACTAGAGCTTAGTAGACCCGAATCCTGTTAGGCACCAGCTATGCTGCTCTTAATAAACCACCTAACCGTGGCCGGTGTTATGCCATGTCACACAGTTAGTCCCCTCTTACGACATGCTCTCTGTGGGGCAGTGGTGCTATTCTTGTTCTTGTTATACACATAGACCTCAGCAAACCACTCGGGATTAAACAGTAGTTTTTTTGTATCAAGATGCTAAGCAACGCATAAGCTGCAGTGGTCAGCGACCCATAGGTGACTACTAGCATCAGGGCCAGCGATCCAGAGCTGCCAAGACCCTTCTACACCCCCAGACAGATTGCAGCAGGGCAGACTGGCTAAGGAAAAGGGATCAAAGAGGGAATACTAACCCGGTACTCAAAAAATGCTTGCTGAAGTCGGATGTGTTGGACCGAAAGGTGCAAATATCGCAGTCAAGCTGTAAACTACGACACAACGTATTCCGTTCTTAGGACTATATTCTGCTACTTAAGCCCTTTTAGGGTTTGGTAGCGGGAGATTGAGAACGAACGAAGCCAAGCCAAGCCAAATAGTAGTTTTAAAAAAAAGTCCCACCGTTCTCAAACATCGCTTCAAGTCTTTTTAACTTTAAAAATAAAATTGAGTTTAACACTCCCAAGAAAATAATAGCCTGACAAGGTCGTGTATTGTGAAATTCTAAAAGTTGGTCAGTTTACAATTCCAAAACGTTCAATTCCAGATGTGGGCCTCAAATAAGGTGTCTCAAAATTACTTCCTACGTGTACCGAGCTATAACCAGAAACCTCCCCCCTAAACCTGCTCAGCAGGGCGTATGAGTGTGACTGACAATGACTTGGACATTCACTGCCACAGGCGGTATTGGGCCATATTTGGACTGGCCAGTAATCTAACAATCTAAAGGTAACGTGCTATATTAGACACTGCTCGGTTGGCTGGGGGTGTAGGGCGTAGTGTTCGAAAATTCACCGTACAATTTCTCAGCTTTAATTAAGTGGGGATGATTAGTTTCACTCGTCCGGATTTTGTCTTCTTTAAATGCGATATTCAGTATCTATTTACAGCTGTAAATATAGTTGTAGCATCTTCGTGCGGATCCCAGCTGTAAATATGGCTGTAGAAACTTCGTGCGGATTCCAGCTGTAAATATAGCTGTAGCAACTTCGTGCGGATCCCAGCTGTAAATATAGCTGTAGCAGCTTCGTGTAGATACCACCTGTAAATATAGCTGTAACAGCTTCGTGTCGATCCCAGGGCCCGTTGCCGAAGAAGGGAGAATAGGTCAACTGTATTTACATGCATGTCGTAAAGGGCGATTAAAGAAATAGGTGCATGAGGCTGGCAACCTCATTGTGTAAAACATTGCAACAGAAACCATCAATACAAAAACAAACAACGTGCTTTGATACATAATTCCTAAAAGAGGCCTACTTTAGTTATGAATGGATTGAAAAAAAACACAAAACGAAAAAAAATCTGAATACTAGCAAGCTGCGACTAGGCCACGTGCCTGGTTAGTTTCTCTGTTAGAGGCAATACTGAGGATCGTGGTTTCAAATACAATTCTAACAGATCTCTGACCCGCAAATAAATTTTCTACCAGAATACACGGGACCGAGAAGTTTCAAAACTATGTCCAAGGCGTTGGACGCTGGGTCGCTTTTAGAACCTTCGCGGGTATCAGGCAATTACAGTTCATACCTTTGAGGGGCAAATGCTAGGAGTACAAAGGTGTAAAACAGGACGAGCTGCCCGCATGGCAAATGCACAACAATCCGCTTAAGTGAGGGATTGCAACAAAATCGCACATCTATGCCAGTGAGGCAGACGCCGAAGGTAGACTGAATTCTAACGGTGTAGATAAGAAAGCTCAGATTGATACCTCTATGTCAGTCATCCAGATAATGATTTGAATGAGGTAGGTTCTCACTCGTCAGATAAGGAAATTAATAAAGCGCCAGACTCTTAAGTCTCGGACATTACATTGATTGGTCAGAAATTGAGTGAGCGTATCAGTTAAGGACGCAAGTAGAAGCCAATTATTGGTTCAGAAAGTAGTGAGAGATTGAGAGAGAGAGAGAGAGAGAGAGAGAGAGAGAGAGAGAGAGAGAGAGATAGCGAGAGAGGTCCAGCCTCACAGGATAAGGAAGATACAGCTTGACTCAATTAAGTTCTGAGCAGATTGATTATTCAATTCATTCAAGACGATTTATTCAGGGAGTTGGTGGCTGGGATTCAAAACAATTCATTCAGGGAGTTTGTAGCTCAGATTCAACACAATTTATTCAGGAAGTTGGTAGCTGGGATTCAACACAATTCATTCAGGGAGTTGGTAGCTGGGATTCAACACAATTTATTCAGGAAGTTGGTGGCTGTAATTCAACACAATTCATTCAAAGAGTTGGTGGCTGGGATTCAACATGATTCATTCAGGGAGTTGGTGGCTGGGATTCAACACAATTCATTCAAGACGATTCATTCAGGGAGTTGGTGGCTGGGATTCAACACAATTCATTCAAGACGATTCATTCATTGAGTTGGTGGCTGGGATTCAACACGATTCATTCAGGAAGTTGGTGGCTGGGATTCAACACAATTCATTCAGGGAGTTGGTGGCTGGGATTCTTCTTCTTCTTCTTCTGCGTACACAGTCAGACAGTAACCATTATTTTCTCGAAAAAAGCGGCGGTCATCCTGAGACTCTCGCCACTACCATAGAGCTTGTCTTGCAGTTCCACTGGCAAATGCCACATCTGCTCTCTCTGATCCTCGTATGTCGGGCAGTTCTGCAGCAGATGTTCAGTGGTCATTTTACCAGTACCGCACGGGCATTCGTCGGTACACCCTATCTTCAATTTGTTGAATAGGTGGTACCTCAGTCTGTTGTGGCCAGTGCGAAGTCTGAAGACAACGACCTGCTCTCTTCGGTTCAACTGGTAATAGGCATCGTTTTTGGTGTAACCAGTATGTTCGGTTTCCCATTTGGTCATGTATCTGGCTTTGATAAGCCGTTTTGACTCTTCGTACGTCATACTGGTATCTGTTTGTGGTAGCCTTGCACCTTCTTTTGCCAGTCTGTCTGCCTCCTCGTTGCCTTGGATGTTGCAGTGTGACGGAACCCACTGTACCACTACCCTTTTTGGTGCGGACTGCTGGCACAGTTTGCAGAGTGCTGCTCTTAAGTCATTAAGCTCAGTGTTTTTCTGGCTTTTTAGCGCTGTGACTACTTCGAGAGCATCTGTCAGCAGGACTATATGGCTCTAATTTTCACTGTGTGTTACCATTTCTTCCACTGCCGCCCTCAGTGCCTCTGCCTCTGCTCTGAAATTGCTTGTGTACTTACCAGTAGCGAATGACAGTGTTATTTTTCTGCCATTTGGTAGGTTCAGGAATGCTCCTGCCCCTCCGTTCTGTGTAGTGTTTGTTACAGAACCGTCGGTGTATGCATGGGTCCAGTCCATGCTTGGGTAGCTTTTCGTTATGAAGCTTAGGGTAGTGTCTCTCCTTTCTTTTTCACTCTGGCAGTTTTTGTTTGGGTGGCTGGGATTCAACACAATTCATTCAGGGAGCTGGTGGCTGGTATTCAACACAATTCATTCAGGGAGTTGGTAGCTGGGATTCTTCTTCTTCTTCTTCGTACGCTGTCAAACGTCAACCTGTATTTTTTCGAAAAAGCAGCGTTCATCCCGAGGCTGTCGGCACTACCATAGAGCTTGTCTAGTGTTGCCAGTGGTGATGGCCACATGTGCTTTCTCTGGTCCTCGTATATCGGGCAGTTTTTGCAGCAGATGTTCAGCGGTCATTTTCCCTGTACCACAAGTACATTCGTCAGTGCCACCTATCTTCAGTTTATTGAATAGGTGGTACCTCAGTCTGTTGTGGCCTGTGCGGAGTCTGAAGACCACGACCTGGGTAGCTGGGATTCAACACAATTCATTCAGGGAGTTGGTGGCTGGGATTCAACACAATTCATTCAGGGAGTTGGTAGCTGGGATTCAACATAATTCATTTAAGGAGTTGGTGGCTGGGATTCAACACAATTCATCTAGGGAGTTGGTGGCTGGGATTCAACACAATTCATCTAGGGAGTTGGTGGCTGGGATTCAACATAATTCATTTAAGGAGTTGGTGGCTGGGATTCAACACAATTCATTTAGGGAGTTGGTGGCTGGGATTCAACACAATTCATCTAGGGAGTTGGTGGCTGGGATTCAACATAATTCATCTAGGGAGTTGGTGGCTGGGATTCAACATAATTCATTTAAGGAGTTGGTGGCTGGGATTCAACATAATTCATTTAGGGAGTTGGTGGCTGGGATTCAACACAATTCATTCAGGGAGTTGGTGGTTGGGATTCAACATAATTCATTTAGGGAGTTGGTGGCTGGGATTCAACATAATTCATTTAGGGAGTTGGTGGCTGGGATTCAACATAATTCATTCAGAGGTACGTGAGATAGAGAGGTTCAGTCTCAACAGTGGTACATACAAACTCAAATAAGTTTTGGACAACGAATATTCTTTGAATTATTCAGTGAGGTGATGAAGCAATCCGATAACCCAGGACAAGAGCAAAAGTATAATAGTTTCAAGCTCAACGTAAAGACACGAGAGCGCTATTTGTGATCATCGGCTCTTGTAGATCAAGCTGTGTTTCTGTAATTCAATAGAGTAAGTGTGCCACTAGGTTGTACAGTAGAAGTACATATACTCAAGGTGTGTTATAGATCGTAAACAGTGCCAATGACGAGTGTTAGCAACAATGTGTTAGTAAAAGGTTCTGAATAAAACAGTGTGAGGACAGTGAGGTAGAAATAGCTGTGTGTGCAGGGTTCATCAATGAAGAACGCAAGGTGTGTAGAAGTGGATGCAGCTCATCTACATAAGGATTGTCTTTGTAAAAGATACTCATGATATAAAATGATGCCATGTAACAACGTCGTCTGCTGGCTATATTCATTTATTTCACCCCAACAGAAAAACAACAATGATGCCTTACCGGTATTCGATCCGCTGCCCTCCTTGTTAGCAGACAGGTATCCAAACCATTCGACCACACGCTTCTCAGTATATTGTATAACTAAACTGAACAAGAGTTCCGAGCCATGGACAGCACTAGTCACACCATCACGTACGCAAATGATATGATACCTCTGTCACTTCAGAGTGCTAATTTTTAAAACATAATGACACTTAACTGACGGTCTCAAATAATTATGTTGATTTTAAACTTCCAACTCTTCAATCTTACGTTACTTGCTAAATTTCAAGTCTGTCTTGTTTTCCCTCGCCATTATTTTAGTTATGTCTACAAGCGAAAACCAGTACTCACGTTTAAAGGTTGTCGTGATGGAGAGATCTTTAATGCTCACGAACAGCTTTGGGCAAAGGTTGATCTTCGTCGATCAGTGTTTAGTGCACACCTGCTTAAGCATGTAACAATCTTCTTAGATATGTTCGGCTATTTGTGCTGTTTGCTCACACTTTGTTATAGATAATCGGGTCAGTTTTAATCGAATAAATTGGCTTGCCATTATGTTACGCCCTGTTATCGTACCAAACATTATCACATGCTTCTCTCGATGAAGGTAGTGATAGTTGTCTCTCGTTTGGTCGATTTTTCTTTACAAATAAAAACCGATTAAAAAAGCACCAAATAAAAAAGTTGTCCATTGTAACCGAAGTTTGATACAACGTCAGGTTAGAGATACCTTTGCGTCGTCTAAGGTTTGACATTGTGACATGTTCATTAATTTAAGTGAGATAGTTTTACTATTTAGGGGGTCTCTGTGGCGAAGCCGTGGCCAAGCCATTTGTCTCGTGGTCAGACGGTCGGGGTTCGAAATCGCGCTGCGACGGATGGGATACATCTGCCGAGAGAGACCGAGCTAAATGGGAAAAACCCGAGGCGATGAAGTCGAGCTTAAAGTTTTTTTTTCTTTTTCTTAAAGTTTAACTATCACCAGCGGCAACCTCTCGTCCTGAGCTATCTGGGCTCCGTGGCAAGGTGTTTTACTAGAAACGACTGAAGATAGCACAAGGTGCAGACATTGGTTTCCTCCGTTGTACTTCCGGCCGATCGACTTGGGTATTAATTTAATTAATTTCCTAAAGTTGTTTTCCTCAGACCACGACTAACAGCCGTCTCTTTAAGATTTCCAACTGCCAAGGTTTCTTTTATGGGCACAACGTACACACGGGGTCTCCGAGTTTGTTGTCCGTCTCCGAACAGCCTAGGCACGCGATCTCACCCCCTTGAGACCAGGGGTCGCTTGAAACTTGCGCGATTAGAATATCCACTGTTTCGTACCTTTGTTCGTTCGTTGCTTGAGATAGGATAGACTTACCTCTCTGCTACAGTGCGTATCTTGATATGGGACTTTTTTTCTTGGAAGGTGATTATTTGTTTCTTTAATTGCTGTGTTCCTCATTGCTACCATGTCTGCACTCTCGTTTTCTGGTATACCACAATGTTATAGTATGTACTGCAGCACTTACATTTTGTGGCTTTTATTTCTAATAAAGCTTTTTTTATGGCGTAATTCATTTGTTTTGTTTTTTATCGTATCGAGTTTAAAAATTGTCTTATAGCTGTACAATCATTGATTAGTCCAATGATTCAAACACAATCTTTCTAAAGTGTGTAATATGTAAGCTAAATGAAGATATATAAATGTTTTGTTCTACTTTGAAACATTTTTACCTACAATAAGTTACACCACCGGGACAGTCCAAAGCAATTTTCAGTTGTGTAAATCAGTGCATTCTGGCACCGGTTAGTTAGTAAAGTTAGTTAGTTAGTTACCCATTGCAAGCGAAGATGGCTACAGCGTCACACATGTTTATTAAGATGTGACCGCATACGACTGTACAGTCCGATCTCAGCGTGACAAACTCTACTGCACTTAAGGCACATGTGAACAGCGTTAGTAATTGGGTCGACTTACATTTTGTTCTTTCGTGCAGCTTGCTTTACCCGGGCCTCCGTAATGGTTCTCTTCCCAGAGACAGGTTGAGCGGATTAGAGCAAGCAATATATCAAACAAGTCAGACCTGTTGCTTGGTACCATGGATGCTGGTGCGCCTCCCAGTCTGATGCCTCTGTCTTCAGCACCTACTCTATGACGGAGTGTGCTTCACATCTACCCCCTCCTTCTTTTCTGGGTGGAGAATTTGACCTCTTTTAATCCTCGTTTGCTGCCCCATATTACCTTCAGCTGGGGTTAAAACTCAACCTCTGGCAAGACCACCGATTATAACAGGGTGCATCAATGTGCACATGCGATAGACTGATGCAGGATATGCTATGAGATATGAGAGGCTTGTATTGTGCTTTACTGCTCCATTTGAACCCGCTTAGTTTAGTTAGCTGAGCTATTTTCTTCCAATAATGTGTGTCCTGTTTACTAAATAAATGAAGGTTAGAGTCAGGGTCGCATACAACATGCTAACCACCACCTCCATATCCCATCCACCTCTTGTAAATTGAAACAAGCTGTACTAACGTAGTCTGGCTGACAAAAAAAAAATCTTTTTTAGTCAGAGAGTGGTGACAGCTTGGAGTGCATAGCCACATGAGGTAGTGGAGGCTGGAACAATTAATGCATTTAAGAATAAATTGGATGCACATAACTTTTAGAGCAAGGTGATGTAAATGAAACTGGTTGTATACAGACTCGGCAGAGTCTTCAGAACCAGTATAAAGACGTTAAGAACAGTTAAGTAGAGACGGACACTGTAATTTACGTAGCGGTAAGCCTGTTGAAAGACTTTGCATTGCAGTAAGAATGACCAATATCCAGAACGTACAGTACGTCCTGCGGATATACGATGAGCAGCTGTAAACACTCTAACTGGTGAGATGATAAGTCAATACAGAAGAACTCTGTAGGTCTAACTTCGAAACAACAAACAATAATCAAGAACTTAACAACAAACGATAATAAAAACCACATTAACAAACAACAATAAAGACCTTATCAACAAATACCAATAAACACCATATCAACTAACACCAATAAAGACATTATCAACAAACATCAATACATACATTATGAACAAACAACAATACATACATTATCAACAAACACCAATACAGACATTATCAACAATCAACAATAAACACCTTATCAACAAACACCAATACAGACATTATCAACAAACACCAATACAGACATTATCAACAAACACCAATACAGACATTATCAACAAACACCAACAAACACCTTATCAACAAACACCAATACAGACATTATCAACAAACACCAATACAGACATTATCAACAAACAACAACAAACACCTTATCAACAAACAACAGTAAAGACCTTATCAACAAACAACAGTAAAGACCTTACGATCGAAACGTCCACTGATTCTAATGTCACACCTGTGTAAATTGTTCCTTAGGTCCATGTTTGTCGTGTAGTGAAGTTTCTATAATAAAAATAATACGATGCGCCCAGCTATCTGCCTTTAATCATTCTATGAATAACGTGGCGGTGATATCGAAAATCCAAGTCAATAAAATAAAAAAAACAACAACAAAAAAAAAGAAGATTTAGAATAATTGGAATGGCAGAGCAAAGAAACATAAATTATTCAGCTGAAAACAATAAAATTAAAAGACAGTAGAGGAATTTAAAAGATTATAGAACAATAAACATGTTCAGGATACAAGCTTCTTGAAATTTATGGCCAGCTAAGTGTAGTCAGGGACTGAATTAACCCAAACCAAACCCCAGGGATATTATCTAAATGTCTCAAAGTCAATGGAGCCTGCTTTAGTGTCAGCGATCCGCATAGAGTAATGTAGACCAGAGTGGTACTGATGGAGAAACGCATTCTTTTTGGATGCCATTACGCAAAGGTTGATTCTTTTAAAATTGACATCTGCCGAAAACAATAAAACAAGACTAACATTTTGCTACGTTCGCAAAAAGTACAAAATGAAAGAGATTTTAAAGTATCAATTCGACTTTGAGCAATTAAATACTGAGACCAGTATTGATCAAGTACCAACATTAACATTCAGACTGCTAGCCGGTCACTGCGGACTACAATACCATCTGTTTAACAAGTTTAAAATCGGACATACAGATTTGTGTCCCAGAGAGATCAGGCAAGCCATAGAAAATGTTTTCCAAGTCTGTCAGATCCATTACATGAGCAGAGTCACGGTGTAGGATAATGGTGTGGTGACAAGACAAGAATTGAGGCAAACCATAAGTTTATGGTAGAAATAAATATGATTATTTGAGTGTACAGTATATGGTGAGAGAAGTCTTGAGAGATAAAGCTACGTTTATGAGATACATATATTTGATTATTTAAGAGCATACATGTTTGTTTGCCAGAAACGCCTTGAAAGATAAAGCCACTTTTATGAGATAAATATATGCGATTATTTTAGAGCAACACTGTATGGTGGCCTGAGACGTCTTGAGAGATTAAGCTACGTTTATGAGATAAATATATGTGATTATTTTAGAGCAAAACTGAATGGTAGCCAGAGATGTCTTGAGAGATAAAGCTACGTTTATGAGATAAATATATGTGATTATTTTAGAGCAACACTATATGGTGGCCAGAGATGTCTTGAGAGATTAAGCTACGTTTATGAGATAAATATATGTGATTATTTGAGAGCAACACTGCATGGGGGTGAGAGAAGCCTTGCGGCAAAACTCAGAGAGAACGAAGAAGAAAGAGATGACTGACATTTGGAATGAAGTGGTAGAGATTGCGATAAACAATACCTTCTGGAAACTAAATTGAATGGACAATAGAATATCCCAACTGCACTGAACTAGAACTTACATAGCAAGCTGAAAAGTTGGTCTATTGGCAATATTAGGCAGACGATAGGTCTGAACGATTGGTACCCGAAGTGAAACGAATAGATCCACTGTTACCTTTCAAAGATGTAAATCATGTCGTTGAAAATAGACTGTTTCAAAAACTGTTGGGTGGGGGTGGAAAAAAACAAAAAAACCAACCTTTAAGCGGGTGCTCGACTTCATTGCCTCGGGTTTTTTTCCCATTTTAGCTCGGTCTCTCTCGGAAGATGGGTGCCCCATCTGTCGAAAGCATCGCACAAAGCACGAACTCCGTAGCTCCAGCGATGAACCCAGAGATCTCCGGAAAAAAATTGACATATAGGACCGACCGTCGCAGCTCGAAATCGAACCCCGACCGTCTAAACACGGAGCAAACGGCTTGACCACTTCGCCACAGAGGACTATTAACGCTGGCGATGTATTTGTATTAGGAAACTGTTTCTAAAAATAGATTTATCGATGACATTTCATCCCAACTTGTGTTTCCAATTTTGTAAATAGACTCTTCTATCCGAGACAGCACTCGTATATAATTGGTCCGATTAGTAAAATGCTGCTAGTAACAACGCAGAGACATCAAACATTGTATGACTCGTTAAGTCGAGACGAGACATACTGTTGCTTTCAGACGGAAGATGTTATTCTCAGCATTTGATCAGGTGAAATACTGTTGAACTACTTAATGATGTTGTTAGAGGGTGGCTGACGTTTCCACATTCTTCCTTCCTTTCGCCGTAAAGTTATTCATTTGAAATAAAAACCACTCGCAGAATTCTAGTTTCTTGTACGTGTCTTGAACGAGTGGTTTCCCCCATGACTTCAGCTTCTGGAGTCTCTAGTGTCATTCGTGAAGTACTTGTTTTAAATTTGCCTTCTGGTTAAGCTTTCGTTACATCTATGCGCGTGCTTGTATTGCCCTTGTTTGTGTTCGCGGCATTTGAATTGTGGTTACTCAGCTTGTACAGTATGCATATCTTTAATTGTGATGTGTTTTTCATTTACATCGAATCAAATACATATTTTACTTCCTGTTATCGATAACGGTCATGCAGTCATTGAAGTCAATTTCGTTCCTTCATCATGTTTTCAACTCTCGAACAGGTTCGTACGATATATATATATTATGTCATAATATCAATCAATATCAATATTTGAAATAGATTCGTACATCGGAATCCTCCATTGTGTTCATTACTCAGTGTGATATTTATTTCGTACGTTGCTTTTCTTTTTTCCCAACGCTCTGCGTCATCCATTCATGAATGTTTTTTGTTGTCTACCTCATTGGTTGATTTAGGCCACCGAGACCTAGTCAACTATTGTCTTGTCGTCAATATTACTAGCATTTTCTCTACACAACCCGTTCTTATGTAGATATCATGCAGGAAATATATGAAATCTATGAAAATAACGTTCCAGCATCCTCATTAGTACACTTCTCAAAGGGCAGTGAATTTCCAGGTAAACAACAGAAGGTGGGAGCAGAGAAAGGGGTGCTGCACGCCGGATTGAGCTATTCAAACTATCGCCCCTGATCAGTGTTTGCCGTCTCATCAAGAAAGAGATAGCCAAAAATAACCCAGACCCATTTACCCATACCCTTCCAGCGCCAGTGTGACTGCGCGAGGGGCATGAACATCCCAATCGTCCACTAGTCCCTTTGACAGAACTACACAACTGGAATGTGAAACTGGTTACCTGCAGACTCTGCAGTCTTCTATGGGTTACTATGTTTGACAGGTCACGCACTCGTCTCCCAAAGCGATGAACAGGAACGGTGGGCGATCGAATCCCCAAGTTTTAAAGTGATCCCTGGTCTCATGGTCGACCCCACCTAACAAAATTGGTTACCAAGGCAACCAGAGTGCCTGTTTCCTGAGTTGTCTCTAGTCTCACAGGAGGTGGAACCAGAAGGCCTAAATCCTGAGTTGTCTCTAGTCTCACGGGAGGTGGAACCAGAGGGCATCCTGAGTTTCCTCTAGTCTCACGGGAGGTGGAACCAGAAGGCCTAAATCCTGAGTTGTCTCTAGTCTCACGGGAGGAGGAACCAGAGGGCCTGCATCCTGAGTTGTCTCTAGTCTCACGGGAGGAAGAACCAGAAGGCCTAAATCCTGAGTTGTCTCTAGTCTCACGGGAGGTGGAACCAGAGGGCATCCTGAGTTGTCTCTAGTCTCACGGGAGGTGGAACCAGAGGGCATCCTGAGTTGCCTCTAGTCTCACGGGAGGAGGAACCAGAGGGCATCCTGAGTTGCCTCGTCTCACGGGAGGAGGAACCAGAGGGCATCCTTAGTTGCCTCTAGTCTCACGGGAGGAGGAACCAGAGGGCATCCTGAGTTGCTTCAAGTCATCTTACTACATGTCTTGCTACTAGTCAAAGAAGCCTAGGTGAAACTCGCTCGGTTTTCACAATCCGAACGTACCGGGTTCGATTCCCACTTAGGTCCAGTTTGGCAGACACTGTTTTTTTTCACGGGCGAATGCTCCTCCACACGCGGAAAGTAATTGCAACCTACCGTTCTGTACACTTGCCAAGAAACTGATAACAGTCAAATAGGTGGCGGTTGTAAGAAGCTACGTTCTGTAAAAGGAGATGCGACTTACTACTAGTCCAAGATAACTCGGGACCAGAGAGTGAGGTCGATGACCAGCGCAGTTTCGTCCTCACTACGAGTATTCAAATACAGCGCAAGTTACGTCATCAAGACAAATCCGTCTCCTGCTACGCTTGCGATGGGCAACTAACAGGACGCAGCATTAATTCGTCATCATTAATGCTATCCAGTGCTACTGTACTAGAGCGTTCACGGTTAAATCACTGTTAAACTGCCGGTTCTTAGACACCTAGACACACATGTCAGCAATTTTTCTAGTAATTGTGATATGCTATAACACACCTGTAGGGAGCAGAGGTAGCGCAGTAGATAGTACACTGTTTCCCACCCGAGCAATCCGCGTTAGGTTTCCAGTTGGTGTCGGATTTCTCCAATCGCAAAACGGTTCCTGCGGTCTTCTTCTTCTTCCTCGTTCATCTTCAGACCTCAACTTCAATGACTCTAACGAAGGCAGCAGTCGACTCAATGCTCTGTACGCTTCCGTACAGCTTCTCGTGGAAGGACACTGACTATTGCCAATTTCTACTTATTTTGTCGGTATACAGTGGACATGACTGCAAAATATGTTCTGCCTTTATGGGGGCTGTGCCGCAGGCACAACGGTCTGTAGTGCCAATCTTGAACTTGTTGTACAGATGACATCTAAGTCTGTTGTGACCTGTGCGTAGCCGGAGAATTATCACCTGGTCTCGCCTGGAAAGTTGATGGTAGGCATCGTATGTGGTCATGGTGGTCTTCTTTCCATTTTTGCACTGTACGTTGCCCTGATGAATGCTTTTGTCTCATTGTATGTGATTTATGTATCACTCTGCTGCAGCATTCTTCCTTCTCTGGCGAGTCTGTCTACCTCCTCGTTGCCTGGAATGTTGCAGTGGGCTGGTATCCACTGGACTGTTTTTTAAGCTCTAGGACAGGTGTTCGAGCGAGTCTGCCAGAGCACCGAATTCATTTTTGTGCTAGTTCTTGAGCGCCATTAACACTGCGAGGGCGTCTGTGAAAATGACCACTTGCTTTTCTGCCTGCTCCTTATTGTCTATAATGGTTTCAGTTGCTTGTCTCAGGGCACCGGCTTCGGCACTGAAGTTGCTGCTGCATCTCCCAGTAGCAAATGCTGCTGAGTATAAGTTCCTGTGGTCGACCCAATCTAAAAAAATTGGTTACCAGAATAATCTGGGAAAATAAAGGCGGCTAGCGTCATGTTGACCACATCACCCATAGTGTGCCCTAGTGAAAACAAATATGGACCTAACACCATATTCCCAATATGCCACCCTGGCGTTCTAACGAGATCTTTACTTATGACATATCTGTGCCCGAGTGTTACCCGGGTGCGAAAAGGCAGCAAAGAGTAGTAACACTGTAACCTGTAAGGCAAGTCGTAGGACGCGACTAAGGAGGGTTGGGCTGTCTACTCTGTCCTGTAGAAACAAAGAGTAGTAACACTGCAACCTGTAAGGCAAGTCGTAGGACGCGACTAAGGAGGGTTGGGCTGTCTACTCTGTCCTGTAGAAACAAAGAGTACTAACACTGCAACCTGTAAGGCATGTCGTAGGACGCGACTAAGGAGGGTTGGGCTGTCTACTCTGTCCTGTAGAAACAAACCTAAAAAAAACGGCATCATATTTAGACAAGTCATTGCTTGATGACCTGGCATGTCGTTTTTGAAGACCTATGTTTCACGTGAAGCTTAATAATGTTTTGATTGATGATAACTGATCACATATCGTCTTGCTTTGATGTAAATTATTAGGAAACAAGTCATTCCGTTCTCCGGACTATATCCTGCTACTTGCAAAGCATTTTTCATGGCTTTGGAGCGGAAGATTGAGAACGAATAATTAAGAAGAAAAAGAACTGAAGTGTGTTTTTTCTCGAACATACACCACAGCAACAATATTTGTCTCTCTCTCTCTTACTTGATGTGTGAGATACCGCCTCTCTCTCTCTCTCTCTCTCTCTGTATTTTTCTCTCATTCTCTCTCTCTCTCTCTTTCTCTCTCTGTCAGTCTCTCGCCTTGCCATATTTTGGAAGTCGGCGTCAATGCACTTTATGACACTTTATGTGCATTCGTAATGGTGATTTCTGTAGTTATTTTGTTAACTATATGAGGTCGCTAGCCCCAAACACAACTCACTTTAGTGCATTTTAGGACTTACATGGTACTATTCTATTCTCCACAGTAACGATCCCCGGGATCCATTTGATGAATGTCCCTATTCAATAGATCAATCATAACATTTTCAGCCCCCTATGGAGCATATATTTTCAACAAATACACGCAAGTCAGCACATGTTGACCTGTTCGTACCTATGGAAGTTTTGTGGCTTAAAGTTTCTACAGCATAGGGCTGTTTGCCCTGGTCGTTATTCTAACTTAGAACGCTCTCATACTCATCCACATCATCATGACCACACACTTCAAATAATATAGCACACATCAGATGGCATAATTATTACATAATATTCATATCATAAAAATGAGTAGTGGAATTACAAACACAATACAATACATATCATCTTAACTAATTATTCCTATGTTATATATAAGCTAATATAACTATTAAATAAAGCGGAAAGTTTAAATATGAGCTATTGATGGAATTCCCAAGTATCTAAACCCAGTTCTATTGCCTTGCAATTACATCACACACACCTCGCCTTAACTGCGTCCTCAACACACCTTATCAAATACTTCCTCACTCAAAATCCCCTCAGCGTTCACAATGTGTCCTTGCTTACAACACACGTTCAGTTTATCTATTAATGCAAAACTCACACACCTATTTGAGCGATCCTGTTCTATCACTAACATTCGTGCAACAGTCTATCAATCGCTCCTCTACCTAAGTCGGTGAGTTAAACATACTACCTACATTCAGTCTCTCTCTCTCTCTCGCTCTCATCTCTCTATCCAGCCTCCTCTCCATTCAGCCTCTTGAGCCAAACTTTCCCTCGAGTTATATACACGAAAGCAAAGTCCGAGCTTGACCAATGGATTTCAGGGAATGACTATATTCAGTCTTATTGGAACGAAACACTTTGCACACCTGTCACTCATTCTCTCGCAGCAAGCCCCGCTGCCAATCCGTCTGTCAATCACTCTCCCCCTACCAAAATCCGAAGGCCAGTGGTCAGTTTCTACCTGTCCACATTCCTTGCCCCAACTCTGTTCTCCTTTGTTGAGACGGTCAATGACCTTGACACGCATTCAGGTAGCTTTGAGCTTTAACATGTTCAGGTATCAGAAACCCCATCACCCCTGTCCTAAACTGCCCTTGCTCCGGCGGGAACTGTTGCACAAGCTCCATGCACAACCCTCCTTAGTCGTCCCATTACAATATGTTTGGAAGGTTACAGTGTCACAATTCTTATCTCCCCTTTCTGATCTCGGTAACACTCAAACTAGACACATACCTTCATTCTGGATGCGGTCTAACCTTTCACACTGTGTTCTTGATAGTGTGAGGATGCCTAGTCCGTAATCGATGACCGACAACACGACCTGACGAAATACTAGAGATACCCCGATTGTGATGATGCGGTACATGTTAAGATTGTTATCGGTGACATCCAGACATAAAATGGCACAAGTCAAAGCCTATATGCGTGTCACCACAGACACTCGACACCCTCTGCACAGTAGTATCTCAGACATCAAGGGATCAAGAATCAAGAGAGGGTCGTCATGGATGGCACAGGCTGATACAACAATCAGAGACGTCACTCCTGATGAGACGATAGCTAAAGGGGAAGAATGGGTCCACACTGGTGATAGAATGACAGAGTACCATAGAGTCATCATAACCTTAGGCAAGGAATGCAGAGAACGGAACAACGAGAGTGCAGAGCACGAGGTAAGTCAGCTGATAACTGAGAACACCCAGGAGAGTGACGCTGTCATATACACCGACGGATCAGTCGTGAGCAGTGGGACATCAGGCTGGGGTTTCTCGGTTAGAGTGAGAGGAGAGGTCGTTGCTGAGCGCAGTAGTGCATACATGTCAACAACCTCCAGTATGAGAATTGAGACCGAAGCAGTGACCTCAGCACTGAAATGGATATCTGAGACTTCTATAACAAAGGCAGTCATCGTGACAGACGCGCAAACCGTACTTCAGAAAGTACAGAAGGGATGGCTTAGGTACGAGTGGATAGCTGCTGTTGAGGCCTTAAACCTCCAGGCGCTGATCTAGATCTACTGTCCTGCTCATGACGAGGTTCAGGGCAATGAAAGAGCTGACATCTTTACTCCACGGGCTCCCACCATGGGCACATTGGTGATGGACAGAAGTGACATTTTGAAATCAATGAATGACCGCCTGCTGGATGAGGACACCACAATAGATAAATCAGCAATCCACATACTGTAAAGTGTTGAAGTCAAACGAGGTTCTAGCGGAGTGGGGCGCATGAGAGGACCGCGCAGGAGAATGTACAACCAGCGAGCTACAGGGACCATCAGCATCCATTCTTTACGCCATTTGATGAGAGAGACTGAGCACCTATGGGTATGCCTGGAGTGTCAGTGACGTCGATTCTTAGAAACAGAAACAAAAACAGGAGCACTCAAACGATATTAATTCGCATGTAGTCCTGTGAAATCGTTTTAAGCCACTTTCTTTCGTCAATATGTTTGTGTGTGTGTTTGTTTGTGTTTGTGTGTGTGTGTGATTGTGTGCGTTTTTGTGTTTGTTTGTGATTGGGTGTTCGGTCGTGTATGTTTGTGTTTGTGCTTGTTTTAGTTTCTGTGTATGTCTGTGTTTTCGTTTATCTGTTTGCTTGTGTTTTTATGTGTGATTATTTGTGTGTGTGATTATTTGTGTTTTTGCTTGTATGTGTTTATGTTTGTTTGTCTTTATGTATAAGTGTTTGTTTGTTTAACTTTGTGTGTTTGTGTGCGTTTCGTGTGTATTTGTATTTATGTGTTTGTATGTTTCTGTATGTGTTCGTTTTGTGTATTTGTGTGTGTATTTGTTTGTGTGTTTATATTTCTGCTGTAATCACAATGTCTCTGTCTTGTTATACCTTATTTATACCCGTTATCATTAAATCCACTTCCTATCTTTATCCTTTTTTATCTTTCTTTTCTGCTCTTTTAAACATACGCTGATTACTTTTGCTTTACAGATTGACGATATGAAGTGACATATACTTGTTTCATCCTGTCATATTTAGCCTTTCCGAACTCATTATGTACACATTATGTACACATTATGTACACAATGTGAACTCAGCTCTCGCTTCTTTTACCTCTTTTCTCCGTGTGTTTTAATTAACTTTGCATGCGAATATTTCCCTCATGCAGAACTCTATTGTATAACAGATGCCGCAAAGATACTTATGTATGTCAGATTCCAATTCTTTATAAAAATGTATGTAGCAATGTTCCTTCTCCTTATACAATTCTTTATCGTTATGATGGGAATTTTTACGTATTGTCACATTTTCGAGGTATAATAACTGTCATCAAAATTCGAATGATAAGTCAAATAATTTTCTCTCGTTCGCAATATATCAGGAGGCAGAGTGCGTTGTATAATTGTATGCACTTAAGAGTCTAGAGCATTCGACGTCAGCTCATATTTTTTAAATTTCTGATAGGCACTCAATCTTGCAGCTCCATGAATCTGTACAGAATCAAGTTTGAGTCGTGCCACTAGCTGCTTCCTTGATTCCCCAATCTCCCGCACAGTTTAGTGAAATATTTTACTTTGGTGCGTTTCAACACTCGTGTCTCTGTTTAAAAATCTATAACTCAATAACCATTGCACAAAAATGGACGAAATTCGGAATGGAAAATGTTAGTTATTGTGACATTAAGGTACAAAACAATGTCAGCTGAAACAAGCAGGCAGATTTTATTTTTGATGCTTTGCGGTATACAAAAACCAGCGCATGTAAACAGGACAGACGTTAACATTTTTTTTACAGTATTTTAGCGAGCCATTCCTGACACTAAACAACATATGGAGATCCAGAAAAATCAAGATTTGAGAAAGGAACCAATAACATCCGTTGGAACAACAAATTAAGCAAAAAAATAGGGCTGGACAGAACATAGGCTAGGGAAGGCACCGTTCAACAATGCCAGACAGGCTCTTACATGGAATCCTCAAGCGAAGAGAAAGAGATGTAGACCCAAATATATACGGAGAAGAGAATGTGAGAAAGATTCAAGATAAAAGTATTACACATGGAGATCACCAGAAAGAGCAGCACATGAGCATGTATGCTGGCAAGATGTTGTCAATTGCCCATGCAACGAGAGCATTAACGGGCTTTGATTGATTGATGTCTTACAGGAGGAAGAGAACTATTGCCCACATGATGGTTTGTGTTTCATACAACCAAGAGCAGTCAATAATATGTTAGACTCTTCTGACTCTGAATAAGATAAAATACAGATTACATGTACTTTTAACCAGGATACATTTGACGAAGAAATTTACAGACAAGAAAGCGTATAATGTTGAATTCATATTCGGAAAAGTCAGATTGAGAAAATCCGAATGAGAGCCAGAGAAAGAATGGCAATCAGGAGGAAACTTGCTGGCACAAGCTGGGGAGCAGACGAAAGTATACTAAAGAAACTGTACACTGGAAGAGTGAGACCAGTTCTCGAGTATGGCATTGCGGCATGGACAACAGCAGCAAAGGCGAACTTCGATAAAGTTAACAAACTTCAAAATCAAGCCATGAGAGTTATAACAGGAGGCATGAAGTCAACGCCAATTGTAGAACTTGAAAAGATTACAAAGCTGCAACCCATGACCGATAGAAGAGACTGCAGAGCCCAGCTGCAGTCAGAGAAACTCCGAAGGCTGACTGACCACCCAATGCACCAGAGACTAAACAATTTGGGAAATGGGAAACTAAAGCAGAGAAACTTTGCAGAAATAGCCAAAGCAAAGATGCACGAAGATCCCATAAACGCACTAACAACACCAAAGCCCATCACTATTGTACGAAAACCTACCTGGAGGCAGGATATATTTCCAGAGGTGGTAGAAAATATACCAGGTATTGGAAACAAAAACTGCCAGACTGAAAAAGAAAGGAGAGATACTACCCTAAACTTTATATCGAAAAACTACCCAAGCATGGACTGGACCCATGCATACACCGACGGTTCTGTAACAAAAACTACACAGAACGGAGGGGCAGGAGCATTCCTGAACCTACCAAATGGCAGAAAAATAACACTGTCATTCGCTACTGGTAAGTACACAAGCAATTTCAGAGCGGAGGCAGAGGCACTGAGGGCGGCAGTGGAAGAAATGGTGACACATAAAGAAAATGAAAACCGTATAGTCCTGCTTACAGATGCTCTGGCCTAGTCACATCGCTAAAAAGCCAGAAAAACACTGAGCTTAATGACTTAAGAGCAGCACTCTGTCAACTATGCCAGCAGTCCGCACCAAAAAGGGTAGTGGTACAGTGGGTCCCATCACACTGCAACTTCCAAGGCAACGAGGAGGCAGACAGACTGGCAAAAGATGGTGCAAGACTACCACAAACAGATACTAGTATGACGTACGAAGAGTCAAAACGGCTTATTAAAGCCAGATACATGACTAAATGGGAAACTGAACATACCGGCTACACCAAAAACGATGCCTATTACCAGTTGAACAGAAGAGAGCAGGTCGTGGTCTTCAGACTTCGCACTGGCCCCAATAGACTGAGGTACCACCTATTCAACAAATTGAAGATAGGTGGTATCGACGAATGCCCGTGTGGTACCGAGAAAATGACCGCTGAGCATCTGCTGCAGAACTGCCCGACATACAAGGATCAGAGAGAGCAGATGTGGCCATCACCAGTGGAACCACAAGACAAGCTCTATGGCAGTGTCGACAGCCTCAGGATGACCGCCGCTTTTTTCGAAAAAATAATGGTTACTGTCTGACTGCGTACGATGAAGAAGAAGAATAAGAAGAATTCATGTTCGGGATCAAGATGTTGAGCAGCGCATAAGCTGCAGTGGTCAGCGACCCATAGCGGACTGCTAGCATCAGGGCCAGCGAACCATAGCTGCCAAGACCCTTCTACACCTCCACGCGGTGATCCTGGATAACAGGCTGCAGTAGGGCAGACTGGCCGAGGAGAAGGGATCGAAGAGGGAATGCTAACCCGGTACTAAAAACATGCTTGCTGAAGTCGGATGTGTTGAATCGAAAGGTGCAAATATCGCAGCCAAGCTGTAAAACTACGACACAACACATTCCGTTCTCTGGACTACATTCTGCTACTTAAACCCTTTCAGGGTTTGGTAGTGGGAGATTGAGAACGAACGAAGAAGAAGAAGAAGAAGAAGAAGAAGAAGAAGAAGAAGAAGAATTCATGTTCGCTTCAGAATGTATCATCATATTTGAAAACATGTTAATTACAGGACCACCTCATAGATCAACAAGATTGATACCAGGACTGCATATAACCTATTATGTTCTATTTCATAACATGTTTATATATATGAACCATTCTTTTACTTTTTAAAAATTTCAGATGTTAGGTCTAGACATGAACTGTTTGCGATGAGATAACTTTTCGCCGCAAAAAGTATTTACAAAATTATCCATGAACAAGAGGTCATTGAAGCAAATTATTCGGTACTCACATTTGTGAATTTAAAAAATAGGAATTGAAGATACGCCTATGACTCCTCAAAAGTGAGCGATGTGTTCAGTTACTGTATTATTATATATTTTAGGAGTAAAATTATTATTTCGCCCACAAAGATCAAACAAACGTGTCAGTTTTAGAAAATGACAGTATATGCACCATTATGAATGATACCATCTAAATGTCACGGAAAATGTAAGACCACATGCACAAATTCGTGGTGTAAGTGTTCTAGAGATATTAGATGACATCTGAGGACATGAGATTTGAAGAACTCTATAGAAGCTCTATTCTCTACAATAACGGGTGTGGCCATACAATAAACAATGGCGTAACAGGAAGGTCATGGTCATACAGGAGCGGATGCAGGAGAACAAATCCCACGAAGAGCGCAATGACACAAGCACATCCATTGCTACATGACATTCGTCCACATATTTTCATATTTCTATTGATCGATTAACACTGTCAAGAACTAATTTTAGAAAAGCAAAAAGGACTGCAACTAAATTATACGTATACAAAATATAAAGGAAATCCTTCAGCAGACTAAACCGCTAGTCAGGAATGAAGTGTTAGGGACTTCAGTATACTATGTCTCAGCTTGTGAAGTGGGGTGGCCAGCTCCTTGCAAAGGACTTAACCGCTGGCCAGGAATGAAGTATTACGGACTTCAGTATACTACGCCTCAGCTTGTGAGTTGGGGTGGCCAGTTACCTTCTTCGCTGCCTTTTTCTTTCCTTAACCGTAAGTCAGGTATCCATTTACAGCTTGGTTGACTGGAGCTACCGGTAGTGGGAGTTGAACCGTGTACCTTTGTCACGAAAAGCGAGCGCTCCAGCACTGCACTAATCAGCCGCTCAAATGATATACAAAATGCGAAATATCTGTTAATTAATTGAGTGCCATCGCGCACGCCATAGCCATCTGCAACATACTCACACCCACACTGTGACCTTGGAAACAAATGTGTGTTACAGCAACATTGATAGTTAAATGGGAATCGACACTTGATCCAGTAATTAGTTCAAAACTTCAGTATATTTTATAATGACCTTGAATAGATTGAGTGACGTCTATTCACTGTAAAGCCAAAAGTTGTTGTTTGCGAATACCCACAATGAGTAGGTTACATTTGTCTTTAAGAAAATATCCTTACAGTGATTTATTCACTTGGTCAGCCGGGAGGACTTAGACGGATGAGGACAAAATCCGATGGCCTCTATAGTCGTCCCACAGTATGCAGAATAGGTTAATAATTTACCTAATATAAAAATATGTATGCCTTGACAAAGTTTTTAACAATTGTCTCTTGGTCAGAAGACCAACAAGTTAACGTCTCGCCCATCCGCTCTTTGGGTTTGTCTATCTGAGACATTTCTCACTTTCCGATTTGTAAATACATATAAGGCTCATTCAAAATTATGTTATTTTAAAATTTAAAGAAAATTTGGTATTTATTTGACAAAAAATATGTTTACGTTACATCATTAGTATTTACAAAAAGTACGAGTATGTTAACAGTAAAACACACATTTCATAAGAGCTGTAATCAGTTATTTATTATGTCATGTTTATTTAGATACGCGAGTTCGTTTTACTAATAAAATTAAGTTACGTTTCAGACAGATAGAGCTCAATTCAGCTGGACATTAGGGACTTCTCGTCTCCCAAAGCGGTCACTGATCGAGGAAATAACTGGATTTACAACACGTAAAGTGTTTTTTAGATGTGAATCTATTATTCTCGTCCTAATTTTAGGTTTAACAAACTTAATTCTTTTTAAAAAAATGCTCTCAGTTGTAATTGCTTCCAAAAGTATGCAGACGCGATGAGACCACCAAAAAATGAAACAACCCAGCAAGAGAAGTTCAATCGAATGCCAGGTCATCCAATATATAAATCTCACTGGGAATGGAAGATTAAAAAGAAACCACTTCATATAAAAGACAAACGATCTTGCAAAATCATAAGCCAGACAGTGATGGGTGATCTAAAACAAACAGCAAATTCCACCTGACAAAAGCGAAATCATCTTAGATGGTTAAAACAATATAGGGAACAACATAGTACATTTTGGGCTGCTGATCTTGGTAGATCAGAACAACATAGTACATTTTAGGGTGCTGGCCTAGTAGATCAGAACATAGTACATTTTGGAGAGCTGGCCTTAGTAGATCTGAACATAGTACATTTTGAGGCGCTGGCCTTAGTAGATCTGAACATAGTACATTTTGGGGTGCTGGCGTTAGTAGATCTGAACATAGTACATTTTGGAGTGCTGGCCTAGTAGATCTGATCATAGTACATTTTGGGGTAGTGGCCTAGTAGATCTGAACATAGTACATTTTGGGGTAGTGGCCTAGTAGATCAGAACAAATTAGTACATTTTGGGCTGCTGGCCTAGTAGATCAGAACAACTTAGTACATTTTGGGCTGCTGACCTTGATAGATCAGAACAACTTAGTTCATTTTGGGAGGCTGACCTTGGTAAATCAGAACATAGTACATTTTGGCGTGCTGGCCTTAGTAGATCAGAACATAGTACGTTTTGGGGTGCTGACTGGTAGATGAAGGTAACATATCATAGCTTGGCGTGTTGACTTCCGCATATCTGAACAACATATCACAGGTTGGTGTGATCATACAGATAGATTAGAACACCATATCATGGTTTGGCGTTATGTTCTATGTAGACCAAAAACCCGCATCACAGCTTGGTGGGCTGGTTTAGGTAGATCAGAAATCCACACATTATTACCAGAACAGACATTCTGTCTAATTTCACTGTCTGGCGGTAATGGACATGACAAATTTCCCTATCACTGCTGTCTGCTATTGCCATCTCAATTAACTTCAAGCCTTCCTCACATGTATTCTGCTTTCTGTTTTTATGTTTCGATTCGTTCTCAGGTCCTTCATTTCTCTCATTACATTTGAAATTCTTTCTGAGTTCTCTTAGTGTGCATATTATAAAACACTTGTAATACGGGAAAAACACTTTTCAATACTTGTTTCAATATCGATTCGCGTTTTGTTTGTTAACAAGTTTCTTTTTTCTTTTTGTTTGTGTTGATTTTGCGTAGTTTTTTTTAAATCTTATTTTTCATACTCAAGTGTCATGCTCACTAGCTTAGCCAATTATATTTCTTCAAAACGTCAGTATTCTGACAAGGTTAATTAAGTTTAGTGTTAGTTTTCTTTTACAAGTATGTGTTTTTGGTAACGCGTCAAATATTTTCTCTTACTTCTTATTTCGTTTATTTGACCTGCTCTAAGACATGTACTGTAACGTTTCTCCTAATTAAAAATAATTAACGGGTTTATTGGTAGTCCATGGTTCGCTTCAGTAAGATAGGATACGTTTTATGCAACATTTAATACAAGATTAGGTGGTCATGGACTAAAGTGGTTTTTTTAGGTAGAGTTCACCTATCTTTTTCGCGTCTACTTCTTCTTTTCGCTTTTTCCTGTTATGTCTTGCAGGTTATGAAGATATCTCTAGAACGAGCACTACTGTGTGCCTCATGCACAGTGGCATTCACCGCCTCAGATATTTCTGTAAGGCCACCTGTTTCGTGGTCTGCCTTTGGCCTTGAATCCGTTGTATCTAAATAGCATTGCTTTTTTTGGAGGAGTTTGGTAAAAGGGGGGGTGGGGGGGGGGGGGGAGGGGGAGGGGGAGGGTGTACTGTGAGGTGGTAGGCGTGTTATGTGGCCAAACCATTTCAGTTGCTGTCTTTTGATGTAGTCTAATACTAGTGTTGTTCTCACTACTCTCCTGATGTCATCGTTTCTGATCAGGTCTCTCCTTGTTACATTCAATATTATTTTTGCAGGGATTTCGTTATTGCTGATACTATGTGTCTTTTTTTCAATTTGATGTTAGTGTCCAATTTCGACATTGATAGCATAGTGTCGGAAGGAAAATCGTGTTGGATAAAGCTCTTTTTGGTAGTTATTGTCACGTGTTTGTAATTAAGTATTGGAGTAAATCTGATTTGCCTTATTGCATCTTTGTTGGATTTCCGCTGTAATTCTTCCGTCTGTTGATAACGTGCCGTGCTGCTTAATTATGTGAAATCTTTCACCTGTTTGATTTGCTGTTTTTCAATGACAATATTGATGTCTCCTGCTATTCTAGATATTTTCATGACCTCAGTTTTTTTCTACATTGATTTTCCTGCTGTATTCTTTACATGTTGTATTTAGTTTGTCAATATGCTTTTGCAATTGTATTTCTGAATTATTTTTGTGTGTGTATGTATAATATGCAATGGTTGAAGGAATAAGATAGTTACATAATTTTATCACATCTACACCTTAGCTACTAGTTAGCATAGTGGTAGAGTATTTGCTTATAGTGGCAAAGAAATGGGGTTCAACAACAGCTATCTGTAGGCTCCAGCCGATCCAGCTGTAAATTGGTACGTAGCTTACAGTTAGTAGACGAAAGTCGGCGAGAACGAGAACTGGCCGTTCTATCTCACACAAGCTAGGCTCAGCATGCTACCGCCTCTCGCCGCCCCCCCCCCACCCTTTTTACATTCGTAATTAAGATGAACGACTAAGTAAATAAGCAATGTTATCTACTCTAGGGGAGGAAGACTAACGTCTGGTCAGGCAAAATATACTGATTAGGGTTAGGCAAAACAATCTGACCAAGACTCTCACCTCGGTTTCCTTGCAGCCGTCTCTGGAAATGGCCTGTTTTCGTGGCAGCCAAGCTAACGAGGTGATCACCGTAATAGTGAGTAAAAACGCAGATGAAACAAAGCCTAGCACAACCGCCTGAAGGACCCCGGTCCATCTTCATCAGCACGCTCGGGATGTGAGGAAAGCTACATTGCGACCCGCCACCTAACGTCTATTTCAGGACGCACAAAAGAGTAACCTACTCATTGTGAGCATTCGCAAACAGCAACAACAACAACAACATCCCCTCCACTACTGAAGGAAGAAGAGAAATGACTAAGCAAGTAAATAATTGTATTTCCTCTACGCTTGAAGAAGAAAAATACAGCAACAAAGAATAACTTTCACAAAATAAATACAACCCAAAACCAAGGTACACGTATCATCACTGAAGCTATGAGAACAACACCAATAAATGCAATGGAGAACATCACACGAATCGAAAATATGGAGCCTCGCAGAGACCAAAAAACACTCCAGCAGGTGAAGAAGTTCAAACGACTGCCTGATCACCCAATATATGACAGGATAAATCGTATGGGAAGAGAGAGATTATAGAGAAACCACTTCATATCAAAAACAAAAGAACTTGCAAGAGCAGACCAAATCATAAGCCAGCCGTGGTTACAGATCTAAAACAAACATCCAAAATCCCACCATGGAAAAAAGCCATGTCCGCTGAGATGGTAGAAATCATAGAGGGAATAGGGAAAAAGGGAACTCAGACAGATTCAGAAAGGAAATTTATCATATAAGAATATCTTAGGAGAGTATACCCACCAGAAACATGGACACACGTATAATACAGATGACTCATCTAACAAAGACACATCCAATGGAGGTGGAGGAGTCTATTACAGACTGAGGAATGGAGAAGAAAAAAACTCGAGTATTAACAACGGGAAAATATTCCAAGGTTTTCCGTGCAGAAGCAGAGGCACTGAAGGCCGCAGCTGAACTAGTAATCCAAGATGAAGATATCCACCAAGAAAACATAGTATTCCTGACTGATGCCGCATCAGTATTAGAAGCGCTAAAACAACACAAAGATGAAGATCTCGAGCAATGTATGTTCTCCCTGACACAGCTCTCAGCAGAACACTCAAGGTTGGTCATACAGTGGATCCCATCCCACTGCAGTATTGAAGGCAATGAAGCTGAAGACAAACTAGCAAAGAGTGGAGGAGCATCCCCACAAACAGACCTAAGTATCACATACAATGAGGCCAAGACCATAATTAAAGCCAACTTCAGGGTAAAATGGGCTGATCAACACCCCGACTTCCGAATAGAAGAGTGCTACTATAACTTAACTAGAGACAAGCAAGTCATCATCTTCAGACTGAGAACTGGACACAACATACTCAAGGGTCATCTTTACAACAAAATGAGGATTGGGACAGATGACAGGTGCCCATGTGGAGAGCATATCATGACCGTGGAATACATCCTGCAAAGCTACACGTTCACGCAGGAAAAGAGATAACAATACTGGCCTCGTGAGACAGATATGAGACAAAAGCTGTATGGAGAGGAAACAGCCTTACAAACAACGGTGTCCTTTGTAAGAGAAACCGGAACTTTGATCTGAGGATGAACGAATAAGTAGAAGAAGAAGAAGAAGAAAAATGACAAAGCAATGTTTTCTCCTGTACACTTGAAAAAGAGAAATGGCTAAGCAGGTAAGCAATTTTATCATATCTTCACCTGAAGGAAGAAGGGAAATAACTAAGTAAGCAAGCAATGTTATCACCTCACTGCGACTACTGGGATAAGTGACCTTCATTTCACAGTTCTGTAAATCCCCCGGCACATACAACACTAAATGCCAGCATAATATTTTTTTGATATAGTGTCATAGCAAATGATGTTGTCGGGGATGGAATGTTAGAGACTTCATTGTACACGGTATCATTCATTTTCAAAGACTAGATTGTTCAACGCATTCTCAGAGAGAATGATGGAATAAGCCATCGGTGGTTGCTACATTCGGGCAAATAGGGGAGGACAAACATGTGGAAGCTATGAAGTTCGCAAACTAATAGGCCATACTCCATTATACGGAGGCTTTATCACACTTGATCAATAGAATTAACACCACAACATAATAAGGAATGAAGATATATATATATATATATATATATATATATATATATATATATATATATATATATATATATATATATATATATATATATATATATATTTATATACACAAGACAAAAAGCAGCATTTCTAGTTATAGAAGTGCTCAACTTGAACAAATGAGCCAGCTTCCATATTATGGCAAATCATTACTGTACGGAGTACCAAAATAATACATTCGGTGGGAATAGTCAAACTTCGTTAATACTTATTAGCTCCGATAAGTACGACACAGCGAGATGAAAATAGTTGCGCAAATCTAGAAATTCCAGACGGAATAAGCTGTTGCAAATTTCACGTTGCTAGTGCTAACCTTTCAAGAGGTTTTGCAAAGACGAACATACAAACATGTATGTTCTGTCTTATAGTTGAAATATTGTGTGTGTATGTATATATGAATGTATGTATATATTTATATTACATAAATATATATACCTATATATATATATAAATATATATATATATATAAATATATATATATATATATATGTATATATATATATATGTATATATATTTATATATATATATATATATATATATATATATATATATATATATATATATATATAGAGAGAGAGAGAGAGAGAGAGAGAGGGAGAGGGAGAGAAAGAGTGATAGAAAGTCCAACACTGAATTTGGCTACCATAATCAGCTTTTACCTAAGCCTGAATCCAGTCAGTTGAAGTGCGGTTATTGCAATGGTTTTTACCTTGTGAGGCTGTCAACCCATACACAACCTTCTGTAGGCGGCTGTTACAGAATGCAGGAAAGGCATATTTCTAACGTTTGTCTCGCAAGACGCCCCGACGAATACACAGAACTAAGAACAGAAAATTGTGGTGAGAATCGAAATTGCAGCTCCAAGAGACATCGAGCTTGAGGAAAGTAGTCAAACCTCTTTTTGTGACTTTCTGTGACAAGACATGGCAAAATATTTTAGACACAGCGTATACAAATTATTACATGCGATCTTTGTTTAATTTTTATTTTGGATATTCGCTCTTTATCCTTGTCGCATCCCATTTGTAAATGGATTCAGAAATTAAGAATTAGCAAATATCGACATTCCCATTGAAGAAGACGAACCACCATTCCTGACAAATTACCACTGTCATTGTTCATTGTCATCATTTATTTTTCCTCAGGTACAGACTGAAAATTTCACAAATTCTGATGCGCTTGAATTTAAAAAAAAAATGTATTTCGTTTTCTAAGGCGAAGTTCTTT
The DNA here is from genome assembly GCA_036924085.1 of Ariolimax columbianus. Lineage (NCBI taxonomy): Eukaryota > Metazoa > Mollusca > Gastropoda > Stylommatophora > Arionidae > Ariolimax > Ariolimax columbianus. The sequence goes on along the minus strand of JAVGWX010000001.1, from coordinate 114,000,030 downwards.
GTACTGTGATATTGCGTCTTGCGGCCCATTGCATTCAACTTAAGCATGCATTTAAAAGCTGAGTTTACTTGCTGAATCCGAACACATGTATATTTTGGTTGTAAGCAGCGTCACTAACCCCTTCACCCCACACCCATGCATATACAACAGCGGGAACATTCATAATCAGGAAGATCGCTGAACTTTACTGCTCTGTGTGAGCTGAAGAAGTAGTTCCACAAGAAATGAAGGATGCATACAGTGCATAGCTGCAACAAAAAAGGTAATCATCATAATCCTGATAATCACCGGCGAATGTCGCTGCAGTTTATTGCCGGCAAGATACTCGCGCGTGTACTACTCAATCACCTGAATAAACATCATGAGCTAGACCAGTGGTACTCAACCTTTTAAGATTGTGAGCACCGTTCAAGTGTAATATTAAGTACGCGAACATTGTACAATCTTATGAGTTTCATTTTAAAAAAACACTCGCCGGGTTAATGTCATGCTTGTAATGAACATCTTACTATCCGAGGTCTAGACTTTGACAACTCCATTTCTTTCTTGAACGGATCGTACCGATATAGTGTATGTATATCAATGTGATCCCCGTAGTAGTGAGCGACACGCAGATGGCGCCAAGCATAGCACAACCGTCTGGAGGACCCGGGTCCACCTTCATTAGAACGCTCGAGATGTGAGGAAAGCCACTGCAACCCGCCACTTAACGTCTTTTTTCAGGGCGCACAAAAGAGTAAACCTACTCATTGTGGGCATTCGCAAACAACAACAACAACAACAACAACAACAACAGTATGCATATCAAGTTAGTTGAATGATGATGATATGTGTCATCTCCAAATCAACAGTTTACTGTAATGGACCTCCAACATTCTCTGTCACTTGCCTTTATGGTAATCTCTGACAGACTGTTGTCAATCCAACTCTTGTTATTGTCTTCCCACGTATAGTGCTGTCTAACTCTTGCCCGTCTACCTTCCACCTTTTAATCCAGTATTGCTTTCAACAGTGTGTCGTGTCGCTTTATGTGTCTCGAATATTGTATCTTGCAATATTTACTTAAGCAGTGTGTCGTTTCTCTTGTTGTGTCCAGAATATTGTATCTCGTAATTGTAATTTCAGCAGTGTATCGTGTCTCTTTATGTCCAAAATATTGTATCTCGTAATTATTACCTCAGCAGTGTGTCGTTTCTCTTAATGTGTCCAAAGTATTGTATCTCTTAATTGTTATTTCAGCAGTGTGTCCTGTCTGTTGTTGTGTCCAACATATTGTATCTCGTAATTTTTACTTCAACAACGTGTCGTGTCTCTTAATGTGTCCAGAATATTGTATCTCGTAATTGTTATTTCAGCAGTGTGTCGTTTATCTTAATGTGTCCAGAATATTGTATCTTGTAATTGTTATTTCCCTTATTTACTCTCGTCCCATCCCAATCTCTTCACGACTTTTCTGTTTGTTCTCTGTTATTCCCATGAGATGCTGCTCATCCTTCCGTAAGCCCAAATTTCAGGGACTTCAATTGTATCCCTGAGCTGATTCTTCATCGCCCTTGTTTATGTATATTTGGAGGCAGCGTTGCGTAAGGGCGAAATTCGCTAGATTTTTCACAATCACATCAGACCGGGTTCGAATTCTGCCATGTCCAGTTTGGCAAACACGGAGTTCATATCTTGATGCGATCGCTCACGGCTATCTAAATATTATTCTAGATGGCCATGGATCGCTCCTCCATGATCGGGAAGTCATGGCAAACTATCTGCCAAGAAACTTATACCCACAAAATAGGTTGGCGTTTGTAAGAGTCAACGTTCTGCAAAGTTTTTTTTTTTTTTTTTGCTTAGATGTTTGCTTCACTAGTTTCTACTGGCGGAGGCGCGCCATTTTCCACCCCAGACCGTAGTCAATTGGGCGATATCAGGACGCATAAACCAGTGCTTGGATGCATGTTTTCGTCTGTATGTACCTATGCTAGGTTTGTGCGCCCTCAGAAGCTAGCCCAACCAAAGTGCAATGGAAGGGCTTTACCACGAGGGCGCGTGTGAAAGTTGTGCAAGGGTGTGACTGTGGGATAGAGTCAAATGAAACAGAGTGAGGTGAGAAGAGAGAGAACGGGAAGAGTGGCCCCCAGGGTGAGCTCCATTAACAGTGTCGCGTTCTGCAAAGTACATGCTACTACCGTTTATATACACGGAAAACCGGAACATAAAATTGTGGTGAGAATTGAAATTGTAACCGTCAATAGGCATCGTGTTTGAAGAAAGTAAAGTCAGACGTCTATTTTTATAACTTTCTGGGACAAGACACGACATAATGTCTTATATGTATATATGTGTAATCTGACGACTTATTTTCAATACATTTGATAATTGTCTGAATATAAATATATTTTTCATGTTGGTAAATTTGCTTTTGGCCATTCCTATGCTCGTCTTCGCCTCCATTTCATATCTACTATCATCTGCTATGATCTGTCCAAGGTACAAGACACTATTTACTTGTTCCAACATCTCCCGGTTTACTGTGTTGTTCATTGATAGCGTCACATTTGTTTTGCTAATTTAAAAAGTTTTCATTTCTCCAAAGTTAATGTCCAAACCATATTTCATGCTCCTACTGTTTACATATCTACAAGTTCCCGCAACTCCTGCTCACTAGCAGCCAACAATACAATATCACAAGCAAAAAAGGATATTGTTAACTCCCCTGCCGTTGATATTTAGCCCTGGCATACGTTCAATCTGTGTGAAAATACCCTCTGTGTAGATATTAAATAGGTAAGGTGATAACACCACACATCTTCTCTCACACCTCTTTTTATTTCAATATCTGGCGAGTAATTATTTCTTGATCTTATTGTCTCCACCTTCTTCCAATATTGCTTACTAATTAGTTTCATGTATTCTCCATCTATGCCAATTACTTGGAGGAATTCAATTGGTTTGCGATGTAGGACTATCTCTAATGTCTTACTGTTGTCTATAAAACACATAAAGAAACTTGTTTGTGCGTCCATATTCTTTTCCGCTAATTTTTTTATATACAAAATATTGCTTCACGAGTTCAATTGATCTCTTGAAAACCAAACTGCTCTTCACCAACTTCCGTACCGTTTTTATTTTCTTGTATAATTTTGAAGAGCATGTTGGTTATATGGCTCAGCTGGCTGATTATTCTGTAATCTATACAATCCCCAGCCATAGGTCTTTTAGGCAATGTGACACAGACTGATGTCCTGAGGTCTTTGAGCCAATATCATGTATCATATATCCCGTTGCACAGCTCTATAATCGTGCCAACACCGAAGTCTTCTCAGATTGTTATCATTTCCATTGTAATGTTGTCTAGAGTAGCGGCTTTCCTTTGCTTCAATATATGATTGCTTCTGATTTGAGGATTTGTGGGCCTTCATTATTTTGTATGTGTAGCTTGTTGTTTCTGTTGTCGTAAAATAGTTCATTTATATATTCGTTCCATCTCTGTATAATATCAGATTCATAAAATAAAATGTCCACATATACATAGTTGAATGAGTGATACTGCAAAACTAGTTAGGTTTCTGGCCCATTTCAAGTGAAACAAAAGAAATGCTGATGAACAAAGGAAAATATGTTAATGCGTACTTTTGAAAGCTTTGAATCGGCTGAATTGGTTGTTGACATTAAATAACATTGTAAAGATATGAAGGAAAAACTGCAATGGAAGAATAAGTTTACAAATAAGATAATGGAACGCGTGCAAACATCCATTGAAAAATTAGAATGAATCAACTGGCAGATATCAATAAAACAACTACTTCATTTGCTCATACATGACACAAACAATGTAGCGACAGCGAACGTAACGTACTTTTTTTCTCCAATGTCATCAATACTTGTCAAAAGACCATTAAAAACGAAAACAATTAAGAAATACTATCTTTTAATTTTTAATTAACGAATACACAAAATCCACAAAGTGTAGGCAAACAAAAAAACTCGCTATTTGTTGACCTGGTTGTAATTGTTCAACGAACTATCCATAACGTTATTCAACAGAAGATTATTCAGTCAAAGGATCATGCAGAATTATTTCGATATTATGATCTTTCTAATTGTCAGTCAATCAGTCAATACCTTTTAACTAAGAATCAAGTACAAGTCTGCAACAAAAATGCAAATTCCACATAGTCTACGACATCCTGACCAATATCCTCATCCTTTGCCTATAATTTTAATGACTGCTCTAGCTGCATTCCCCATGTGCGTTTTGGTCTGCCTCAACTGTTTTTAACCTGAGGTTTCCAGAACAGAGACCAATCTCCAGTGTGTTTTCTTAATCTTTGTTATGTCCAACGCAGGCGCATTGTGACGTAACTTCCTTTTATTATTTGAGGGTTGGAGTTTGTTTGTTTTCAGCAGTCCTGCATATGTAATTTTATCATTGCAATCTTGTTCAGGTAGGAAATCATAGACGTGCAATTAGGAAGTCTAGAGCACAAGGAATACCAGAGGCAGCTGCAAACTATGTTTGCCAGTCTTGTCGTAGAACTTTGCGTTCTCGCATTGACTTGGCCAGTCACAAGTGCATCATAAACTCAGGAATACAATATGACATTGGACGATGTTGGTGGTCCTCATCAACAACGATGGACGATTATTATTATGTATCCTTATGTTCTGCACAGGCATTCATTTATGGAAGAATGTACATTTTAAATTTCTATTTTTATTCTGCATGTTTTGAAATCACACAGTAGAATTGACTTTACATTGAAATAGATAATTTGTATTTTAAAGTTTTTATATACTATCCCAGCGTAGAAGAATGGAAAATGGTTCACATAACACGACTCATTGCACCTTGGCGATCCCGTGCCGAAGACAGAGCGAGCTCCGTAGCTCACGAAGCGGCTTCTAAATTTTCCACTGATATCGTCAGGTGCCCATTTATAGTCAACTGGTAGAAGCAGTCATACCTTAGCGTAGTCTGTAGACTGTGCACCGCGTAATTGGAACCTGGGATTGGGAACTTAGCCCACAATCCGTAGGACGCTCAATCTCCGATACGATTGAGGAACGCCAGTTAATAATCAATTCTTAACGCGGATCGGGAGAATATAAAAGAAACTCAACATAGTCGGGTGCGATGACCTTATTTGTGTTGTCTCTATCCAGCAATGGACCCTGGGATCCATACGAGAAGTGTGTTTGGTTCAGTGGCTCCACAACGCCAAACACTCGCATGGTTTGTAATAGACAGCCACAGGGGAGAGACACGTGATGAGAACAATGTTCATTACTTGGGTACTTTATATTTAAGGGTTTCATATTCAACATTCTCTCGCTTTCCAATTCTTATTCTGATTTTGATCTTCTCCAACCACGTCACCCCCATAACAACCCCCCCCCCCCCCCACACACACACACACATACGCACGCATGTATACACACATGCAATAACACACGAATGCACGCACACACACACACACACACACACACACACGCGCGCGCGCACACATTTGACAATATGTTGCTTGCTTATCTCTCCTTCATACCATTTCATATTTTAACTTAACGAAATATAAAAAACGCACGGTCACCGTGTTTTATCTGCGTCTATGTGAATCTTGTCCAAAAATGACGTCTGTTTATCTGCGTCTCTGTGAATCTTGTCCAAGAATGGCGTCTATTGGTCGCCATTTACTTTCTGTGTTCAACGATCAGCGGCCACCTTTGCAACACAGGCTCATCAACCATTTTGTCAGCACTACATATACAATCGGGGCCGAATGGTTATGATGTCTGCCTATCGACAACGAGGACTGCTGATCGAGTCCCCGGTAAGGCAAATGTTTCTCTTCTGTTGTGGTGAAATAAACAAACAGCCAGCACGCGACGTGACGACATCAGTTGTTAAGCGGTATGTAGTCCTCAGCCTGAAAACCCATCGACTACCCCAACAATGGAGAAGTAGTCGTACAATAGATACACTCACAGGAATGTCCTCTCTTCATTACGCTTGTTGTTGTTGTTATTGTTTAATGACATACTGATTATGTTTACTCTTTTGTACACACTGGAAAGATCGTTAAATGGAGTGTTGTAGTAGCTTTCCTCACATCCCGAGCGTGCTGATGAAGATGAACCACGGTCGTCCAAACGGATGTACTTGGCTTCCTCTGCATGACGCTCACTACTACGGGGATCACATCGATCCACATCTCGTCAGCCAGACTACTTTGAAAACAGCATGTTTCCATGGAACACTACATGGAAGAGAGATAGTGGTCTTGGTAATACTGTGCCTGATTCTGACACGATTACCTAGTCAGTATGTTTAGCCTGATTTAACGCGACTTCCTAGTCAGTATGTTGTGCCTGACCGGACTAGCGTCTCTGTTCCCCTCACTACGCTGGTTAAATAATGATATTTTAGTTTCTGTGTGGCTTGTACCAAATCTGAAGACTACCACTAGATATGTTTACTAAGTCAGGAGGTGGTTAATCTGTTTAGTAACTAGGAGCCAGGTAAAAGATCTGCATAGTGATGGATGAAAAGTTCATCAGACGGTTGTATAACATGTCGGAGGAAATGGATGAATTGTTTTTGAAAGTATGATATACGAGGCGTGTTCAAATGAAACCGGACCTAACTCCACCAAGTGAACATACGTACGATGCGCATGATGACGTTACTTCCGGCGTAAACAGCACATACCAACCGTCAAGTTTGCAAAATGTAATTATCCTCCGACTCATAGTTTCCTCGGCAGACCGTTGAAAACATGGCGAATGTGATACGGAATCCGCCCAGAGTTGATTAGCGAGCAGTGATTCAGTTTCTAACAGCTGCAGGATGTCGACCAGTTTACATTCATCGCAGAATGCAGGCAGGCATGGTGACAAAAGTGTGTCGAAAACAACAGTGAAGAACTGGACAACGATGTTTAAAGAAGGACGTGCGGGTACATAACACATACATTAGGGAAAGTAAAAAAAGGCAGCAAGGAAGGGCACTGACAACCTCACCTCTCACAGCTGCGGCTTAGAACAAACGGAGTCTCAAAACAACTTCATTTCTAACCAGTGATTAATTCTGCAGAATTTTCACTATACTTTTTAAAAATGTACAAATCTAGTTTGTTTTCAAAGTAATACTGACCTATTTCTGCTTTTCTTGATCTTTGACTTCGTCTGACGCATAACATGCCTCTGGCAGTCTGACCTTAAAAGTCGGCGGGAAAAAGAGGGAATTACGCGGAAAAATATATTTTGTATCCTTTGAAACTGGGGGAGGGAGGACATACGCGATGAAGGCAATTGTGAGAGTAATTAAGATACTGGTCCTGAAATTGTGAGAGTACGTACAGTACTGGTCCTGAAATTGTGAGTACGTACGATACTGGTCCTGATACTGGGCCTCAGTTGCTACGTAACATGGCATCGGCAGTCTGGCATCTGAAATCAGTTGTAGAAGGAGAAATGATGAAGGAAAATATTATATGGGGTATCTCCTAAAACTAGGGAAGTGGCGGTATACATAAAGGAGAAAACTGTGTCTGGCAATACGACATTGGTCCTGAAATGCTTGGCAGGTTCGAAGATACAGCAGAGTGAATGAACTGACAGCAGCCAGTGGCTCAGAGCTAGCTGCTTACATCAGGGTCAGCGGGCTAGAGCTGGCTGCTTACATCAGGGTCAGCGGGCTAGAGCTGGCTGCTTGCACTGGGGTCAGGGAACCAGAGCTGGCTGCTTACATCAGGGTCAGCGAACCAGAGCTACCTGCTTGCAATGGGGTCAGCGAATCAGAGCTGGCTGCTTGCAACGGGGTCAGGGAACCAGAGCTGGCTGCTTACATCAGGGTCAGCGAACCAGAGCTACCTGCTTGCATCAGGGTCAGCGGACCAGAGCTGGCTGCTTGCAACGGGGTCAGCGAATCAGAGCTGGCTGCTTACATCAGGGTCAGCAAACCAGAGCTGAACAAGACCTTATTCCGCCTCCAAGTGGCGGCCCTGAAAACAGCCTATTTTAGTACAGTCTGGCTAAGTTAATAGGCATCACAGTGGGACGGTAAACACGATAGCCAAAAGATCCAACTGAAATCAGGCTTGCCAGGCCTAAAGGGGCAGATGTCGCAGTCTCGCGGTTAACTACGACACAATGTTACAGCGTCCATCTTGGGAAGAATGAAAAAGAAGAAGACAACGACGAAAAGAACAAGTAGAAGAAATGCTAGGTACCATAGCAACAATGGTATGCGTCATGGCTGCCCAGCTTCGGGATTTGCCGTGTTCTGCTCTCAGCGTCATTCAGTTCAATTGAGATCAAGATGCTAAGCAGCGCATGAACTGCGGTGGTCAGCGACCCATAGCTGACTGCTAGCGTCAGGGCCAGCGAACCAGAGCTTCCAAGACCCTTCTACACTTCCACGTGGTGATCCTGGATAACAGGCTGCAGCAGGACAGACTGGCTAAACAGAAGGGATCGAAGAGGGAATGCTAACCCAGTACTAAAAAAATGATTGCTGAAGTCGGATGTGTTGGACCGAAAGGTGCAAATATCGCAGTCAAGCTGTAAACTACGACACAGCGCATTCCGTTCTCTGGACTACATTCTGCTACTTAATCCCTTTCAGGGTTTGGTAGCGGGAGATTGAGAACGAACGATGCCAAGCCAAGCCTATATGAAAACATGGCCTGTTACGCAACGTTGTTCAGTGCCGAAAAGTATCGATATACAATACGCATGTCATAGAGAACCATTTTGAATGAAAATGTGGAGTTTACGACTAGGAGAAGTCTTTAGGAACGAACTCTCTAAGTATAGTGATCTCTGTATATACACGGAGAGTAGATCACTTTATACTTTTTCACCTATACTTGTCAGTTAGGTCGTAACCCATAGATCTGGATCTATAAAAACTAAACAGACTAAACAGACTAAAATGTACTAAGAAAGGAAGCGGCTTGGTAAATTACAGAACTATACAACAAGTGGAAACAAATTAAAATACACATGCACATAGAGTTGTTAACTCATGCTTAAAGCGATTAGGGTTACATAAATACAACAGGTGTACTGTTTTGGATATACTGCTTATCCTCAAGCTGAAATTACTGCTGAGAGACACACGATTTGAGTTACGAGAAGACACGCGGAACTCGCCGACCCAGCTGTACTTCATTCCCAAAGAGGATTTCTCTTAAATGATTTCATCAATGGCGGGACCCCTGGAAGCAGTGTGTGCAGTCCAGTTGAGAGTACTGTGAAAAGGGATTAGGATTTCTGACCTCCAGGTGAGTATTTGCCTTTATCCCGGCCAAAGTCCCGATTTATTTTGAACAGGCCTAATATGATGTAAGATGTGAACAGAAAGTTAAAAAACATGAACAAGAGCGAAACATACGTTACGACCTCAATACCTTCATCAGTCACATAGGATAATACACATGAAAATTTACAAATATAAGAACTAGGTAAAGGTGTGGAAAACGCAAATGCCATGCTGTTTAAGACAGACCATTCGAGAAATCACTTTATTCTCAAGTGAGAAGCGACAAGGACTGCCAGAGGAGAAAGGGACGATGAACGTGACAATGCCATCAGCTTTACCCCAGTACCAAGGACTATTGAAGTGGTTGCCGATTGGGAAACCAGTCTGCTTATAGAAGTTATTGAGGTGTTGCTGAAAGCGCACTCGTAGTTCTAAACCTTTCTCCCATATGTCCACTGTTGACACATGATGGAATGAATGGCGTTACGGGACTTGCAAGTTAAACCCTCCTCGATACGGAATGTAGCTGAGGGGAGTTCCAAGCCAGTGCCACGGATGTAGGCCAAGTTACATTGGTGGCAAATGAAAGAATATGTTAAATTGCTGAACTTACAAGTGAATGCATTTTTTTGTATACGGAACACTGCCTTAGGGGATGCCGCTGAATGTGTCTGAAATACATAGCACATCCACGCTCGCTGTTAGATGGCATATTACCCAGGTGATCCTTAGGGCTAATGCGGATATGGTTTCTGACCAGTCAGACTTTTGTCTCGTCTGTATGCGAAACGTGAAGGATCAGGAAATACCTTCAGCGTGAACGTGTCCAGATTGAACGATGGGGAATTGCCAGAGATGGGTAGCATGGGATTGTGAGGATGTCTTCGCGTGTGCCCCAACGACCTCACCGGTTATGGGATGACCTGACCTGGCCTGGCCTGAGCGTGTCCAGATTGAACGACAGGGAGTTGACAGAATAAGATTCTACCGATAGAAAAGCTGTGTTGGTAATAACACATTTCAGGCGGTCAGAGGTAGGCCGATCAGAGGTAGGCCGTTCATAAATAGTAAGGGAGTCAGTACGTGAGATAGATAGAACCCGCAAGAGGACGGAGATGAGAGTGGCCTCTGGATAGAGACGCTTGCGGAAGAAGTCAAGAAGATCGTGAGCTGTTTTCAGGAAGTCGTCGTCGTCGTCTTGACAAAGACGAGGTGAGGAGTGAGAACTGAGATGACTAGCGTGTCTCGGCAAAATTTGGATGAGAGAAAATATAGAGGCAATAGTTGCGAAAGTCAATTTGTTTATAGAGAGTATGGCAGACAGACCGGAAGGACAGATGGGGGAGAAAATAGAGGTAATAGTTGCGAGAGTCAATTCGTTAATTGTAGAGTAGGTCGGAAGGATAGAAGGAGAAAGTGATATCGAGAAAGTTGACCAATGTGAAAGATATATGTGATAGGCAAACATTTTGTCACTCTCTGTCTCTCTCTCTCTCGCCGTTTGTATTTCCCCCATATCTACATTTGTAAGTGAATATACTATTATGGTACACTTTCTGATAATTTCCCGTCTGATTTTTATTCCGACCTGTCGGCTATTTTTTCCCAATTTTTCACTTCACCTACATTCCTGACCAGCATTGGTGACTTTCGCCTAACATGGCAGACGGTCATGACAGCCAATCCCAGCTATACATCTTTTTATATGTTTATTCGTACTTAAACGATTTGCTAGTTGCTTTACGTGTATTGCTCTTTGTTCCTTATGAAGACCTTTCGGCCGTAACATAGTTCTTGATGCTAGACGGTATCTGGACCATTCTTGTCCATGTTTTTATGTTCTTTGTTCTTATCCTCAGTCTACCTAATACGCAACCGACCTTCCCCACAGGCACAGTAAGCCTGCAGGAAGTACAACTTGCAAAGTAAGGAGCGGGCTATGGACAGCAGACTCCTACCTGGCAACAAGCATGACCTGCCCTTTTTGAATACCAGGTTTCAGAGTTTAATATCCGTGTACAAACGCAGCCTCGCCTTACTAATATGTAAACGAGCAAACAAAATTAAAGAAAATGTTACATTTAATACAGACCAAGACAGTGTCAGGATATTTATATGCAAAAGTTACCAAAATATGGACATACGGTCATGACAATGAATGTGCCCTTCGGACAAAACAGAAAATTACGTAGATTATCTAGACAGTCAGGCAGATACATATATCAAGATCTATTATTACGCCATTAAGGGAACTCGAAAGTGGTTGACCGTTTTAAATATCTGGGGTCGATTGTCAGTGATGAAGGATCAAAATGTGTAACAAAATCTGGCAAGATAAACGGTTAGCCCTATGCACCAAAATCAGATTAATGCGTACACTGGTCCTGTCAATATTCCTCTATGCTTGTGAGACATGGCCAGTTACAGCTAACTTTCAACGAAGGATACAGGCCTGGCGATGAGATGTTTCCGAAGACTTTTAAACGGCACGTACAAAGATCGAGTTACAAATGAGGAAACACGAGATAGAATTACAACAGCAACAGGACCTTTTGAATACCTCTTGGAAACTGTCAAAAGAAGGAAACTTGCTTGATACGGTCACATATCGAAATCAAATGGTCTTCCAAATACGATCCTCCACGGAAAGGTGCAAGCAGACGGCGAAGAGGCCGCCCCAAAAAGAGGTGGGAGGGCAACATAAAACAATGGACCAATCTCCGACCACAAGAGGCACAGGCAGCAGGAACTGACAGAGAAGGGTTGCGTGGTGTTGTGAGGATCTCTTCATGTGTGCCCCAACGGCCTCACCGGTTACGGGATGATCTGACCTAACCTGACCTGAAAGTGCTGAAATGAAGCATCTACACTCTGTGAGCAGGCATCCTGGTCTTTGTTTACAATCTCTGTTCAAATCCGGGTTAGAAATAGTTGCCCCGTTGTGTTACCGAAGACGGCATACATATATCATGACGTAAGCATGGCAATATATAATGTGCTTGTTCAAATTAAGATGTATTATGTTAAGGTCACCCGAGTAGTATTCAGAATAAAATAATAAGTTCCTTGCCACCTTCAGAACAAACATCTTGTAAAATGTGAGTAAAGAGAGGTGTGCCTGTGACTGGCAACCTGATCAAGTAAAACAACATTGCAACTATAATCAAACGCTCCGGAAGCTCGGAAAAAGGTTTCCCTTTAAACGAACCAGATGCACTTAAAACATGCTTTACATTGGAACGAAAATGTAAACGATTTCAAACGAAATGGTGAATGATTGAAAAGGTGAATTATTTCAAACGAAATGGTGAATGATTGAAAAGGTGAATTATTTCAAACGAAATGGTGAATGATTTAATTGTTTTTTTTTGGGTAACGTTCGCCTTATTTCTCTAATCCCCAAAGCGGTGTGCGTTGCACTGTGGTTTTTATTTTGCGCCTGTCGGCCCATTGTATCCGACTTCCGCATTTTATTTAAGGGTTTGCTCCTTCGGCATTTTCTAAGGGTTTGCTTGCCCGGGGTAACGGTCGGTGCTGTGATCGCGATCGAACCCAGCATGTTCAGATTGCGAGCCATGCCACTTAACCACCAGTCCACACTGTCCATCGGTGAATGATTGAAAAGGTGAATCATGTCACACGAAAAGGTGAATGATTTCAAACGAAAAGATAAATTAATTCACACGAAAAGGTGAATGATTTCGAACGATAAATTGAATGATTTCACACGAAAAGGTAAATTTCAAACGAAAAGGCGAATGATTTCACACGAAAAGATGAAAGAATTCACACAAAAAGGTGAATGATTTCAAACGAAAAGGCAGATGATTTCACACGAAAAGGTGAATGATTTCACACGAAAATGTGAATGATTTTACACGAAAAAGTGAATGATTTCAAACGAAAAGGCGAATGATTTCACACGAAAAGGTGAATGATTTCACACGAAAAGGCGAATGTTTCACACGAAAAGGCGAATGATTTCAAACGAAAAGGTCAATGATTTCACACGAAAAGGCGAATGATTTCACACGAAAAGATGAATGATTTCACACGAAAAGATGAATTTCACACGAAAAGATGAATGATTTCGAACGATAAATTGAATGATTTCACACGAAAAGGTGAATTTCAAACGAAAAGGCGAATGATTTCACACGAAAAGGTGAAATAATTCACACAAAAAGGTGAATGATTTCAAACGAAAAGGCGGATGATTTCACACGAAAAGGTGAATGATTTCAAACGAAAAGGCGAATGATTTCACACGAAAAGGTGAATGATTTCATACGAAAAGGCGAATGTTTCACACGAAAAGGCGAATGATTTCAAACGAAAAGGCGAATGATTTCACACGAAAAGATGAATGATTTCACACGAAAAGGCGAATGATTTCACACGAAAAGATGAATGATTTCACACGAAAAGATGAATGATTTCATACGAAAAGGCGAATGATTTCAAATGCCTAGAAACAGGATCACTGTAAAAGAGGCCAACTGCAATAGTGGTATATGCTTGACATAAAGGCGAATGACGAATGCCAAAGTCATTTTCCTTTCTCCTTGTCGCCCCATGGCGATCACTGCACCTGACCCTTTCTCAGACGCATCTTGTGTCTTCACAGTTTCACATTCTCTTGCAGTTGTTCTGTCTGAAACAATTCGTTTAGAATAATGAAGCTGCTAAACCTCATACCTTATTTTAACGCATGCTTAGAATCTTTGTCAGCCTATTCTTTCATCCCCGGGTATGACTCGGATTTAGTATACAATCACCTACCTGTTGATGAAACATTTTCTCATATTGTAACAGCGTTTTCTCGACTAGCTGAATTGCGCTCAGTTCCTTCCAAGACAGCAAATTGTGTTCTCTGTGAACTTGTCAACTGGAACAGGTTAGGTTATTTGAATAACTGTTAAAGTTCCGTTAAGTTGATAAACTGTTTTTAAAGCTATTGCTGAAGACAATGTGCTTGGCGAATTCAAAAATAAGGCTTTGAGTACAGTTTCTTAGTGTTTGTCGTCAATGTTAATAATGTTTAACGTCTCCGAGTCTGACGTTGTTCGTCGCTTCGCACTAAAAACGTTTGTCCCAGCGGTCTCTGCAGCGTCTCTTATTTCATACGCGTAGTAATATGCTAATCACGAAGGAGGGTTGTTTGTCAAAGGTCACCAAAATAGAAAAGAGACTCAGGTTCTAGCACAATTATATTCCGACGCAAAACTTTGTCAAACACATGGAAAACAACACACGAGTATTTTATTTATTAATTTTTGGCGATGGATCACAGTCGCAAAACAGTTGAATATATACTAAGGCTTTGCGTGGTGCCACGGTTCTTATGCAAGCAGATTACAAATATAATGGAACCAACAGGGATGGTCAGCAGAAGTGAGAGTGGGCGAGGAACAACCCGCGTTTTCACAAAGACTTTCTGTTCTAGCATTTCGCAATGATTGAACCCGGGATCGCGATGATTGAACCTGGGAAGGGAGGTCCGAAGTTCATTCTTGTCGAGCTCATTCAAAATAGGCGAGGATGGGCCGTGCTTGTTTCTCATAAAAATAAATCCGGCTGTAATTTGTACATATTTTGAATAATATAAGTCATTACTACTATATGTTACATCTTCTATTAACGGACAGAATATTTGAACATTTGAATAACGCAGACAGGAAAGTAACGAAGAAAATAGGAATGGGCAAAAGTGTATTGAAAATGATGAGTGTATTTGTCATCTAGGCAAATCAACCAATACAATGAAACTCATCAGGTGTTATATATATTCCATATTATTATACGATGCAGAAACATGGACTATGAGCAAACAGTTGGAAAATCAAATAGAGACCCTCGAAATGTGGTTATACATAATGATGTATCGCATTTCGTGGAAAAAGAAACAAACAAATAACGAGGTTATGACGAGAGTAGGCGTGGGTAGAGAACTATTGACAGACATTAAAATTAAACAAGTCAAATATTTTGGCCATGTAAAAAGACACCCTACTTTATTGAAAACAATACTGGAGGGGAAGGTTGAAGGTCGACGGACAAGAGGCGGGGAGCACTAAAAAGGGCAGAGAAAATCAAAAGATGGACTAATGTAAATTTGGCAGAGTGTACCGTTAAGACGAGAGAGAGAGAGAGAGAGAGATAGAGAGAGAGAGAGAGAGAGAGAGGAGAGAAGATATTAGGAATCTGTTACAGCCAACCTACGCCCCGGATACGGCACCTGAATTGAACAGAATGACGCTGAGAGCAGAACACGGCAAATCCCGACGCTGGGCAGCCATGACGCATACAATTGTTGCTGTGGCACCTAGCATTTCTTCCACTTGTTCTTTTTGTCGTCTGCTTATTCTTCATTCTTCCCAAGATGGACGCTGTGACGTTGTGTCGAAGTTAACCGCGAGACTGCGACATCTGCCCCTTTAGGCCTGGACAAACCAAATTTCAGGTGGATCTTTTCGCTACCGGGTTTACCGTCCCACTGTGATCCCTTTTAACTTAGCCAGACTGCACTAATGTAGCCTGTTTTTAGGGCCGCCACTTGGAAACGGAATTAGGTTTTGTTCAGCTCTGGTTCGCTGACCCTGATGTAAGCAGCCAGCTCTGGTTCGCTGACCCTGATGTAAGCGGCCAGCTCTGATTCGCTGACCCTGATGCAAGCAGCTAGCTCTGGCCCGCTGACCCTGATGCAAGCGGCCAGCTCTGGTTCGCTGACCCTGATGTAAGCAGCCAGCTCTGGTTCGCTGACCCTGATGTAAGCGGCCAGCTCTGGTTCGCTGACCCTGATGTAAGCGGCCAGCTCTGGTTCGCTGACCCTGATGCAAGCAGCTAGCTCTGGCCCGCTGACCCTGATGCAAGCAGCTGCCTCTGGCCCGCTGGCCCTGATGCAAGCGGCCATCTCTGGTTCGCTGACCCTGATGCAAGCAGCTAGCTCTGGCCCGCTGACCCTGATGCAAGCAGCTGGCTCTGGCCCGCTGACCCCGATGCAAGCAACTAGCTCAGAGCCACCAGCTGCTGTCAGTTCATTCACTCTGCTGTATCTTCGGATCCGCCAAGCATTTCAGGACCAGTGTCGTATTGCCAGACACAGTTTCCTCCTTTATGTATACCGCCACTTCCCTAGTTTTAGGAGACACCACATATAATATTTTTCTTCATCATTTCCCCTTCTACGACCGACTTCAGAGGTCAGACTACCGACGCCATGTTACGTAGCAACTAAGAGAAACCACAAATAAGACATATAAGAAATAGATAAGTAGGACTAGACTGCAAATAAACTGAAAATAAACTGAAAATAAACTGAAAATAAACTGAAAATAAACTGAAAATTGCAGATTTAGAATTCATATTTTCAACTACAATTCACACATACCTTACAGCACAACACTACAAAGATTTTTTTCACCTGCAACTACGCCAGGTTCTCATCTGACGCAAAGTCCTAAAAAATGTGTCTCCTCCTTGCACGTAGAGTAGAAATTAATGTATCATTGATTCACCTTTTAATTCCGAGTAAAGCCTAGGACCAAAGCTAAAGCCGCTCTATTTCAAGAAAGCCTATATTCGAGAATTTGCCGTTGAGGTTTCAATATAAAGGGGTCGTCATTGAGGTTGCTATTCCCATGTATAACTATCATCAGGCGCCTTGTCTTGCATGATTGGAAGTATTCATTGATCTACTCTTTTAAATTGTGCATCATTCAAGTAAACGTATAATTGGCAAAGCCTAAAACGAAGCGAATACTGTCAACATATTGTGTATTTTATAAAGATTACGAAAAACAGCAGTGGATACCACACATATTTTCACAATCAAGAAGACAAATAAAAATACTGAAGTCGCATAAATACCAACCAAACCAATGAAGCCCTGATATACATAGTTTTATATAACTTCGGGGGACGGCGTGGCCTAGTGCTTAAGTGGCACGGCTCACAATCCGGAGGTGCTGGGTTCAATCCCCATCACAGCATCGGCCGTTACCCCGGGGAACCAATTCCTTAGAAAATGCAGGATGCAGCAGACCCTTACATAAAATGCATGCAGAAGTCGGATGCACTGGGCCGACAGGCGCAAAATAAAAACCACAGTGCAACACACACCGCCTTGGGGATTAGAGAAATAAGGCGAACGCAAAAAACCACCAAAAAAAACCCCCAAAATATAACTTCGGTCGAACAAACGGAATTACAATACCATATTCTAACAGACTGAGATGTCATCTTTATAATGAATTCAAGATTTGCACGACTGATCTTTTTACCTGTGGCACAGCGCCCACGATCAATATCTGTTGCAGTCCTGTCTATCATACACTAAAGAAAGGAGTAGTATTTGGCAACAACCATGTCCTACCATTACAAACTTTATGACAGTGCACATATCCTCGAGTTGATTGCTATCTTTGTCATAGAGTCATTGAAGTCGAGGTCTGAAGACGAACGAAGAAGTAGAAGAACATATTCTAAATGAACAACAACAACACGGGGAGAGAGGACTAACGTCCGGTCAGGCAAAATATAATGACTAGGTCAGGGTCAGGTAAAAAATATTGATCAAAACTCTACTTCACCTCCAGTTCTCTGTGGAAATAGATTGTTTCATGGCAGTTCGGTTAACGAGGTAGGAGACCGACACTGGGATCCCCATAGTTGTGAGCTTGCTGAGGACTCTTGCATTGCACTACAGCCAGAAGGACCTCGGTTCACCTTCCTCTAGTACGGCTCTAGATGTCAGGAGAATCACTTTAACAACCCCCCCCCCCCCCCCCAACCAAAGAAATTTGTCAATAGTACATAACTGAAACAGGATTGGTATTAGCAACAACAACAAAAATACAATACAGATTCTTCAAATTGCGCATATGTGTTTTGAGGGTTAAATCTTGAGATAGAACACATATTGTCAATATAGAGCTTAAGAACATCATCAGATATCAGTGTATACATTAATGGAGAGAAGACATGTACATAGGCAGCAGACCAGACCCAATTCACCAACTCAAAAGAAATCAACAAATTACTTCCTTTCGCTTGAAAACTGGTCACTGGAGACTACAAGAACATCTATACCGATTAAAGATCTCGCACACCGATGAAAGCCCACGTGGAACAAGGGGCCAGAATTCTGAACACATTCCACAATAATTCACACTTTATAATAAAATGAGACTTCATACCCGGCCAGAGGGTGCGGAGCTAAGAAACAAACTGTAGGGCAGCCGCCCCAAACTGGTGAAGACTATAAACTTCATGATGACGACTGACCTGCAGATAAAGCATTATCAAGGGATACTGGACGCAAAGGACATCCTTGCCTCACTCAAGTGTTTTACCTATGTAAATAGAGCGCCATGTTCGCTGCTGTTAAGCTGCATGTGAAATGTACACTCTCACTTTAACATATGCAGGTCAGTTTTCCCTGCGTACAGATGTACATCTATATCGTTAAAACGTTACAACCTACGCGTTTTCCTCAGAGAAAGAGTACAACACAGATGCCAATTACTAATAAATTTAAACGCTTAAGATTAAAACGGTTTAAGATATGAAATATAGAAATGCCGAAGAAATGTCGTCTTATGAAAAAGCTGTATTATTATTATTATTATTATCATTATTATTACTGCCAATTTTATGGAATTATCAGCCCACGTTCTTTGTGTCCTTGTGGGTTGAGTCTGAATACCTCGCGTTCACAGGTGGTCAGGTGTGGCTCTTGAATGTATTTCACATTTATTGTGTTATCATACCATTTTTCGGCTAGCGTCAGGGCCAGCGAACCATAGCTACCAAGACCCTTCTACACCTCCACGCGGTGATCCTGGATAACAGGCTGCAACAGGGCAGACTGGCTAAGGAGAAGGGACCGAAGAGGGAATGCTAACCTAATACTAAATAAATGCTTGCTGAAGTCGGATGTGTTGGATCGAAAGGTGCAAATATCGCAGTCAAGCTGTGAACTACGGCACAACGCATTCCGTTCTCTGGACTACATTTTGCTACTTAAGCCATTTCAGGGTTTGGTAGTGGGAGATTGAGAACGAACGAAATCAAACCAAGCCACTATTTTTCAGTTGATATTTGAAAGAAGAACATAGATTCACTTTAGATAGAAAGATCATCCCTCGATAACCACTGGCGTTCATTATAAAACGTTCAAAGAAGTAAAATAACGCCAGTCCTTTAGAACGATTCGCGGCAAAAATGGGGGCTTTCTGACAGACACAATAAAGATAATGGAGAGATGGAGAGAATACGTAACATACTTGAATAACGACGAAAACTACACCACCAAAGTTAAGAGTAGAATCTGCCATTAACTAGAGAACAATTTGACATAGTTATACCCTCCATCCATCACAAGGAAGCGTCAGGGATAGATTATACTCATTAAACTCATCAAAGCAGCAGGTAAAACCCTAGAAGAATTACTTTTTCAACATCTTAATCGTTTTAGTCTTAGTCGACCTGTACTTCTACAGGGGCATAGTTGCCCATGTGCAGGTCTCAACTCTGGCGTGAGCTGGGTGTAACCGGGAGTAGGATTTGCTCCTTGTCGGGCTAGGTTCGGACAGCTTATTACTCCGCTGCGTTGGGACAAGTGCCACGGTGGGTGGTTAACCAATCTGCGAGTCTATCTTAATAGACTCAAACAGTAGCGCAAAGTAGACCCGCAGCCTGTTTTACGCCATCTATGCCGCTCTTAACAAACCACCTAACCATGACCGGCGTTATGCCATGTCATACAATTAGTCGCCTCTTACGACATGCTCTCTGTGGGACAGTGATGCTATTCTTGTCTTCGTCGTACACAAAGACCCCAGCGGACCACTGGACTTTTTCAACATGTGAACAATATTTGTCAAGCAGGAATATGGCTTACAGATTACACATTATTAGTAAATATCCCAATACCCAAATAGTCGAATCAAATTTCAGTTAATTTCGTACGAACCAGCATAATAAATATCTCATGCTTAAAAAATGCTACTGAAAATAATTAAGAGAAGCATAGATACGAAAATATAATCTGTGCTAAATGAAAACCATTTTGGGTTCCGAAAGGATAGTGGCACTAGAGATGCAGTGGGGACATTGAGATGTCTTGCAGAGAGAAGAGTGGAACAGGGTAGAGCTCTCTGTATCTACTATATTTACTATGAAAAGGCCTTTGACCAATCGTGTTCCTCTTTTAGAACAGCTTAAGATGTATGGAGCTATCATTAAATTAATACTCGTATGAAAACAAAACAGCGATTACAGCACTCAGTAATTACAAATCACAGTCTCCGTCGAAGACGGATGTGTCCGACCAAAAGGTGTAAATCTCGCAGTGAAGCTGTAAATTAGCGACACAGCGCATTCCGTTCTCCAGACTACATTCTGTAACTTGCAAAGCTCTATTCAGGGGTTATTGCGGGAGATTGAGAATGAACGCAGAAAAAGAAGACAAACCCAGTGGAAATGTTTAAATAAGAGGGAAACAGGCATGTTTATTATGTCCAGACCTATATAATCTGTATTCGGAGCTGACGATGGCAGAAGTCACAAGAAATTGCAACGTATGGGTCAAGGTAAATGAAAATCGAATAAGTAAAATCACATCTGCGGATGATCAAGTTATCATAGGAGGTTCAAAGACACAGACCAGACATTTGATATGACGATAAATGCTAGTAAAACAACAGAGAGGGTAATAGCCAAACAAACTCAAAGATTGAATATCAACACCGAGGGACCGGTCATAGAGCAAGTGCAGAGGTTTTCAAATGTAGGACACAGGGGACGGCGTGGCCTAGTGGTTAAGTGACACGACTCACAATCCGAAGGTGCTGGGTTCGATCCCCATCACAGCACCGGCCGTTACCCAGGGGAAGCAAACCCTTAGAAAATACAGGAGGGAGCAGACCCTTACATAAAATGCATGCTGAAGTCGGATGCACTGGGCCGACTGGCGCAAAATAAAAACCACAGTGCAACGCACACCGCCTTGGGGATTAGAGAAATAAGGCGAACGCAAAAATAAAAAATACAATAAATAAAATGTATGACACATTATTTGTTAAGATCCCCGTTGTGACACATTATTTGTTAAGATCCCCGTTGTTAGTTTGAAATTATAATTCGGATCGCAGTAGCAAAACACCACATTACGTGAGAAACAAAAACTTCTATAGCAAAAAAAAAAGTAATTACAATAGAAACAGAAACTTCTAACTGCAAATAACATGAATAATGAGCTTAGGAAAAGAATAATCACTACACAAATATGACCCGTCGTAAAGTATGGCTCTGATTTATGGATTCTAAACAAAAAAGATGAACAAACATTAAAAGCTTTTGAGATATGTACAAACTCTGTAGAGCCTTCTAAACCAGTATGAACAAACATTAAAAGCTTATGAAAAGTGATGCTATCTCAGTATGCAAAGAGTAAGCTAGACAGAAAAAAAGGTCAAATGAACAAGTGCTTAAAGATATAGGGTCACATGGACAACTTTTGACGAGTAGGTAGATTGTTTTGGCTTGGTCATAACGTGAGGCACAGGGGCCTCTTATTGAAAATACTAGATGGTAAAATTCATGGAAAAAGAGGAAAGGGACGTCCAAGAAACAATTACATGGCACATACTTGCAAAAACATAGCTGTGCAACCTTATACTGAGCTGAAGAGCTATATTGGAAACAGAGGACAGTGGCGTGACATGTTCATAAGACTTTAACACCAATCTCCTGATTGATTAACTTGATGATGATGATGGTGGTGAGGTCTATAAATATACATGTAGCTTCAGGCTGTCCTTAGCTTTCATTCAAGTTGACATGAGAGCTGAAAGCGTGATATAAGGATAAGAAAAGACAAAGTCACCCTGGCGCTGACTTGATAGGTAACAAAACGAACAACTTACGGGGAAAGATACAATTGGACCATTCTAATAAGTCTACGTTTTTAAGTCTAAGTTTTTCCTACACATATAATGCCCTTATGCTAAACATTCGTGTATCGGGGACAAACGTTTGGTTTTTTGTTGTAAAGTGGGAGGGGTGTGGGGAGGTTTGGTACCCAAATGATCGCTTGAAATGTAAAGGCAATTTATTCTTCCTCCGATTCGCCAGGAATACCAAGTATTCATTTTTTTATTAGTGCATAATTAATGTTCTCTTTCCCATAGAGTATTTCCTGCAAACCACTCAGGCAAACTTAACAACTGTAGTTTTGTTCTAGTGCATTCTCCAAATCGAAGGTCGGCTGCAAATGATCTCCAACGTTTCGTTTCTCTTGCCCTAATGATGCAGTCTGTCAGGCTTTTCCCTGTCCGTCTCCTTCTCTTGCCCTAATGATGCAGTCTGTCAGGCTTTTCCCTGTCCGTCTCATTCTCTTGCCCTAATGATGCAGTCTGTCAGGCTGTCCGTCTCCTTCTCTTGTCCTATTGATGCAGTCTGTCAGGCTGTCCGTCTCCTTCTCTTGTCCTAATGATGCAGTCTGTCAGGCTGTCCGTCTCCTCCTCTTGCCCTAATGATGCAGTCTGTCAGGCTGTCCGTCTCCTTCTCTTGCCCTAATGATGCAGTCTGTCAGGCTGTCCGTCTCCTTCTCTTGCCCTAATGATGCAGTCTGTCAGGCTGTTCGTCTCCTTCTCTTGTCCTAATGATGCAGTCTGTCAGGCTGTCCGTCTCCTCCTCTTGCCCTAATGATGCAGTCTGTCAGGCTGTCCGTCTCCTTCTCTTGCCCTAATGATGCAGTCTGTCAGGCTGTCCGTCTCCTTCTCTTGCCCTAATGATGCAGTCTGTCAGGCTTTTCCATGTCCGATGCTGCTGTAATCTGACTTATAGGGTTCTTTACATCTGTCAACTTTTACCTCGACCTCTCCTTTCAGTGGAGCGTGTAGCCTAGTCGACAGTGAGTTGGCTTACTAGACTGAGATTACAGAGTGCCAGAGGTTCGAGTTCACGGACGGACATAATAAAATTCTGGACCGTGTTTCGTACCTGGTACGACCGCTCCTCCAGGCGACCCAACTGTAAATTGGTACTTGACGTATGAATTGATGAAGGTAAAAATAGCAAGGAAGATAACTGGCCACCCACCTCACGTAGGCTGCGGCTTAGTACATGAAGAGTTATCTTCATCCCTGACGGCAATTGCTGCCGTGGGACTGACCTTCACCTTTTACCTTCCAGTAACGTTTCTAGCAAGGTGTTACATCTTGTAGCGCGACCAACCGACTCTGACTCGGAATTTCTACTTTGCTGTTCATTATAATTTTCGTTTTTCTCAGTGTAAATATCAGAATTGTTAATATCAGAATTGTTAATATCAGAACTGTGTACCTGACTTTTGTTCTTTACTAGAATCAACAATTCCTTTAATTCTTTTTCGCTAGAAGCTAGAAGACATGCGTCATCCGGATATCTGAGATTACTTTTTGACACTCCACCGATAATGAGTCCGAGTAATTTATTTCACCTGCTGAAAAATGTGTTTTGTGCAAATGGTAAACCTGGAAACTACTAATCATTATGAGATCCCACGAAAGCTCACCAGCATAATAAAGGAAACGTAAGAGGACATGCAATATGGAGTCCTGCCCGAGGGGCACATCACATAATCATTGAACATTAAATCTGGGCTTAGTGAGGGATGTCCTCCACTCCATTGTATGCTCCTTCTGGTAGTTGATTGAATTATGAAAGAAACGACAGCTTACGTCAGAAATGGAGACAAGAGGACCTTGTTTAAACAGCTTACGTCAGAAATGGAGCCAAGAGGACCTTGTCTAAACAGCTTACGTCAGAAATGTAGCTTAGAGGACCGTGTTTAGACAGCTTACGTCAGAAATGGAGCCAAGAGGACCTTGTCTAAACAGCTTACGTCAGAAATGTAGCCTAGAGGACCTTATTTAGACAGCTTACGTCAGAAATGGAGCCAAGAGGACCTTGTCTAAACAGCCTACGTAAGAAATGGAGCCTAGAGGACCTTGTTTAAACAGCTTACGTCAGAAATAGAGCCCAGAGGACCTTGTTTAGACAGCTTACGGCAGAAATGGAGTCCAGAGGACCTTGTTTAAACAGTTTCCGTCAGAATTTAAGCCCACAGGACCTTGTTTAAACAGCTTACGTCAGAATTTGAGCCCAGATGACCTTGTTTAAACACCTTACGTCAGAAATGGAGCCCAGAGGACCATGTCTAAACAGCTTACGTCAGAAATGGAGCCCAGAGGACCTTGTTTAAACTGCTAAAAGACATGGATTTTGCAGATGGCATAGTCATACTATTCCACAGCTAACTCTAACCAAATGCAAAAGAAGACAGCCAGACAAGGCATGATCTCCCAACAAGTTAAGTTAAGTAAGCCTAAAGACTCATGCAGAACCGAGTCACATCAGTGGCAGTACACGTTTCACCAGCCGAGGAACTGAGACGTTAGTCCAGAAAGGCACATCATACTAATCAAGACGTCGCGTCAGAGTCAGCCACACTATACTAAGACCACTATCTCTCTTTCATGTAGAGTTCCTGAAAACATGCTGTATCAAGGCAGTCTGGCTGACGAGATGTGGATCGACAAGATCCCCGAAGTAATGTACGTCACTCAAAGGAAACCAAGCATAGCACAACGGCCTGGAGGACCGCGGTTCACGTTCATCAGCGCGTTCGGGATGTGACGAAAGCTACTACAACACGCCAATGAACGCGCTTTTCATGGCGCACAAAGGAGTAAACCTGATCATTGCGGGCATTAAACAACAACAAGCGATAGCTACACGTAAACAGCCTGGTAAACAATTCTCTGTTTCAATCTTCTACGACGTGGACATGGGGTTGACCCTTAGGAGGGCATTCCACTAATTATGCTAATAAATGTTAAATTCAGTCTGCAAGTGCTTTGTCTGAGATTATACCCGATCATCATCTATCTCCTTTTGATGGAATGTTACAGCAAACAACAATGTTTGCAGATTACTCTAAATATTGAGTAAATTGACACAGCCTTGGTGTGTCTAGTGAATCTGATTTCACGGATGGCTGCAGATCATTATTAAAATTATACGGTCAACAGTTTTTAAACTGATAAAAGTTCACATGAAACTATGAAATGTTTCACAAGGTCGTATATCTTCGTTACAAGTATGTATCAATTTTAATAATTGTCAATGACTGATTGTGATGGAGAGAAAGAATGAGTGAGGGAATAAGGAAATAGAGAGAAAGATTAACGTATTGAATTAATTAAATCAGCTATTCCAGTATTGAGTTTACAACTCTGTCTAGTTTTAAAATCATCGTCATTATCAAATGTCATGTTTCTGGTGGCGTGATTATTCGTATTTCAGCACATCACGTCTGTTTTCCTATCCATAACACGCCTCAAAGATTCTGTTTCTCTGTCCTCTTCTCCTTCTCTTACTCCAGATTTACTACAATGTCATGTATTTCAATGTTCTCCTTTGTGTCCAGTTTAGTTAGGTTAATTTTGTTCAGTTCTAATTATCAGTAATATTTTACTTACGTGTTTTTGTAAAATTTAATTGTGTTCTCTTGTAATATTTTACTTATGTTTTCTTATAATATTTTACTACTGTGTTCTTGTAATATTTTACTTCTGTGTTCTTGTAACATTTGACTACTGTGTTCTTATGATATATTACTACAATTTCATAGTAATACATTACTTCTGTTTTCTTGTGATAAATAACTATAATATTCTTGTAATACATTAGTACTGTTTCCGTGTAATGATTTTTTCGTGAGCGTATTAAGTGTCCAAGATTGACATGTTGATTCTTTTTAACACAATGTTTTTTTCCAGACGTGAAAACGTCATTGTTCTTTCATTTCATGAGTTGATTATTCCATTCATTGAACATCTAAGCCGCTAGAATAAGATCACTTCATAATGGTGTTATGGACAAACTCATATATTTTAACGACCGTGATGACATTAAACGATTGTCTGCACCAAGTAATGGTTCAACCCACATTTTTAAACTTCTCGAGAGAGAGAGAGAGAGAGAGAAAGAGAGAGAGTGAGGGGGATATATAGATAGATTGATAGTGAGAGACAGAAAGAGAGAGAGAGAGAGAAAGAGAGAGAAAGAGAATTTAAATTGCTTGTTTTACAATATAATTCAGCCTTATCTTCCAAAGTACTCATCGGATAATCTAAATTGTTTGTCTCGAGATATCATTAACAGTATACATCTAACCCACTCGTGAGAAAATATACATTATCTATCTCGCGATGTCAATCAGCTAATACATCTAAACTACTCGTGGTGAGAGAATATACGAGTAAATTGTCTGTCTCGAAACATTGTGCAACTCATACGTCTAAACTATTCGTTAGATAATCGAAATTGTTTATCTCGAAACATTGTGCAACTCATACGTCTAAACTATTCGTTAGATAATCTAAATTGTTTGTCTCGCGAATCATTCAATCCATCTTATTATTATTATTAATCAGGTTTCTTCGGCGATTGGCTATTGAAGATTATATTTTCAATTATTGGGGGTTACGTGACATTCCTTCCCAGCTCGGGCAGAAACAAAAATGTATCTGGCTCCTTCCCTCCCGACCATAAAGAGAAGCCGACCTAACTACTTGTTAGAGAATCTAAATCAGTGCTCTCGCCAACTAGTAGGCGAATTTAGCTGTCTAATTACTTGATATATTAAAAATCTCGAAATACACAAACTCAGTGGACGATCGCAGAATTTTCTTCAATTTATATTTTTATATTTTTATATTTTGAAAAATTTACTCTCACGAAAGTAATAGAAGTGGGCGCCAGGTATAAAAAGGTTGAAGTGCCCTGATCTTCCTCTTCTTCTTCGTTCGTTCGTTCTCAATCTCCCGCTACCAAACCCTGAAAGGGCTTAAGTAACAGAATGTAGTTCAGAGAACGGAATGCGTTGTGTCGTAGTTTACAGCTTGACTGCGAAATTTGCACCTTTCGGTCCAACACATCCGACTTCAGCAAGCATTTTTTGATTACCGGGTTAGCATTCCCATTTCGATCCCTTCTCCTTAGCCAGTCTGCCCTGCTGCAGCCTGTTATCCAGGATCACCGCGTGGAGGTGTAGAAGGGTCTTGGTAGCTCTAGTTCGCTGGCCCTAACGCTAGCAGTCAGCTATGGGTCGCTGACCACTGCAGCTCATGCGCTGCTCAGCATCTTGATCCCGAAGTACCCTGATCTAAAGTGTATGTATTACGACATCACTCAAACAACCAATTCAACACCGGCAACCACACTGAAGATCTCACATGGAAACCGTCAGATTTGAACATGTTGATTTCAATCAAAATTGAAGGATACTCAGCAGATAAAGAGCTGCTACTAGCTGAACTTTGTTTGCAGGGAAGATGCGATGTATTTATGGTCAACGAGGTCCATCGCTATATAGCAGACCATGGACAAAATCAGAATGGTATGAATCTCACACTAGAGTGACCACATGAGCAATTAGCTTGCGCAATTTTTACCAGGCCGACAGGGGCATGAAATCCGCGAAGTATACCTCCAAGGATAATGGGATACTAACAATCCCAGTACAATCGTGCACAGTAACCTTATTGTATACACCATCACGTGAGACGGTATTCATCAAGTCAGATAATCCCAAGGTAGTCATATGGTATTTCAACCGTCGAAACAGTGCGTGGAGATACAAAGATACAAATGCCGACTGTAAAAAACTTGAAAACTAGGTTGAATGTATGAGACTACAGCTGATACACAACCCTAAATTACCACAATCATTTAATAGTAGCATATGGAAACGAGGATATAACCCAGATCTCGCACAATGTATCTCATCAGCGGAATATGGTTAACCAGAAGAAACGGAGCCCAGTGGACCTTGTTTCAACAGCTAGAGGACGTGGACTTTACAGATGGAATAGTCCTACTATCCCACAGCTAACTCTAACTAAATGCAAAAGAAGACAGACAGACAAGGCATGATCTTCCAACAAGTTAAGTTAAGTTAAGTAAGCCTAAAGGCGCATGCAGAAAAGACAAACGTTGTCAAATTAAATATGGCCAACAACAGGGCCTCTATCACATCAGCAGAATTCGGTTCACCAGAAAGAAACGGATCTTCAGACACAAAACACGTTCATGTTGCAGTAAATGGAACGTGCCGTATTGAAACAGAGTGCATTGAACCGGGGTTAAGGGAAAAGGTTTAAGCAATCGCTAGCATTGCACTACCGGACATCAGAAGATGTTTTGCGTCTGAATTTGAAAAGAAAAGGTAATTTTGGAATCAGAGTTATCCTTTCTTTAAATAAGAAAGAGGAAGACTGCAATCAAGGAATATGCTCTTTGCAAGCCATACCTCGTAAGAGAAGCCGGAGAAATATCGCACATAAAAATATCATCATGACCGTAAGTCCTGTGCCATTGTGAAGAATGGTTTGAGATGAAAGAACTTACCACAGAGCATAATACGCCATACACTATAGGGAGAGCTCGTTAGAAATTAAAAATGGGAGTGTCCAGGTGAAGGTCTAACCTGAAAAAAAATGAAGGTATGCGGGGGATGATTTATGCGAATGTGGGGAAACACAAGATCCAGAACACCTACTTCAAACTAACTGTTCCAGAATGCAGGAACCATGTACAACAGAAGTCTAATTGTGGCAATCGAAAGAACACATTTGGTGGCAAGTTTATGATTAAACACTGTGCTGTTGCCGGGCATGGAAAGTAAAATAAATATTAAATTCATACATCTAAACTATTCGCGAGAGAATATAAATTGTCTGTCTTGTGACATTGTATGACATTGTGTGACATGTACACATCTAAACTACTCGTGAGAATAGCAAGTTGCTTTCCTCTTAATGTGGTTCAACCCGAATATTACAAAAATCTGTATCTTACGTGATTCATCTCAATTGGAGCCAGCGTAGCACATAAATACATTTCCCTATTTGTTTTCACCCTTGTCGTTGATATTAGTTAATGATTCCCCATTGTATTGTCCATTGCCCAAGCGAAATTTGATGAAAATCAAGGTTGTTTTTTAACTGTCTCATAAATGTGTATGTTGCAATCGATAGTGGATGGCATGGGACTGGCGACTGACAAAGTCCATATTCTGGAACGCTAGGCGGAATACTTCAGTGCTATATGTTCATACATCACCAGCAAACAAACCATATATCAAGCATGGCTGAAATTGCTATTTACTTCAGACTCAACATCCCGTCCATTGTAGATGAGATCGACGATGTAATTAGTCTGATGTCCAGAGACAAAGCTATGTGGTTAAATGATGTCTCTATTGAGGTTTTCAAACCAGGAGGCCCATTCTGCTAAACAAACTAACATATGTCTTTCGCTAAATGTGGGATGAAACATACCATCATTATCTACATGTACAAAGGCATGGGTAACCTTTAATCTTGTGATAACCACATGAGGTATCATGCACTTGTAGATCGTTGGAAATAGTATTTCATGAGTTGTGTTTAACTGATCAACAAATCATCTCGAGCAGCAGCTATTCAGAGATAGTCGCACACTTTCCGAGCTGATCGCTGGGCGGATATCATATTTGCTGCTCATCAAATCCAGGAGAAATGTCAGGAACAGCATCGTCATTTGCATGTGACCTTTGTTGACCTAACTAAGGCCTTTGATACTGTCAACAGGAGCGGACTTTGCCAACTCAGGAAGGCTGCCTCGAAACATTCATAAAAGCTGTCTGCCAGTTTCATGGTGGCATGTCGGCTGGTGTACTGAATGATGATGAACTCATTATTGATTCCCAGTCATAAATGAAGTCAAACAGAGCTGTCTGCTGGCCCAAAACGCTCCTTAGCTTGGTATCTGCAGCCGTTCTTGCTTATATGACAGTGCCACATGCGTAGATATCAGATACAGAACGAATGGGCAGCTATTTAATCTGAGGCGACTACCATTCTTCTCACAGGTGAAATAAGCAACCATCTTTCGTATCCTCATTGCTAAAGATTGCGCCATTAACACTTGTTCAGAACATGGTATGTAGACCACAATGAATGAATTTTAAACTGCGTGCACTAACTTTCGACTTACACTCAACACATATAATCCCGAAGTAAAGTTCCCCGGAAGCCCAGCCACAAACCCAACATTAATGCACAGGGCCAACATCTTTAAGCATTTCATAGCTATACCAACCTGAATAGTACCATCACGAAAGAAGCGAATAGCGACTGTCAAGGCTAGTGCTGCAAATGGAAAACTATGAGTGAATATTTAAGACGGGCAAGGAATCCGTGTTGCCATCAAAACTAAGGTGTATCGTACTGCTGTGATAATGTGCTAACTACCCTTCTTTAGACCTGTGATACGTAAACAGTCTATAGCAGACAGGCCAGGCAACAACCGTTTTCACGTAAGCTGTCCTGCCGAAGACAGATGTGTCGGACAGAAAGGTGCAAATATCGCAGCCAAGCTGTAAACTAGCGACACAACGCATTCCTTTCTCCGGGCAACATCTTGCTACTTGCAAAGCCACATTCAGGATTTGGTAGTGGGAGATTGAGAACGAACGCAGAAGAAGAAGAAGAAGAAGAAGAAGAAGAAGAAGAAGGAGAAGAGGAAGAAGAAGAAGAAGAAGAAGAAAAGAAGAAGAAGAAGAAGGAGAAGATGCAAGCTGTTTTCGCTGATTGCTTTCGATCAGTGGGTAGGAAAAAGTGTCCAACTGAAGTCCTCAACAAAGCGAGGCTCTCGGGATTTCAAACGTTGCTGCAGAGAGCCAAACGCAGATGGATTCGGCTTGTTGTTTGCATGCCCGATAAACGCCAGCATTAGCAGCTGTTGTGCGATGAGCTGAGATCAGACAAACGCTTGTCGTGGGGACAGTAGAATCGATATAAATAGTCTCTGAAAGTTTCCTTACTGATGTAGTATCACTGGAGTTACTTTTTCCTAATCGCTCAGCCTTGCGCATCACCATCACACACGGTGCTCGCATTGTCAAGCAGAGAACCATAGTTGCGGTGCAAAAAGGGCTAAACCAAATGGTAGAATTGAAGACAGCCTAATTATCTACTTCGTCTACGTGTGCATCACAGGCGGTACAATTTGATACGGGTGATCAAGCTGTACAATTCTATGCGGTCACACCTGACAACACACACTTGACGTTTTCGTTATCTTCGCTAACGATTGGAAACTATTACTATCTATATCGATATTCAATGTTCTGTTTCTCTGATTATTATATCAACCCACACGTCTAAAGACACGTGAATCAATGGAGTCCTCACTGCGGAGTCAATACTAAAACCAATGTACCTTCGCACGGTCTAAAATAACGACTACAGAGGGTTGTGTATTGTGTTAGTATACACAAATCATTACTGCAATGCAACAGTACACGTGAGTAATCTTCAGTGTTAGTTCTATGCTTTGTAGGAAGCGAAATGGAGAATATATATACAAACTGCTCGTGTGAGAATCAAAAGCCGTCTGCCGTATGTGTTTCAGCCTATTTTTGTTTCGTTAAGCCGTGCCAGAATGTCAGTTTAATAAACCAATTCCAAAACGACCGTTCAATCATTTTGTATGAACCGCCCCTGGTTTCTGTCTGTTGCCTATGAAACAGCACGAAGCCCGTTCTATGTTCTCGAAGGGTACTGCAGACTAAGTGAATTGTTGCACTCATGTGTGAACTTTCATAAAACCAAGTCTAGCAAGAGCAATACATTATCAGGGAGCGACAGAGAGAGAGAGAGAGAGAGAGAGAGAGAGAGAGAGAGATAGAGAGATAGAGAGGAGAGAGAGAGAGATAGCGGAAGAGACAAAGACAAAGAAGACAACGTGGAGAGAGAATAAAATGAAACTCCAAATACCAGAATTGTGACTGAATAAGCGATGTTACCATTATGATTTTGTAGGTATATCAGCTCAAAGACTGAAGGTCAAATGTCACAGCAGACAGAAGGAGTGTTATCTCATGTTGCTCTACATCTCTCTTTTTTCTGAACATATCGCTTTTCTCATTTTCATTGTTTCCCGCTATAGATCACTATCATCCCCCATTTTGGATCAACAAATTTCTTACCTCATTTTCATTGTTCTTTACTATTTGTCTTACTAATTCCCTCTGCTTCATTTCTTCATAAATCTATTTTATAACTTCCATCACTCTCAACTGTAGTCAACTCTCATTTGTGTTTTTTTTTTCAACAAATCGCTTTTCTCATTTCTCTAAAACCAGACAGAATGATACCACCATTATTTGTAAGGTACCATAATACATGGTATCTGCCTGGATAGTGGGTTCCAGATCTGTGAGTTATTTCAGATCTCAGACATGATTAGCGCTTTCATTGTTCGCTGTGCTTGCTAAATGTAACGCTATCTTAGTTCTTGGTTCTTAGTCGACCTGTACTTCTAGAGTGGACAGATGTCCCTGTGCAGGTCCCAGCTCTAGTATGCGTTGGATGTAGCCTGGAGGAGAATTTCCTGCTTGGCGGGCTAGGCTCGAGCAGCTTAATACTTCACTGCGTTGGGGTTAGCGCTACGGAGGGTGGTTAACCGATGTGCAAGTTCATCTTAATAGACTCAAACACTAAAGCAAAGTATACCCGCAGCCTGTTAGGCGCCTTCTATGCTGCTCTAAACAAACCACCTGACCATGGCCGGTGTTCTGCCATGTCACACAGTTAGTCCCCTCTTACGATATACTCTCTGTGGGGCAGTGGTGCTATTCTTGTCCTTGTCATACACAAAGACCCCGGCAGAATTCTCGGTAGTAGCACTATCTTCTGTGTTAATATCTTCAGTGTTTGGGTTAACCCTTCTCTAACTTTTTAAAAATTTGCTATCTATTGTTCTTCTCCCCACGCATTAATTAACAAACAAACAACACACGGTTATACACTGTCGCTCCTGACTGCATGTTTGTTTACCTTTCTAGACCATTGACTATCTACGGTCTACCTGATAGCAACATGTATGTCCCCTGTTTTGCTTAACTAATACTTTTTCAACTGTTCAGCCTTTGATAGCCTGTTGGTATTAATGTTACCGTCTGCATAGCTCTGGTGGTAATATAGAAACACACAATCACATAGTGCGACAAGAGGGAGATGCAAGAACTGTGATTTTTCATTTTAATTCGATATGGGGATGTGGCTACAACGGTCACTGCTCACCAAATCTATAAGACCGTAATGCTATAACGGCTATATATCACTGATTCTATAGAAACATAGTGCTACAGCAGTTACATATCACTGATTATATAGAAATATAGTGATATAACGGCTATATATCTATCACTGATTCTATAGAAGATTAATGCTACAAGGGTCACTCCTCACTGATTCTATAGAAGATTAATGCTACAAGGGTCACTCCTCACTGATTCTATAGAAGATTAATGCTACAAGGGTCACTCCTCACTGATTCTATAGAAGATTAATGCTACAAGGGTCACTCCTCACTGATTCTATAGAAGATTAATGCTACAAGGGTCACTCCTCACTGATTCTATAGAAGATTAATGCTACAAGGGTCACTCCTCACTGATTCTATATTTAGACCGTCCTTCTCACTTCTATACGATGGATGGTCGAAAGGTTTTGCCCTTTAATGTGAAGAAGTCAAAGCACTTACCTGGAAATTGACGTGGGCTTTTGTTAGTCTTTCTCTATGTATCTCCCCCCCCCCCCCTGCAAGGCGATACACTTCTCCCATCTATTCTTCACCTTTCTGATGCCCTTATTGTAGAACTACTGTCTGGGCCCGGAACCAGGTCTACAGTTCAGTAATCAAGTCCCGAACATCAGAAGAGCGACGTCCACGAAGCGGACTCTTTATGTTTGGGTACATGAAGATGACGCTAGGTGCCAAGTTCGGTGAGTATGGTGGGTGGGACATGGTTTTATTCCCGCACGCTTTACTCTCTAGGACTTGAATTCCGTCAGTAATGATCTGATGATACAAATAATAAGAAATAATAATAATAGCTGTAGAAGAATAGATAATAGCATGAATAATATAATCCATCCCACACAATGCTGTGGGAAATGAAGTCTTTGTACTAGACCTAAACTTGTTATGAGGTGAGTGGCCAGTTCCATTCTTTGATGTCTTTTCTTTTCTAACAGTATGTCATCGCTGGGTTGACTGAAGCGTGTCGATAACAGGCGTTGAATCTCATATCTTTACAATGAGATGCGAGGGGTCTATCTATCACTATGACATGATATCGTTCATAGTTCAGAACTGTGAGTAACTCTTTCTATATTTTTTTACACTGACACTGGGAACCAAATGTAAAGTTTGAGAACCATTGTTATAAAAATAAAAAGTGATCTTATTCTGTCGACATCCTCAATCGATGTAAGATTGCGTTTGGCGTCGATTCTGTGTACACCTCAGTGCTTCTGTTGTTGCGTGACTTTGTGATGAATGTCAAAGTGAATTCATCTCATAACAATTGTGCGTATGAAATACAAGAAACGTGTTATAACATTTTTTTCAACATTTGAGAAATGTAGTTTTGATTTCTGAACGCTGTGACTTTGTGTATTGTTCAGATCTGAGCTTTGAGTCTTGGCATGTTTACTTTTAGTCCATAGTTTTATCACCTATTGCTTACCCTAGACCTGGCGGTCTGAAACCTGTCGGCAATCATCAAATGTGTAAGTAATTATCGGGATTGAGAATATAACGATGATTATAGCAGAAGTAACTGTGGAACCTCATGGGCACAGAAACAGAGACACAACCTATGTTACCACAAAAAGGTTATCGTCAGAGGTAAAGAATAACACACATAAAAACAAACTTTAAAAAAAATTATAACTACCATCATGCATAGAGATATCAATGCAAATGTAAAGGTAGTTCCATAGAAGACCACTACTTTCGGGGATGAAGTGTTAGTTCATTGTAAAAGAAAGCATTATATGAGGTATTATGGTAGATTCATTTCCTCGTTGTC
The DNA here is from genome assembly GCA_036924085.1 of Ariolimax columbianus. Lineage (NCBI taxonomy): Eukaryota > Metazoa > Mollusca > Gastropoda > Stylommatophora > Arionidae > Ariolimax > Ariolimax columbianus. Next base: position 113,964,796 of record JAVGWX010000001.1, on the reverse strand, counting down.
TTTCCTTCCTTAATAGTAAGCCAGGCACCAATTCACAACTTGGTTAACTGGATCATATCAATAACGGGGCTCAAATCTACTACCTTTCTCGTTTGAATCCCGCTCCAACCCGGCTTCTCAGACGTTCGATATAATTGTACTTATTTGAATGAGAACAACAACTTTAAAAAGATTAGACGTTGTGGGCGGAAGTGACCAGAAATAGACCAAAGAGGAATTACTCTTCCCTGAAGAAATTTTGTGTTTGTCCTTGTTTGAGCACACGCAGTAACTGAATAATGTTCGCGTAGGCATCAAAGGCCTGTTGCGTCGACCGACCACTACCATGTCCAACTGCTGAGGCTGTGTTCATGCGTATCGTGTCGACCAAATCCCTACAGACTTCCCAGGTAGAGCCGTGTACCCCGCCGCCTTAGGATGAGAGCCGCGAGGAGTGTGTTGGACCAATGTTTGTGTCAGGCTTTTCGTGTCTGTCCGTGTCAAACTCCCTATTTTTACGTGTCTCGCCGCCGAGGCTTCTGATTGTGTTCACCTTTTGGTCAGTGTGACCCTTGCTGTGCTGAGAATACGAGGTTGGGAGAGGTATCGTGTAATAGTGATTATCTGGATTGAATTCTGGTGTGCAGTTAAGCGGAACGTTGAACTCAGTCATTGACTGGTCTCCCACGGCTTGAGCCAGGCATGAAATGCAGTGAAATGCAGCATAACAAACAGGATAACCGATCGAAAACACACCAATTCCCCAGAATAAAGTCCTTGATACCACCTGGTGAAGGAGTTGTGACATATAATCCGGCAGGAACCACCAAACATCGGAAAACTCGACACAATTCCGAAGCAATTCGAGAGCCCAGCTACTAAGGCGCGGCCATCTTACTTAATTAAATATATTACCTTTCCTTGATTATGTGTTCATGATCTACTGTATATCGGAGGTGCTTGTTTGGAAGATATTTGTGGGAGAATAGGGTAACATGAAAAAACAAATATCAGCTAGCCAAACTTCGGCCAAGTAATCCCTCTTTACAGGCACTCAATAACCATTACTAACTTTATACTTTAACCGTGTTTAAAGTAAAAACTAAAAGCTAACTAAAACATTCATTGCATTTGCTGATATATTTTGGTCTGCTCTTATGAATCGTCCTCCCCGTTCAACGGGAATGCACATAATTGATCAGTCTCTCACAGCAAATAGCCAAGGGTGTGGATATTGATACTTCGTTTCTTCTTCGTCTTCTTCTTTTTCTTCTTCTTCTGCATCTTCTTTTTCTTCGTGCTTTTCATAAGAAAGACGTGACGTAGATCATTAGGTAGAGTGACAACCCCCCCCTCCCCCCCTAGCTGCTTTACCTTCCCTACTAAACATATATTTTGTAAAAAAACAAACAGAATTAGCAAAAAGCGGATTAATTTCATTCTGTGTTCTAAGCACGGCGAATTAATTAATATGAATATTCTGACCAAGACTACCGGTTTGAGCTAGTTTTTTTAGGGTACCGGGTTTGTCGTTCCACTAGGGTTTCCGGGTAGTCCGCCACGGTTCCTGGGTAGTCCGCCGGGGTTCCTGGGTAGTCCGCCGGGGTCTTTATGTATGCCACTGACAAGAATAGCATCACTGCCCCACAGAGAGCATGTCGGAAGAGGCGACTAACTGTGTGACATGGCATAACACCGGTCATGGTTAAGTGGTTTGTTAAGAGCCGCATAGATAGTGCCTAACAGGCTTCGGGTCTTCCTTGCTTCAGTGTTTGAATCTATTAAATTGACTCGTACATCAGTTAACCACTCTCTGCACTTGTTCCAACGAAGAAAGAATATGCTCGAACCTAACCTGCTAAGCAGGAAAATCCTCCTCCCAGCTACATCCAGTTCAAACCAGAGCTTGGACCTGCGCAGTGCATGTGCCTTTGCAGAAGTACAGGTCGACTAAGACTGCGATCCTTATTCTCTTAACCAGACTACACTAATGCAGCTTGTTTCCAGGGCCGTCACTTGGAAGCGGAATATGGTCTTGGTCAGCTGTGGCTCGCTGGCCCTGGTGCAAGTAGCCAGCGAAGAGTCGCTGTCTATTCAATGTTTCATCTTCGGCAAATTGGCGGTTCGTTTGATTTCAAAGTTCTGCTGCATGTGAATTGCATATATGCTAGTGGTATCATTCAACATGCGGTCATTGATAGACTTCAACATGTCCCCTTTATATATATCCAATTTATCCATAATGGATTCTTGTGAAGCCAGGATGTAAGCTATTTCGCTGCACGGAACTGAGTGAAATATTTTTGATGTTGTTGCTCTCACTCATTTCTAAACTTTTGACGATGCATCTTTGGTAGAGAGTTACAATGGCTCTTGTTTCTCGAGGCGCACGTAAGAGGGTGAGTCTGAGTTCACTTGGCTTGAATGTCAAGCTAGGCTTATCAGTAGGCTCATTCTATGGAAATCCATCCCATTGTCATGTCGGTCTACATCTCGTTGTTCAGGCTGCTGTAACACATTCTGTTTACAGGAGCATCGCGTTAACCTGAAGGTGGAGATTTTCATCTGAATTATCCGTCTTCTTTCCCTTGTAATATGGGGAGGGTCACGGGGTAGAGGTCGATCAGTCGATCTAATATAGTTTTCTTTTATCAAGGACAAGGAGTGGCTACAACTAACACTTCATCACTTACGGTGAATTAATATAGTAAATATATTCAATCTTGGTATATTTAATTCTATAAATTTCTAATTTTGTATATTTGTCTGATGACGCCATAACCCGAAAAGGGAAGGACACATCGAGCTGCAATTTTCACGGAATATTCTGTGGCCGCAACTTATTTCAGGTTCCTATATCTTTATATATATATTTATTGTGACAAAAGTGTGTCGAAGACAACAGTGAAGAATTGGATGACGATGTTTAAAGAAAGACGTGAATTAACGAAAGATCTTCCAAGACCAGGTCAGGCGTATATTGTATATGTTGCGTCAGAAGATGCCATCGTCAAAATTTATGCAGCAATTCGGGTGGACCGTCGCCTGAGCTTACGTTCGCCACACTTTTGTCACCACACTCTGCCTGCATTCTGCTGTGAATTTCAACTGGTTGACATCCTTCAGCTGTTAGAAATCGAATCACCGCTCGCTGATCAAACTCTTGACAGATTCCATATCCAACTCGCCATGTTTTCAACGGTCTGCTGAGGAAACTATGAGTCGGAGGATAATGACATTTTGCAAACTTGACGGTTGGCATGTGCTGTTTACACCGGAAGTGATATCATCATGCCGATCGTACGTATGTTCACTATGAATGAAATGGAAGAGGCCATGAGAACGTTAAAGAAAAGGAAATCTCCCGGAAAAGATGGGATGACAAACGAAATGCAGATGGGGCTGGGCCAAACAGCAAAGAGAAAGTTACTATCAGTCCTGAACCAAAGCTGGAAAGACGCAGTACTTGTACCAGTACCAAAGAAAGGAAAAGACAAAATAGATCCAAATTGATACAGGCCTATCAGCCTACTGAGCTTCGTAGACAAATTGATGGAACGTTTGATAAACACTATACTGATGTGGCATTTGGAAGGAAAACACATACTAATTCCACAGCAAGCAGGCTTTAGACAGCACAGATCCACTGAGGATCAAGTCATCCTCATAGCCCATGAAATAGAAGATGCCTACCAGGAGCAAAAACACACAGTAGCGGTTTGGGTGGACCTAGAAAAGGCATTTGACAAAGTCTGGAAAGAGGGACTTAAAGTCAGGCTAAGAAGGAGTGAAGTTTGTGGGTAAATGTACAAATGGATCAGCCACTACCTCAAAAACAGAACAGCCAGAGTTCAAGTACAAGGGCAGATGAGCAAAAAGGTGACACTTGAGCAGGGAGTACCCCAAGGGGGAGTACTGTCACCCACACTCTTCCTGGTGTATATAAATAACATAACAGAGAATATACAAAGAAGAGTCCATAGCTCAATGTTTGCAGACGATCTGGCTATGTGGACCTCTGAAAAGAATCTCACCATAGCAAGTAATCGGATGCAGCAGGCCCTAACATCGCTGGAAGAGTGGGCGAACTCATGGCTGATCAAAATAAACGATGAAAAAACAACATGTACGATATTCTCGCTTTCAAACAAACCCGAAAACACAAAAATAAGTCTAAACGGCAAATACCTGCAGCCAAACGACAACCCAAACTACCTGGGAGTCACATTTGATCGGCGCATGACATGGAAAAGTCAGATCGAGAGAAACCGAGTGAGAGCCAGAGAAAGAATGGCAATCATGAGGAAACTTGCTGGCACAAGCTGGGGAGCAGACGAAAATATACTAAAGAAACTGTACACTGGAAGAGTGAGACCAGTCCTCGAGAATGACATTGCGGCATGGACAACTGCAGCAAAGGCGAACTTCGATAAAATTAGCAAACTCCAAAACCAAGTCATGAGAGTTATAACAGGAGGCATGAAGTCAACACCAATTGTAGAACTTGAAAAGATTACAAAACTGCAACCCATGACCGACAGAAGAGACTGCAGAGCCCAGCAGCAAGTAGAGAAACTCAGAAGACTGACTGACCATCCAATGCACCAGAGACTAAACAATTTTGGAAATGGGAAACTAAAGCGGAGAAACTTTGCAGAGATAGCCAAAGCAAAGATGCACGAGGACCCTATGAACGCACAAACAACACCAAAGCCCATCCCTACTGTACGAAAACCTACCTGGAGGCAGCATATATTTCCAGAGGGGGTAGAAAATATACCAGGTATTGGAAACAAATGCTGCCAGACTGAAAAAGAAAGAAGAGATACTTCCCTGAGGTACAAAACGAAAAACTACCCAAGCATGGACTGGACCCATGCATACACCTATGGCTCTGTAACAAACACAACACAGAACGGAGGGGCAGGAGCACTTCTAAACCTACCAAATGGCAGGAAAATAACACTGTCATTGGCAACTGGAAAATACACAAGCAATTTCAGAGCGGAGCAGAGGCACTGAGGGCGGCAGTGGAAGAAATGGTGACAGGTAAAAGGAATGAAAGCCATATAGTCCTGCTTACAGATGCCCTGGCCGTAGTCACAGCACTAAAAAGCCAGAAAAATACTGAACTTAATGATTTAAGAACAGTACTCTGTCAACTATGCCAGCAGTCCGCACCAAATAGAGTAGTGGTACAGTGGGTTCCATCCCACTGCAACATCCAAGGCAACGAGGAGGCAGACAGACTGGCAAAAAAAGGTGCAAGACTACCACACCAGATTCTAGTGTGACATACGAAGAGTCAAAACGGCTTATTAGAGCTAGATACATGACCAAATGGGAAAACGAACATACTGGCTACACCAAAAACGATGCCTTTTACCAGTTGAACAGAAGAGAGCAGGTCGTGGTCTTCAAACTTCGCACTGGCCACAATAGACTGAGGTACCACCTATTCAACAAATTGAAGATAGGTGGCACCGACGAATGCACGTGTGGTACCGGGAAAATGACCGCTGGACATTTGCTGCAAAACTGCCCGACATACGAGGATCAGAGAAAGCAGATGTGGCCATCACCAGTGGCAACACTAGACAAGCTCTATGGCAGTGTCGACAGCCTCAGGATGACCGCTGCTTTTTTCGAAAAAATAAAGGTCGACGTCTGACAGCGTAAGAAGAAGAAGAAGAAGAAGTATGTTCACTTGGTGTAGGTAAGTCTGGTTTTATTTGAACAAGCCTCGTAGATAAAGATATATTTCACATGTATAATTTAATTTCATTCAAGGGACACTACCAAAGAACTATCAAGGATACGAGAGTTATCTCCTCAACAACTTTAGAGTTTGAATAAAACTGTCGTTCCCTTCATGAATTATGGTTGCACGAAAACTATGGTTTACGGACAAATACTAAAACTATGGTTTACGGACAAATACTAAAACTATGGTTTACGGAAAAATACTAAAACTATGAACTGGCACCATAATCGATTTGGACAACGGCAAAATTCAAAATGTTATATTTCATTCTATTTATTGTATGAAAATTACTGGCTTCCTTCGTATTTATCACGTAATTGTGTGTTTTAAAAATGGTTATTTCCTGTGTGATGCTGGGTCTTAAAGCTTGAAGGAAAGAGACGGGCATGTTGAGGAATGAAGCGATTGTAGGTTTGGGGGGGGGGGGGTAGTCACGGAGAGACGGGCATGTTGAGGAATGAAGCGATTGTAGGTTGGGGGTAGTCACAGAGAGATGGGCATGTTGAGGAATGAAGCGATTGTAGGTTGGGGGTAGTCACAGAGAGATGGGCATGTTGAGGAATGAATCGATTGTAGGTTTGGGGGGGGGGGGGGGGTAGTCACGGAGAGACGGGCATGTTGAGGAATGAAGCGATTGTAGGTTGGGGGTAGTCACAGAGAGATGGGCATGTTGAGGAATGAAGCGATTGTAGGTTGGGGGTAGTCACAGAGAGATGGGCATGTTGAGGAATGAATCGATTGTAGGTTTGGGGGGGGGGGGGGTAGTCACGGAGAGACGGGCATGTTGAGGAATGAAGCGATTGTAGGTTGGGGGTAGTCACGGAGAGATGGGCATGTTGAGGAATGAAGCGATTGTAGGTTTGGGGTAGTCACAGAGAGACGGGCATGTTGAGGAATGAATCGATTGTAGGTTTGGGGGGGGGGGGGTAGTCACGGAGAGACGGGCATGTTGAGGAATGAAGCGATTGTAGGTTGGGGGTAGTCACGGAGAGATGGGCATGTTGAGGAATGAAGCGATTGTAGGTTTGGGGTAGTCACAGAGAGACGGGCATGTTGAGGAATGAATCGATTGTAGGTTTGGGGGGGGGGGGTAGTCACGGAGAGACGGGCATGTTGAGGAATGAAGCGATTGTAGGTTGGGGGTAGTCACGGAGAGATGGGCATGTTGAGGAATGAAGCGATTGTAGGTTTGGGGGGGGGGGGGGTAGTCACGGAGAGACGGGCATGTTGAGGAATGAAGCGATTGTAGGTTGGGGGTAGTCACGGAGAGATGGGCATGTTGAGGAATGAAGCGATTGTAGGTTTGGGGTAGTCACAGAGAGACGGGCATGTTGAGGAATGAATCGATTGTAGGTTTGGGGGGGGGGGGTAGTCACGGAGAGACGGGCATGTTGAGGAATGAAGCGATTGTAGGTTGGGGGTAGTCACGGAGAGATGGGCATGTTGAGGAATGAAGCGATTGTAGGTTTGGGGTAGTCACAGAGAGACGGGCATGTTGAGGAATGAAGCGATTGTAGGTTGGGGGTAGTCACAGAGAGACGGGCATGTTGAGGAATGAATCGATTGTAGGTTTGGGGTAGTCACAGAGAGATGGGCATGTTGAGGAATGAATCGATTGTAGGTTTGGGGGGGGGGGGGGGTAGTCACGGAGAGACGGGCATGTTGAGGAATGAAGCGATTGTAGGTTTGGGGTAGTCACAGAGAGACGGGCATGTTGAGGAATGAAGCGATTGTAGGTTTGGGGGGGGGGGGGGTAGTCACGGAGAGACGGGCATGTTGAGGAATGAAGCGATTGTAGGTTTGGGGGGGGGGGGGGTAGTCACGGAGAGACGGGCATGTTGAGGAATGAAGCGATTGTAGGTTTGGGGGGGGGGGGTAGTCACGGAGAGACGGGCATGTTGAGGAATGAAGCGATTGTAGGTTGGGGGTAGTCACGGAGAGATGGGCAGGTTGAGGTGAGACGGGTGGGGGGTAGATTGATGAGTTGAAGGAGACGAGATGGGCGGTTTGATTGGGGTGGGGGAAGAGATTTGCAGTATGGTGGAAAGAGAAACACGAATTGAGGTTAATAACGGGTAGAGATATGGTTAGGGTAGGTGGCGAAGCAATGGCATATTAGAGGTCCGGATGGGAGTGTAATGACAGATGGATAGTTTTTAAACAATTAACTTTTTCATAATTATCTCCTGCATGCCGGGTAAAATAATTGCGAGGAGATCCATGTTTGTTATCCAGCCCAAAAAACTTTTCTGACAAATTTATGGGTTCTTATGTCTTTTTAAGTATTTATTCCTTCTTTTATGATTTGTTTGCTCATATTTTTGTTGTTTTTGTCCTTAATAAAGATCTTTAGGTCGTAAAGTAGATTTATTTTATGGGTTCGTCTTAACATTGTATCTAACCACATCTATACATGTTTTCTTTTACACCTGATCAATATATATCACACTGACCCAGCCGTTAACCTGCGCTGTATTTACCGATAGCAATATTTATTTTTGCTTTCAGAAGAAGTTTGTGCTATACGCTATCTTTATCTTTGCTTTCAGAAGAAGTTTGTGCTATACGCTTTCTTTATCTTTGCTTTCAGAAGAAGTTTGTGCTATACGCTTTCTTTATCTTTGCTTTCAGAAGAAGTTTGTGCTATACGCTTTCTTTATCATGACGATATTTCGCCCTGGACTTTACACTTCCTTTCTTCTGTGGTACGTTCATCTCATTGTTCAAGTTACTTTGTTTGGAAATGTCTTCTATGTCCGCCTACTTGTAACATTATGAGTTATAGTTTATATGAAAGTTTCTCATGATGAATGCTAAGAAAAAGCAAAACATCTATCATTTTAAATATTCATTGCAATATTATGTTTCTTTTGAAAATTTGAAACGAACAGAAAACATGTTTGTTGTGCAGGGACATGTTTTGTTAAGAATGGAAATGTGAGATAATTTAAAGATTGATTATAAATCTAATACCGGGTTTTCGCTTACCTGAGACAAGAAAATGTAAATTAGGACACTAAAAGCCGACTATCACAATGTATGGTTCATCAAAGCTAGTGATAAAAGCAGTACCGGAAGTCCTACCTCCTACAACTTGTCTGGTGTATTTGCTGGGGAAAAAAACGCTCTTTGTAGTTGAGAGAATAATTATCGAAAACATCTTAACCCCTGCAGATCACTCTTTGATTATGAAATAACAATCTTAAATACTATTTGCGACACATAGCCTTCGGTTATCTGCCAGAACAGCAACGAGAGGAGTTGACAGCAGGCCAAATGGCATTATTTCACAACTGAAAAATCAACTGGCAGCCTTCTTCAATTTTCCTAATAAATTGAATTATAAGTACTGATGATACAAATACTTCGCAATATACTGCATTTGTTATAATATTGCGTAATCACATTAGGTAGGTGTCGCAATGTAGGCTTACATCAGCTTCAGTCTGTCAGAAAGCAACGGATTTGTCCTAGTAGACTTTTCTATACATAAAAACTTGATTTGATCAATACTAATGCACTAATGCTTCTTGCGTCTCCTTGTCCACGTCACGTCATCTCGCATTTGTCGTTCATTTGTTTTCCTGTCTCCGACACGCGAGGAGCCGTTGACAATTGCTTATGTTTTTTCCTTATGTTTTTCTTCTCCTGTATGTGCTCACATCCATTTTTTATTTATTCTTCCCTTCTTCTATGATTCGCTAGTTCATTACTGTTGCTGTTCGGTGTCCCTGATGAAGGCTTATTGGTCTAAACGCAGGCTTCGTTTGTTTTTTCGTCTTTGCACTGTATCTGGCCATAAATATGTATTTGTTTTACACTGTACTTATACTATAAGTACAAAGCTAATGATCAGTCTCATAGCAACAATTGCCGTCGGAGCTGAAGATAACTAAGCCGCAGCCTATGTGAGGTGGGGTGGCCAGTTCTCTACCTTGCTGTTTATACTTTCCCCAACTCATTCTTTAGGTACCCATTTTCAACTGCGGCTACTGAAGAAGCGGTGGTACCAAATTTGTTTCTGTCCATCCGTGATTTCGAACTCTGGTGGGCTGTAATCCTAGTCTTTGCAAGCCAGCCCACTGTCGACTAGACTGCAGGATCCACTATAAGTATGTTTACGGTAAACGTAGTCGCGTAGCAGATATTGCAGTAACGTTTGTTTCACGCTTGCCTTGTTTGGTGAGATACGATCCTTTTAACTCCGTTTATATGTTCTCGTTGATTATATTAGGTCGCCGTAAGGGATGAAGTGCTAGTTTCCGTCACACATTATTCTTGGTTTTAAAAATGTATTTGGTGGAGTAACCTGTTCCCTTCCTAGCTGCCTTCCATTCCCTACTAAAATCAAATATGTTTGGTCAAAGAACAGATCTAACAGATAGGGCATTAATTACATTCGAGGCTCTATTCACAGCAAATCAACGATACCTCCTTTAATCATCACCTCCACTGGAAACCAAGGTTTTATTCGCCTTTTAAGAGCAACGCTGTTTATAGATGGAGGTTGTGTGGCCTGGTTGTGAAACGTCCAGTTGACAATCCCAACGCACCAGGTTCGAATCGCACTCGTGTCCAGTTTGGCCTACACGAGTTTTTTTCGCTCCTCCACGTACGGAAAGTAATGACAACCTACCGTACTGCACACTTGCCAAGAAACGTGTAACAGCCAAATAGGTTAACGGTTGTAAGACGCGACGTTCTGCAAAGGACATGCTACTTACTTTTTTGTATAAATATATGAGAGATGCACAGATTGTAGCATTATACAAAAATAAAGGTTATAGAAGCGATACACGAGACATGAATGCACTGGAGATAGGTATGACGTTCTGAGAAGACGAAGATGCATATCGATTCGAAAAACACGCATGCTCCAGTGGTACGGCCATGTAATACAAACCAGTGGACTACGAAACAAGATTCCCAAAGGCACAGTCCATTACAAGAGAAAGACAAGGTCACCCCAAGATGCGCTGGACAGATGATGCTCGAAAGTGGACGGACATGGGAATGTAATTTATTGATGTGAAAGTGGACGGACATAACCTTGTGTGCCGACATGGGAATGTAATTTATTGATGTGAAAGTGGGCGGACATAACCTTGTGTGCGGACATGGGAATGTAATTTATTGATGTGAAAGTCGACGGACATAACCTTGTGTGCGGACATGGGAATGTAATTTATTGATGTGAAAGTAGACGGACATAACCTTTTGTGCCGACATGGGAATGTCATTTATTGATGTGAAAGTGGGCGGACATAACCTTGTGTGCGGACATGGGAATGTAATTTATTGATGTGAAAGTGGGCGGACATAACCTTGTGTGCGGACATAGGAATGCAATTTATTGATGTGAAAGTGGACGGACATAACCTTGTGTGCCGATATGGGAATGTAATTTATTGATGTGAAAGTTGACGGACATAACCTTGTGTGCCGACATGGGAATGTAATTTATTGATGTGAAAGTGGACGGACATAACCGTGTGTGCCGACATGGGAATGTAATTTATTGATGTGAAAGTGGACGGACATAACCTTATGTGCCGACATGGGAATGTAATTTATTGATGTGAAAGTGGGCGGACATAACCTTGTGTGCGGACATGGGGATGTAATTTATTGATGTGAAAGTGGACACACGTAAAATAGACAGGAGAGGTTTACATCTAAATGAGAAAGGACAGCATGTTGTAGCAAAGCATATGTTTAATCATTGTGTTAGAAATTTAAACTAGTAAGGCCTATGAAGTATGAGACTAAAGATAGGCCTACAATAGGGTGCTATAGAGGATGTAGTCAAAGAGGAGAGTTGGGGTCAAGGAAGTGTGAAATAAGTAGTGGAAAAGCAAAAATAAAAATGATAAAGCAAAAGTAAAAATTGGAAAAACAACAAAATATAAACTAAGATGTTTTTATTCAAATGTCAGAAGCATAGTAAATAAAAGAGAATAATTGGAACTGTATGTAGAAGAAGAAAAATCATATATAATAGGGTTAACAGAATCATGGACATATGAGGCCATTACGGATAGTGAACTTGAAATAGAGGGGATATACAATGTTAAGGAAAGATAGGATAATTGGAGACAAGGCTAATCGAGGTGGCGTTTTATTATACTGTATAAATTCCTTTAATATAACGATCAAAGATGATTTGTCATGTGGTAACATAAATGAAAGTGTATGGAGAGAAATAGAAAGTGGGGGTGAAAAAACAGTGATTGGGGTATGCTATAGATATCCATCAAGTCAAAAAGAGGAAGATGAGGAGCTGATTAGTAGCATAGCAAAGGCATGTGAAGGGAAATTATTATTAATTGGGGATTTCAACTTTCCAGAAATAAAATCGGATATGGAATAAGTACTTGTGGAGTCAAAACCTTTTGTTAAGTGCATAACTGACAATTTTTTTAATTTAACATGTAGAAGCAGCCACCAGAGGCAAAAACACACTCGTCTTAGTTTTTACTACAGAGGAAAATATGATTGAAAACGTTACTGTTGGGGAACTGTTTGGCTCAAGTGACCATCAAATCATCCATCGGGATCTTATTGCAGGGAAAGACGTAAATATAAACACGAGAACATACGATTACTCTAAGGCAAGTTAAGAAGATGAAAGAGGCAGCGAGCCACATAATCGGGAAAGATATTGTAAGAGGAACAGATGTTGAACAAGAGTGGGAGTTTTAAAACAGTTCTAGAAAAGCTAAAAGAGGAATGTGTTCCATGTAGGGAGGTAAACAGAAGCGTAAAAAGTGGATAACTAGATATGAAGTTAATTGTAGAAAAGCTAAAAATAAAACATGGACAAAATATATACCAGCAGGTAAATCAAAACAAACATATTAAAAATATTTGGACAAGCAGAACATAGCTCAGAAAGTGAATAAAACAGCAAAACGCTCAGAAAGTGAATAAAACAACAAAAATATACTTCGAAAAAAGAACTTGTTCAGAGGATCAAGACTGATAGTAAAAGATTTTTTTCTTATGTTAGAAATAAACAAAGAACGAAATACAAAGTAGACTCTCTCATAGACAGTACAGGGAAAATAATAACTGGGAATAGGGAGGCAGCTAATCTACTCAATCAGTACTTTGGCAAAGTTTACACAAGAGATGACTGCTCTAAGACCCCAGAGCCTTTAGATATCTGTTAAAGAGACATGGAAACAGCGGGATTAAGATCAATCTGTATTACCGAGGAAATTGTTTTTTTTTATAATTTAAGGGGTTGAAAGTGAATAAATGTCCAGTTCAAGATGGTATTCATCCAAAATTGCAGTTTTAAATTAGAGACCAATTAGCAAAACCATTGGCTATATTATGTTCTCAGTCACTTGCAAAAGGGATTGTTCCACGGGATTGGAAAGATGCAGGAATGATTCCCTTATTAAAAAAAGGCAGCAAATAAGATCCAGCAAATTATAGACCGGTGAGTTTGGCTTGGCTTGGCTTCATTCGTTCTCAACCTCCCACTACCAAACCCTGAAAGGGCTTAAGTTGCAGAATATAGTCCAGAGAACGGAATACGTTGTGTCGTAGTTTACAGCTTCACTGCGATATTTGCACCTTTCGATCCAACACATCCGACTTCAGCAAGCATTTTTTGAGTACCGGGTTAGCATTCCCTCTTCGAGCCCTTTTCCTTAGCCAGTCTGCCCTGCTGCAGCCTGTTATCCAGGATCACCGCGTGGCGGTGTAGAAGGGTCTTGGCAGTTCTGGTTCGCTGGCTCTGACGCTAGCAGTCTGCTATGGGTCGCTGACCACTGCAGCTCATATGCTGCCGACCGGGGAGTTTAACGAGCATAGTCTGTAAATTGTTAGTCAATAATAAAAGAAAAAAACATGTTAATGCATTTAGACATTTTTAATCTAATCAGAAATAGTCATCATGGGTTTACTATAGAGAGATCATGCTTAACAAGAATTAGAATTCATGGAGGAGGTTACTAAAATTATATATAAGGTGAGCCAGTGAATGTTATTTATTTAAATTTTACAAAGGCCTTTGATAAGAATACCTCATAAAAGATTATTTAGAAATTTGAAATCACATGGAATAGGTGGGGAAGTTGCCAAATGGATTGAAAATTGGTTAACGGGAAGAAGACAGAAAGGGGGCATAAATAAGGAGTACTCTGAGAGGTGTGAAGTAAAAAGTGGAGTGCCACAGGGCTCGGTTTTGGAACCAATTTTGTTCTTGATATATATATAAACGATTTGGACATTGATATGGGATTCATCATTGCAAAATAAGTTGATGACACAAAGCTATGCAATAGTGTCTCAGCTAAAGCAGAAGTGGATATATTGTGGTCAGATTTAGATAAAATTCAAGAATGGTCTGTAAGCTGGCAAATGGAGTATAATATACATAAATGTACAATCATCCAATATGGAACATAATTACAGAATAGGCTAAAACAATATTAAAAAGATAGATAAGGAAAGGGACCTAGGGGTTATACTAGATCATACAGGTAAGATGAGTGAGCAAGTTCAGGTAGCAGTGAAAATGGCAAATGCAATGTTAGATATGATAAAAAGAAATAGTAAACACAGTAGCAAGAAAGTGATAGTCAAACTATGAGGCATTAGTTAGACCTAGATTGGAGTACTGTGTACAGGTGTGGAGTCCTTATCATGATATCTCTCGGAGAGTTGTCGTCTTTATCAAGCTGAAGGCGGCCAGCCCGCTCGTCGGCGCCTGGCAAGCTCGGACCAGGTTATTTTCCATTTTGAGAAGATGGCAGAGATAGATGTATTGGACGACATACTATAGTGGTGTACCGTTTAAGAGCACGGGGCTGTGTTCCACAAAACGGTTAAGCAAAGCTTTCGTTTTTCCTATATTTATGGTGAGGTCATCTTTCTTAACCTCTGCTTCAAGCGATACTCGCATATGTGCAGCTTCGGTGGGTGTCTCAATGATAAGTGCGATATCGTCGGCAAATCTTAGGTGATTGATTCATGTCAACCCATTCATATCAATGCCATATTTACTCCAGTCGCAATGTATGAGTAAAAGTTAAACGAGACGGGGTCGCCCTGTCGCACACATTATTCCGTGGCGATTGTTATCGGTCGTATAAATGGACGAATACAAATGGTTCACCCATCATAGCAACTCGTTTCAACATGTCTGTGTAGCCAGCTTCGACTCCCTGCTCCTACAGAGCTTTCCACGCACATTATGGTTCGTCCGAGTCAAACGCCTTCTTATATAGTCGATGAATGTCAACACTAGCGGTATGTGGTGCTCTCTTGCTGCCTCAATTAAACGGTAACACGTGGTTATGTGGTCCAACGTTTCTATAAGGGTTGGGCTTCCACGAGGGTGTTCTGGATCCATGCCAGTAGGCATACTTCGTACAGTACTGAAGGGAGGGTGGTTGGGTGGTAGCTAGCCAAGTGCGTTTTGTCTTCCTTCTTGCAAAGAAAGAGTCTTCTACCCTAGCCAGCCCAAAAACATTTCCTTCATTTCTAGAAAACGGGTGAATCGGTGAAAGACAGCTAGCCCAACCAAAGTGCAATGGAAGGGCCTCACCATGAGGGCGCGTGTGAAAGTTGTGCAAGAGTGTGACTGTAGGACAGAGTCAAATGAAACAGAGTGACTTTCCAGAGAGCATGCTCTCAATAACACGTCGGATCTCGGAGATAAAGTAGGGTTGGAGTAGTGAGGGAAGTGTCGGTGATTTGGTTGGAGGGGTTCGAGGAGGAAGTGATGACTTGAATAAGTTTGTGTAGTAGTCTGAAATGACTTTTGTTATCTGCAGATGGGAGATCACGCTCGCTCCGTCTGCAGCTTTAAGAGTTGGAACGACGTGCTGGTGCTCAGTAATGGTGAGAGTGGTTTACTTGATGCTTCTGCGTGACTCTGCGGCTGCAATAAATTTTCGTAGGTAGACACTGATGTGGTCTTCCATTATTTCATTCCGACACAGTTTACTGAGTGTTTTGAACGTCCTGGTGTTTGCTGGTGTTATGTCTATTTGTTGGCTCTGATCGAGAAGGTTCTTGGTGAGGTCAGGGAGATGCGGCTTGTTATATGCTGGCTACTCCGGATAAATGTATGCCTAGGTCTTTGTCAGTCCATCTCACCATCGTATAGGTGGACGACCTTGTGAACGTATACGGGCATTTGGTCACCAAAACGTTGTTCTAGGTGTCCATCAGTTGTAAGGCATGCGTGCCTCATGTTCAGTCTAACGATGTTTGCGTGATATCGCTGCTACCACAACGTCCCGAGTCCAGCCCTGCGAGGTTTGCGTGATATCGCTGCTTCCACAACGTCCCGAGTCCAGCCTCAACATGTTTGCGTGATATCGCTGCTTCCACAACGTTTCGAGTCCAGCCCTGCGAGGTTTGCGTGATATCGCTGCTTCCACAACGTCTCGAGTCCAGCCCTGCGAGGTTTGCGTGATATTGCTGCTTCCACAACGTCCCGAGTCCAGCCCCAACATGTTTGCGTGATATCGCTGCTTCCACAACCTCACAAAACAAAGTTCATGTATTTCTTCGTTTCCAGTGACGGCTCGCCCGTCAAATTCCAAACAATGGTAAGTTAAGTCCAATGTTTCGTCGAATTATAGTGCTTTATTCGCACCTCCCTCTGACCTATATAGCTGCACGGAGTAAATCTTCCATCGAGGCTAGCTGTAGCCAACTACAACGAGTCTTGATAACATATCGATCATAACACATGGCGATGTCCTTCAGTTGTTGACCATATGAGCGTGAATTTTCATTGCGTGTTGAAAAGCACACCGTGTCTTTACGAGTCAATTTTGCGAGTTACAAGTTTCATATTATATCCCGTGAGCGTTCTAGCAGATGTTATATCTAGAGTGGAAGTAGGTGGCTTTCTGTACCGATGTTGGCTCTTTCATGCAGGCACAATACGATGGTCGCTACCTGGGATTAAGAGTGCGACTACTCCAACACCCGTGAATATTCGACAGTTGGGGATTATGTGAACTAGTTCGTGGCGGTGCTGACCGTTTAAGCTGACAAGTGTCCTTCATTCCTGAGGTAGCTTTTCAAAGAAACTATTTCAATGGTAGAAGCGATATGCCTTGCAGAAGATTGACAGTTTCTCCCCTTTCTCGTTTCGTCTTTCCCCAGAGTGTGGTCCGATGCGTCTTTCCCCAGAGTGTGGTCCGATGAGTCTTTCCCAGTTGTTTCTGGGTCCAATGCGGACGTTGAAGTCTCTGAGGACAACTTTGTAGTGGGTGTGGCATTCTTGGAATGTATCGATGAGTTGGTCGTAAAAATCGTCGTGTGCCTTCTTCTCTTTTTCTGCAGTTGGGGCATACACTTGGACGATTGATATGTTGAAACTAGTGTTGATAGATAGCTCTAGTACCGAGAGTTGATAATGTAGAGGCCCACTAAAGAGACACGGCGCTTGTCCTGGTTCAGGTCACGGACAATGGACTTTTACTAGAGAACTTCATGACTGACAAGAAGTTTTTTTCTTTAAAATGTTTCAGTCAAATTTCTGACTCCGGAAATTTGGTGTTACGGAGATAATGTAAGATGCAGATCACTATTTGTATAGCCTTACAAGGGGAACTTTAAACAGCCAGGGTCAGGTGAAAGATATTGATCTAGATCCCACCTCACGTCCAGGATCGTGTTTCTGGAGACAGGCTATGTCAAAGCAGCCTGGCCAACGAGGTGGGGATCGACACTGTAATGCCCATAGTAGTGAGCTTAGTGAGGAACCTCGAATTGCACTACAGCCAGATTCACCTTCTCGATTATGCTTCGGGATGTACGGGGAGCCACTGTAACCCACTACCAATGATACGCCGTGAAGAGTAAAATGAACTCAAATATGAGTGACTTCCATAAAAACAACAACAACATCAACAGAGCATTGTTAGTCTAATTAGCTTTACACAGCCAATTGCTCACCAGGCCCGAGATATGACCCAAGATGGAATGATCGTATGACCCATAAAATGTAGGTACTCAATTTCGTAATGTTTAATTACATTTATTATTGTTAGTTATTATTATTATTGTTTGTGTTATTGTTATTATTATTGTTGTTGTTTTCATTATAATTGTTATTTTTATTGTTATTATTATTGTTGTTAATATATTTTTTTTATTTGTATTGGTAATGTTATTATTATTATTATTTTTGTTATTGTGTAATTAACTTAACTTAACGTCTTTATACTAGTTTAGAAGACCCTGCAGAGTCTGTATACAACCAGTTGGTGCTTGTTTTCACTTATTTTATTCTTAGTACGATATAAATTCACTTATCTGCACTAGTTATGACATTATTACAAAACAATTTGACATTTTGTAAATTATCAAATTTTAAAGCCGAATCCAGACACATAAAATATTGGAAGAAAATAAATAGTACCATTTTGTATTCCAATTTGAAAATTAAATCTTCTCATGAAAATATGATACGATGATAATCTCCTGCAAAGCAGAAGACACGAAGATCATCAATACAACATGGCATCTAGTTGGGATTACTTTGTTGTTTAAAGATATAAATCAAAATATTGAATATTTAATTTGCACTGAAAATTGAAGAATAGATAGAAATACAAGACTTGAATTCACATAACATAATGCTGTCAGTTTACTGTAAAATTTCAAGAAGTGGAGACAAATAGTATCGAGAGCACTTACAGTCATATATAAAAGAGTCATTTTACTACTTACGCCCGGACGTTATCGTGTTCCGAAAGTGGGGTAAAGAACAGTAACACCATAACCTACCAAGCACGTTCTAAGAGATGGCTAAGGAAGGTTGAGAATGGGACTGGCTACCTTATTGGTCAAGTCAACTAAAAAGAAAAATGCAGGAGGATTTTACGTGCATTTGTTTAAGCCCTGTGCTCCTTCGGGAGCTGGATTATTTTGATTGATGAATGGTTGATTGACTGATTGATTGATTACTCCTGACCTATAATATATATAGTGACAATATACAGACTGCAGATAGATTTGTTAGTTTCGTATTTATATCTCATTTTGGCGAAGACGCTTCTTTCAGCCACAGGTTGAGTCCTTTTCGTTCACCTCTGCTCAGCAAATTACAAATCGGATACACACTGACACAGACACGTGACTCTGTGGCGAGGATAGACAAACGATAGAAGATTTTCAGGGTGCACAGAATAGTAATGTTACTCATAGTGAGCACTCGACAATAACACGTGACTCTGTGACGAGGATAGACCAACGATAGAAGATTTTCAAGTTGCACAGAAGAGTAATGTTACTCATAGTGGGCACTCGACAATAACACGTGACTGTGACGAGGATAGACAAACGATAGAAGATTTCCAAGGTCCACAGAATAGTAATGTTACTCATAGTGGGCACTCGACAATAACAACCTAGTCAGGTCGACTTCCCCTTGAGACGAACAGAGCGACACCGAGGCGCTCTCCTTCACATGTGAGGAATAACGGTATATGATGGCCAGAATAAACCAAGCCAAACAGCCAAATGTATGAGAGACATATATATGATCACTTGAGAGCATTAAGATATTAGCACTTGATCAATACATTCATCATATCCGGTATGTCCGATGACAGTGACTTATCACTAATCTCCGTTGTTACCATCGAATCCTCAAATGCTCTCCATCTGACGCTATTTTGAGCCGACTTCTTAAGTTCCGCGTACGAGACGTGTGACCTTATCGTCGTCAAAAGGTTCTTTGTCTTCCTAACTCGTCTCATTTCCTGGGGGCTCCAGTGAATCGCATGTCTGGCTATTTTGCCGAGATTCTTCCTGACGGTGTCTCCTATGCATCACCAGTTTCTCACTCCCATCTCCAGTGGTTGTTGTCGTCACAGCGCACGTGGTTCGAATCACGCAGTGTCCAGTTTGACAGACACTGCTTTCTTTTCTCGGTGCGATCGCACGAATGCATTCTGAGTTACCTCCTGTCGTCTCAACTAGTAGTCTTGCCAGTGGCCCAAGGTAGCTCGGGACGAGAGAGTAAGGTTGATGATCAGCGGATTTTCTTTCTTCTTATAATCCATATACAGCACAAGTTACATCATCAAAATGGGGAACTAAGACCCTGGTCCAGTCAGCCACTACGTTGCGTCACGGCCAGTCCCAATACACTGACCCGCCACTTAACGCCCTTTTCAGGGCCCACAAAAGAATAAACCTACTCATTGTGGGCATTAAACTATAAAAACATCATCAACGCAAAAACCGTCTAATAATGTCAGCATCATCGCTTGCAATCGGCAACTAACTTTTATAAAATTATGTATTTGCTATTACTATTTGCAGCCTAATACAAAGTATGCAACATTGACAGCTGATGCTCTTAGTTACACGTTATGTTTCCGAACCATTAAGCAGTACCGACTTGACATATCTGTTGAGCGTCATAATCATATTGTAATATTGTCAGGGAGAATGCTGTCGTTCCCCATAATTTACCGATATAGTTTAAAACAAATCTGGTTTCGTTTTTCTTGAGCTCATATTTTGTTGGTCAATTTTTTATCAATGTAATTTTTATTACTAATTAAACTTATTAAAATGTTATTTAAAACAAGTATTTTTTGCGAATTTTGGTAATTGAATTACAACAAGAAAAACTTTCACATTCAAGCAACAAACAGCTCGTCCCTGAGGAGAATGCAACACATAACCAGACAAGAAATGTAATGTCTATATACCAAAAGAAAACAGTAATAAATTATCGATGCTACCTAACTTAACACGAAGGCAGGGCAAACTCGTTAATACATATTTAGGAAAGATGGTATGAAAGTTGTGAGGTAACTAGAGGGCGAAAAAATGAAAGCTGAGGATAACTGTGTCGAGCAGAATGGCACATTGACTGAGAAAGCCGAGAAAAAGCCGATCTTCGATTGTTTGTTTGTTTTTTCTTCTTTTGCTATGTGTTTTTGACCCATTCATTATTCACTTCCATTATGAGTTTCAACCCAGCGCATGAACAGCTATAGCGTTACACTGTTTCTGGAATGAATGTCTAATAATCTGTTATTTCAGCTTTATCATTCAATAATCTGCAGCTGTACTATTTATCATCTTATTTTTTTCAATGTGTATGTTTTTGTTAGGCTCTCCCATTATTAATATGTCTAATTTAGACTTTTATATTCATTTGTTTAACCACACTAGACGAGAATATTCTACCGTTCCCGACTCTGAACTCACCCATTTATGCTTGTCAGACGTCCGCTGAGTAAAAAACAAAGATAGACATAGAAACAATACCTCTTTTTGATACATGAATAAAAGATTAAATAGCTTGTTATCCTGCGGACCACAAGTAGATGAATGAAAATATATATTTGCTTTCTGTTTCGCAATTTCCAAAAGTGAGGACACCCGGCATGAGTGGGAGACAGACAGGGACTTTTTACATTCAGGGGCCCGTGTGGATCTACTTCACTGTCCCGAACCCGATGGTAATAATGACAGAGCTGATATGATGACCGCGAAAGCATACATCGTTAGATATGGTGATAGGATATACTGAAGTCAATCAATGCCCACTTGTTAGACGAGCACGTAATATTAACAATAATGGCCGTCAATCGCAAGCGATGTTGACAACATCAGTCAGACATGTTGTGTTGCACCTCAGTGGTGAGTCCGGAGGTGGCGCACTATCCTGATGCTAATTTTAGGGATTTTTTGAGCGATGAACGTAAAGGGGTACATATAACGATGTCAAAAAAATGTTGGACAGTACTTCGTGTTTGTGCTGAATGAGGTAGTTATAACCCATGCTGTCGACGTACCTTTGCCACCTTTGCACAGTTGTCTACGTTTTCTTGTAAATCAGTTCTAAGTAACTTTTGTTTCATTTCTAAAAATAATAGATATCACCCTCTGCTTTAACATGTGACCTTGAGTGCACTTACATTAAAATTCCTTTTTTATTGAAATAGTTGCCAGATTGGATAGTCTATTGATAGTCGGACATGATAGTCTATTGATAGTCAGACAGGATAGTCTATTATTGGTCATATAGTTACACAGATGCGTTTTAATTCTTGTCAATGTACTCATTAAACGTTCTGTAGTAGTTAGGCTCTTTGGAATACCGAGAACCAGTTGCAGCAACTTGCTCGTCTGTTTATACATTGTTTGGAGGTCGCTATCTACAATGAAACTCAATAATTCAATGCGAGGTATGGCTTTGTCTTCTGAGCTGTAAATATGTACTAGTCAATTGTATAGTGGTGCTAAAAAGTTAAACACCTTAAGGTATGTGTTTTTAAGTTTTTGAAATTGATTGGCAGGAAAAGATTTGTTGAACTGCATAAATTTTGCATGTCTTAAGAGTTCAACAAATGCAACTTCCTCAAAATTCAAAATCGTTCCAAAAACTGAACTTTGACGGAGCCAATTACTTCATGCAACTCAATAAAATAATAAATATCAAATCGCAATCACAAAACAAAACACACTGCACAAAATAACTGTTGAAACACACTCTGAGAGCTTGGAATTAAACACTCACAGTCACCTAATTTGTGGCGGCTTTTTGGCTGTGAGAAAAGTTGCGCCCTAATGACCGTCTTATAGGCTACCAATTGTCCTGATTCCTACGCTGTTAGGCTGAAAGCAATTAGCTTACCTTTCCAATAGTAATGGATAAATTCACTTTGCTGCTTCGCGCGTTTGCTAACATGTCACTACACTTAAACAAAAATGACCATTATAATTTATTTCACATGTTTTATGCAAAAGATTGTCTTCTCTAATTCTTCAAACCCTTTGGGATAGCTCAGTCTAGCCTGTTTATTGTAAGGCTTCACTACTGGGTGTATAGTCCAATTCTGCCACTGAAACCCATTCCACGTATGTAGCATCTAAAGTCACAGAGGATATTTAGGTTTTTTTTCTTTTCGCAGTTTTCTCCGCGTCTCGGAGGTCCTGCGTTCCTCGGCAATGGAGGCGTCTCTGATGGTGGTTCTACGCCATGCCTGAAAGTCCTGTGCCAAGCCATCGTCTTCTTTAGGATATCTATAGATGGTCATGGCTAGGCATTCTCATGTGTTCACATCGACTTTGAAGCGTGTCAGAGATATTTTGAGGGAGTCTTTGAAACGCATCTTTTGTCAACTGACTAGACGCAGGTTCTCTTTCAGATCACCGTACATCAGTTATTTGGAGATGCGGTTGCCTGTCATGCGCACGAAATGGCCGTCCCAGCTAATCTGGGTTTTCTGCAACAGTATGGGATGCTCAGCGTTTTGATCTTCGCGAGGATCTCGGTGCCTGGTACTCTATCCTGCCATTGTATTCTCAACAGTCTATGGATACAGCTTGTTTGAAAGTGGTTTATTTATTTTTCTAGCATACATTCTGTACACAGTCCACGTCTCACTGGCATACAGAAGGGTGGCGAGCATTACGGCTCGGTAGACTTTAAGTTTTGTATCAAGGCTAAGACACCCCACCCCCTCTTCTGATTCCGCACGCTATTGTGCAGCTTCCCAAATGCAGCACTGGCCTTGAAGATTATATTGCTGACCTCAGAGTCAATGGTAGCTTCCCTGGAGAGAATACTGCTAAGATAGTTCCCTGGAGAGAATACTGCCAAGGTAGTTTCCTGGAGAGAATACTGCAAAGGTAGTTTCCTGGAGAGAATACTGCCAAGTTAGATTCCTGGAGAGAATACTGCCAAGGTAGTTTCCTGGAGAGAATACTGCCAAGGTAGTGAAGAAAATTACTGATTGGGGGCGCTCATTCTTAACTCCAATATCTGGGTGGCGATATAGGTCACTGGGGAGCGGGTAGAAACATGGCGTAACTTGTTTTTATTTGTTTTTATTAATTTTGAAACCGAACATGTCACAGGCTGTAGAGAACCTTTCTACAAATATCTGCATGTCACTTTCAGTGCTGACAGTGAGGGCACAACCATCAGCACAAAGCAAGTTAGAGATGGATGTGTTATTTACCATGGTGGGAACCTGTAATCACTTGTGATTGAAAAGTTTTCCATCAGTCATGTATTTCCACCGCGTTATCAATACAGCACCGAGAGTCATCACTGAGTATGGCAGCCTTGCTTCACGCCCTTTGAGACACAAAAGGCATTTGACGTTTCACCATCACTCATCATATGAGCATTCATACCTTGATGGAACTGTTAGACGATCTTAGTCAATCTGCTTGGACATCCACATTTCTCCGTGAGTCTCCAGAGTTCAACACTCGATGGTGCCAAACATCTTCGTCAGGTCTATGAAAGTCATGTACAGTCCAAGCTGCTGCCCTTGACATTTGAACAATTCAAACAAACTGCAGTAGGTTAGTACCAAAAGTAGGTCGAGCATGAAAATGTCCACAGCAAAATCCGAAGTGTATACAACCAGCGAGTATGCGGTACGACCAACATCATTCACCAGCTACCTAAAGAGACTGTGCCGAGCGTACGTAGGTTCTTCATTGCATGACGTAGCATCGTTGCTGATTCCTCAAAGAAAAAGAGGTGCGTACATTCATTAATATTTGTAGATTTGTACATAAAATTAGAAGATGGGTTTAACGCAATAGTATTATCAAATGCCTGTTAACAAAACTATAAATGTTGCAGCAGATTAAATACAAATGACTTTCTTTTAAAATTCGCATTTGCTCTCGAAGTGAAACACAAGACCACCACTACAACTAGCTCCATTATGATCTTTTTTAAAGTAAAATTCTATGTTCCATATATATATATATATTGTGAGGGTTTGAGTTGCTCATTTCTTTTGATTGACTTGTCCATATTTGTTGACGTTTAGTGCCTTAAGGTTTCTGCAGGATGGGGTAGCCAGTCGTATGTTCGATCCTCTTTAGTTGACTCTTATAACATGTTTGGCTGTTTACAGTGTTAATGATCTGCGCTTTCCTGTAAATCCCCGTTAATCATATGGGGAGATAGTACCTTAGCCTTGGCCTCCCTCTATTGGAAACCTTGTCGTGGCGATCTCATGGAGAAATCATAGTTACTGAAATTCAAAAAGATTGCGAACATTTCTGGGAGCCTATTATAAATATGCTTTCTATGGTATTTGAGCATAAGACACGGCACATAAGGCAAGAACAAGTGTCCTTCAGTTCCAATGTTGCGACGCAACTTTTCTAAGTACTTGTAATCAGGAACAAGTGTCCTCCAGTTCCAATGTTGCGACGCAACTTTTCTAAGTACTTGTAAGCAGGAACAAATGCCCCCCCCCCCGCCCCCGCCCCCCCCCCAGTTCCAATGTTGTAACGCAACTTTTCTAAGTACTTGTAAGCAGGAAAAAGTGCCCCCCCCCGCCTCCCCCCCCCCCCCAAGCTCCAATGGTGTAACGCAACTTTTATAAGTACTTGTAAGCAGGAACAAGTGTCCCCCAGTTCCAATGTTGTGACGCAACTTTTCTAAGTACTTGTAAGCAGGAACAAGTGCCCCCCCTCCCCCCCCGCCCCCAGTTCCAATGGTGTAACGCAACTTTTCTAAGTACTTGTAAGCAGGAACAAGTGTCCCCCAGTTCCAATGTTGTGACGCAACTTTTCTAAGTACTTGTAAGCAGGAACACGTGTCCCCCAGTTCCAATGTTGTGACGCAACTTTTCTAAGTTCTTGTAAGCAGGAACAAGTGCCCCCCCCCCCAGTTCCAATGTTGTGACGCAACTTTTCTAAGTACTTGTAAGCAGGAACAAGTGTCCCCCAGTTCCAATGTTGTGACGCAACTTTTCTAAGTACTTGTAAGCAGGAACAAGTGTCCCCCAGTTCTAATGTTGTGACGCAACTTTTCTAAGTTCTTGAAAGCAGGAACAAGTGCCCCCCCCCCCCCAGTTCCAATGTTGTGACGCAACTTTTCTAAGTACTTGTAAGCAGGAACAAGTGTCCCCCAGTTCCAATGCTGTGACGCAACTTTTCTAAGTACTTGTAAGCAGGAACAAGTGTCCCCCAGTTCTAATGTTGTGACGCAATTTTTCTAAGTACTTGTAAGCAGGAACAAGTGTCCCCCAGTTCCAATGTTGTGACGCAACTTTTCTAAGTTCTTGTAAGCAGGAACAAGTGCCCCCACCCCGCCCCCCCCTAGTTCCAATGTTGTGACGCAACTTTTCTAAGTACTTGTAAGCAGGAACAAGTGTCCCCCAGTTCCAATGTTGTGACGCAACTTTTCTAAGTACTTGTAAGCAGGAACAAGTGTCCCCCAGTTCCAATGTTGTGATGCAACTTTTCTAAGTACATGTAAGCAGGAACAAGTGTCCCCCAGTTCCAATGTTGTGACGCAACTTTTCTAAGTACTTGTAAGCAGGAACAAGTGTCCCCCAGTTCCAATGTTGTGACGCAACTTTTCTAAGTACTTGACTTGTATGTTGCTTAGATCTACTTCCGAGCCCTCTCCGATGCTCGCTTTGCGAAATGTCTCGTTTGGTCGTCATCTCGTTCTGTTGTTATATGGAGCCCACATAAATAAATATTGATATCAGCAAGTTACAGTTTCATATAAACACCTAACTTGTATGGGAACAAATGTTAGTTATTTGAACACACTCTTTCTTCCGGAATTCAAACATGCCGGCTTCTTAAATAAAGATGGTCAGTAAAGTGTGTGACAACCACTGATCATGATACACACCAGACAACGTTGCTATATTAATAAAATCAATGCCAGGGTTGGATATTAACAAACAAAGATAAAAGAAACATCATCACATCGGAGATGAAATGTCTGCGACGAATGCTTTTAGTTACAAAAATGGATAGAATCATAAATGAAGATATTAAGGGACAGCTAGGCACATCACCTGTTCTAGACTTCATAAAGAGACAGCAAACCAAATGGCCACCTGATACGTCTAACACCATATAGTATCCATCAGAAAGCAATGATCTATATTTACAATGGATACAGAGCCAAGGGTCTCATCGCAAAAAGTGGACAGTAGAAAAAAACAAAAGCATTAAAGCTCCCCAAAAAACGGAAGCAGATACTAGAGCCCGGTCAATAACCCTTTTTATAACCGGAAGCTGTAATGTACAAGCAGGACTAAAGCGAAAATTAGAATAGGATGAACCTCCTGGTAGTGTGACTGCTGGTAGAGTAAGTCATTACAACACGAGATAGACTGGGCAGCACTCTCGTCAGATCTTTACCCTACTACTGGGAAGTCTTGGGATAATCAGCTAGTTACCTCAACCAATTGTTTTAAAACCTGCAACAGGAGTGGCAGGTGATCTCCCAGAATACTATCAAGCGGCTGATTTTGTCTTTGAGGCACCGTTGCCTGGTTTTTATCAATGTCCGTAGTGGTAACACACGTTGCTTTAAATACTTTGAATCCGCGTTTCTAAAATAAGCAGATTACGCGTATTATCATATAGCCGAGCCTATCCTTGGAACGTTCTTTATTTTGCAATGATACTTCCTGTGACTTACTATGCCTGAGAAAAGGTAAATTGCTTATTTGATTTGATTTTTTGGGGAATCACGTTCCTGTGAAGTGCATGAGCTGCAGCAGTGCGACCAATAGCTGAATGTTAGCGTCAGTGCCAGCGAATCAGAGCTGTCGAGACCCTTCATCTCCACGTAGTGATCCTGGAAAACAGACTATAACAGAACAGAAGGGCTAAGGAGAAGAGATCGAAGACGGAAAGCTGACCAGGTACTGAAAAATGCCAGCTGAAGTCAGACGTGTCGGACCGAAAGGTGCAAATATCGCAGTCAAGCTGTAAACTACAACACAACGAATTCCGTTCTACTTGGAATGCCATTTTCGTGGCTTGGTAGCGCGATATTGCGAACGAAGAAGAATAAGATAGTTGCTAAAACTATAATCTTATCGATTTTCAATTGCCAATGGTTCTTTTATGCGCACAGCGTCTACTCTGAATCTATGTGTTTTTCATCAATCTCCAATATGACTAGACGATGGTCTCATCTCACTTAAGATCAGAGAATACTTAGAACGTGTGATGTTCGAGACTTCACCATTTCGCACTTTCGCTTCTTCTGAAGCACTCTCAGGTCAAGCCTTACTGGCAATTGTATAAGCAACGGCGTACCTGAATTTTTAAAAAAAGCAAGCAAATGTCCAATTAACTAGCGATTGCCTTACACAAGTTTAACGTCTGCACGAAACTGTCCTACTTTCATGTCCAAATGACTGAAGAACAATGTGATTCATTATTATTGAGTTCTCATTTTTCGATTTTTGATATGATGAGATTTGATAAGTGACCCTTGAGTTATTGTGAATAGTTTATAATGGAACTATAATCAAATTACTGTGAACTAAAATAAAACTCAGCATTAATAAGCAGTTACCAATGCCAAATATTCCCCGACTGGATCGTTAGACTCCTTACTGGGAAGGAAAGAATAGGACCACTGCACCCATCCTCATGCAATATATGTCGTAAAAGGCGACTAAGGAAAGTTGTGGATGAAGTTACCAATCTTATCGGGTAAAAATAAATTACTACAGAAACTACCACTGCAGGAGCACACAAAGAGTTTTGGTGCAGACTTTCTGGTGGAAGTCAACAGCAGAGTTGTCCAATGCTTCAGTGGATGTAAAACAAAACCAGAAGAGCATAGTCGCCATTTATGCAATGAGATTATCTGTAACTCATTCCGATGAAGCCGCACACATTCCAGCTGTGCGTGTTGGCTCTTCTTTCGGCTTTACTTTGATATTAAAAACTAAATAAAGGCACGAAGTACAAGTTAAACAATTTCTTTGTGATGGATTACATTTGGGGGGGGGGGGGAAGGGAAATAGAACATACGTCTTAAATATTGATCTATATCTGAAGGCTCCTATTCTCGAAATATCCCTAAACTACGCATGTTTTTGGCAAAGTTGTGTCCCCTAATGACGTATAACGCACAAGACACAGGAGGGAATTCAACTGGCTAGAAAAATTTGGGAAATAATTAAATTGTTTATCTTTATTTGTATTAACTATACTTTAGATCTAAAAATCTCCTCTATCATCATCAAATGATGACGGATCTTCTCAATGCTTTTTTCTGTTGGAGTTTGCAGATTGATACTTCAACATATCACTTGATATTTTGTCTTGCGATATGAGTTTCTATGAGTAAACGGACCACAAAGTAAGGAATTATACTTCATCTCCTTCGCTTGATCTCATATAACCACATATATTTTCTTTATAAACCTAAATGTTTATCTAAGGCTTCCTGTTGTTCTTGCCATGTAGTACATCACCTATCTGATTCTTATGTGGAGTAGACAGACGCAGATGTTGCAGCGCAATATTCAATGTTTATCAAATTAATTTATGTTCAAACCCTTCTAACCTCCATTCCATAAAACTTCTCTTCACCCCACCCCTCCCCCCGCCCCCATAATTTAAAAATAATTACGTAATTCAAAGGCAAAGACCCTTCGTAGACGTTGATGGCATAATTTATTTTGCTAGTGCTATTTTCAGTAAGGATTTACTGCGCTACTTGTCATCCTCACTCTCTCGTCTCGAGCCGCCCGACCCCAGTGGCAAGTCAAGGACAAGACGACTAGGGGGTGACTACGAGATGCAGGGGACTTCGCTTCACGCACCCGTGAAAAAGACGGCGAAGTCCGGAATCGAACCCACACTACCTGATCACGAGGCCGAGGGCTTAACCACGTGAAAAGACCTAATCATGCTCAGTAGTTTAGGTATACAAAATACACACACACAAACACGCCATCGGTATCAAATAGACAAATGTGTATAATATAAAATGTATGGAGGGGAAGTAACTTTGTGAAATGTTCTTGAACAGAATGACGGAACCATTTTGTAAAACAATTACCAGAATTATTATTCTTCTTCTTCGTACGCTGTCAGACGTCAACTTGAATTTGTTCGAAGAAAGCAGCTGTCATCCTGAGGCTGTCAACACTGCCATAGAGCTTGTCTAGTGTTGCCACTGGTGATGGCCACATGTGCTTTCTCTGGTCCTCGTATGTCGGGCAATTTTGCAGCAGATGTTCAGCGGTCATTTTCCCTGTACCACAGGTGCATTCGTCAGTGCCACCTAGCTTCAGTTTATGGAATAGATGGTACCTCAGTCTGTTGTGCCCTGTGCGGAGTCTGAAGACCACGACCTGCTCTCTTCTGTTCAGCTGGTAGTAGGCATCATTTTTGTGTAGCCAGTATGTTCTGTTTCCCATTTGGCCATGTATCTGGCCTTAATAAACCTTTTGGACTCTTCGTAGGTCACACTAGAATCTGATTGTGGTACTCTTGCACCTTCTTTTGCCAGTCTGTCTGCCTCCTCGTTGCCTTGGATGTTACAGTGGGATGGAACCCACTGTACCACTACTCTTTTTTGTGCAGACTGCTGGCATAGTTGACAGAGTACTGCTCTTAAGTAATTAAGTTCAGTATTTTTCTGGCTTTTTAGTGCTGTAACCCCGGCCAGGGCATCTGTAAACAGGACTATCTGGCTTTCATTGCTTTCGCCTGTCAGCATTGCTTTTACTGCAGCCTTCAGTGCCTCTGCCTCCGCTCTGAAATTGCTTTAGAATTTTCCAGTTACCACTGACAGTGTTATTTATCTACCATTTGTTAGGCTCAGGAATACCCCTTCCCCTACATTCTGTGTTGTGTTTGTTACAGAACCGTCGGTGTATGCATGGGTCCAGTCCATGCGTGGGTAGTTTTCGGCTATATACCTCAAGGTTATGTCTCTTTTTTCTTTTTCCGTCTGGCTGTTCTTGTTTCCAATACCTACCAGAATTCAATGGGGTGAGGTAATGAAACATTTCGTCTATGAAGAGATGTCTGATAACGTTTCTAAATCGTTGCTGTAATGTTTTATAGAATGGAGAAGGACACACATTCACTTGCTATGGAACTTGTCTCTAAGTAAACAATCTAAGTACTTTCAATGTGGACAAAACCATTCACTACATTGATTGAACCAATCATAACCAACGATATAGCTGTTCACGTGTACAGAAAACACTGATCTAAAAATACAGATATCTGTGGCAACTCGAGTCCTTTGTTCCTGGGCCCAGACTATGAGGGAACTGTGGGAGTTGACATTGCGTGCGTTTCTAAATGAAAACGGCTTTTCTCATTTACTAGGACGTTTTCGCTTAGCGGTAGCGTCCAAATGTTAATAAATGGATTCTTGTCTCTTGGAGTTCATGATGAAGGTTAGAGGTTCTCAACTGCGCCGGAAGCGGGGATCTTTTATCATCCAGACGATATTTGGCATCAACCGTTTTTGTCACGCCCGAGACAGCAGATTATAATCATAGAAAGTAGGTGGAACAGGAAGGGACGCATAGGAAAATGGATGAATCCAAAATGTGTGCTACTAGAAAGCTGAATAATCTCGCAGGTCATACACCATTCGCCATCTGCTAAAAGAACATAGGCAACAAAAGGACTGCTCGAATGCGATGATATTAGTTCAAAATGTTTGGAGTTCCACGATACAGACAAAATCTTCCCATTCATCTCCTTCAAAAGTCCCTTAATTATTTTCACTCTTTGTAATCGGTATCTATTTTCGAAGAACTCTTCATCAATTGTCTATTTTCGTGCGCCTTGTGTCAACCTCCCCCTGTTAATATTCGACTTTAATCTTTTTGTCCCGCGGAAACAAATGAAGCATGTGTGTTGTCTTTCGACACGGAGGTATAGGGGACCGTCATATACATGCGTGAATATTTTCCCGCCCGCAGATTGCGTCATTAGCAAACAGTCAGTCTTTTAGTGTTGGGTGTAGTAGCACCCATCTGGCATTCATTCACCATGAAATAATGAAAAGAATTAAGCAGCGTTGTTGCATCAAATTTTGCCAAAAGCTAGACGATGCAGAAGTGGAAGCCATTCGGAAGGTTCAATAGGCTTTCGGTGACGACGCCATGAGCATCACGCAAATTAAGAAGTGGTACGATCGTTTCGAAGATTGTATCGCTATCGTTCCGGAAGGCCTCAACAAGCCGAAATAATGAAGTGATTGACTTAGTACGGACCTTGTTCTTACAGAACCGTTGTGTCACCATCCGAGAACTTGCGGATGAGGTGGGGGTCAGGTATTGGTTCGGTACACTCCATTTTGAGCGATGATTTGATAATGCAGAGTGTCCTCGAAATTCGTGCCGAAGCTGCTAACGATGGAGCAGAAGCAACTCCGTCTGAAAGTCTCACAAGACATGCTGGGTGGCGCAAAACGGCTATCTTTTCTCCTGATATGGCCCGTTGCGATTTTTGGCTGGTACCTAATTTGAAAATTCCTCTGAAAGGGACCCGATTTGTATCATGAGGAGACATTTTTGAGGAATGCGGCGACCCAGCTGTACTCCATTCCCAAAAATGCCTTTCTGAAATGCTTCCAACAATGGCGGAACCGCTGGGAGAGGTGTGTGGGGCTCCAAGGACATTACTTTGAAGGGAATTGTGGTTTTAACCCTACAGGTAAGTAATTGTATTGTTCCGGCCCAAAGGTCTGATACTTTTTTAACACACCTCGTATGTTTTGAATAGACTGCAGTAAAACGTTATCTGAGTAGTTCCCGGGCCCAGACAGAAGAGGCATATTGATTCCTTTCCTGCATGCCGTAAGAGGCGACTAAAGAAGGTTTACTTGGGACTGGCAACCTCACTTTATAAAAACCATTGTTATGACACCTTAATGTAAAGGATTTGCATGAGGCTCACCTAAAAGCTGGTCTTAGAAGCCAAATACAATGCTGGTCCAATGCTCCAACAAATGTAGCAGCCGGATTTTGATTGATTTATCGATTGACGGAAATGATTGGTAAATTTAGCGTAGTTAACTTGTTTCTACTGTGCTGTTATTTGCCGAATTATTGATGAAGACCTTTAATCATAAACACGTAAACCCTCGTGTTTTTGTGCTCATATGTAAAACTGACTTGTAAACTTCTTTGTTTGCCACCCACCTCCCTCTTGGACCTGGCCACTACGATGCATGAAGCCAGATCCGCTGATACAAAAGACATGCGACGAAAGCTGACAGTTCTACAATAATCTAGCGCCCGAATCATTTGATTTCCTGCCGCTCTGAGCAGTTTATACACGATGTGGCTCACATTAACTTCTCATTTATTTGTGTCTCATTTGACCTTATTTGAGGACATATGTTTTAGTTTGCATAAATGCAGCGATACTAGAATGAAGAGCAAGGCCGATACTGGAACCCCGACTAGGAAATAATCAGTTCAGGTTCAGGAGAGGAAACAGCGGCACAGACGCAAAATTTACATTGAGACAAATATGTGAACAGTCTATGGAATATGTTAGAAACAACAGCTTCCTATTCATAGATGAAGAATAGGTGTCCAATAGAGTCAACAGAAGTAGATTGTGGGAGATCCTGAAAGATTATTGACTACAAGGCCATCTCCTTGGTAACATCAACGCCCTATATCAGAACAACCAGATTGCAATAAGGACAACAGAAAACATGTCAGAGTGGCTTCCCATTTCATCAGACGTCAGACAGGGTTGTGTTCTGTCACCACTTCTCTTTGTCACTTGTATGAATAAAATCACACAGGAGGCAAATACAGAACAGGAAAGTACCAACGAATTGTGTTTTGCAAACGACTAATGTTTGATCCACCACAATGAACATAACATACAACGTTATATTGACACACTCTACTTAAACTGTAAAAAGTACAAAATGAATATCAACACATCAAAAACATAGACAATGGATTTAGGTAGAAAGCACATCACACTTGATATTCATGTGAACGAAACAAAAATAAAGCAGGTACAAGAATTTAGGTATTTGGGAACTGTTTTTGCTGAGGTAGTCAGATTCGATAGAAGGATAAAGACGAGGGTAGAGAGGGCAAAGCTATCACCTACCAGCTGTCTCCACTACTAAGACACTCCAAGATTCCCCTCCAAGCAAAAAGCAGATGATCAATAGTATCTTCATTCCAACCCTGTGCCACCAGTACCAAACAGGGACATTGAATAGAGCACAGGAACGAAAGTTAGTCATCTGTGAAAAACCGGTACCTATGAAAGGTCACTAACAACACCAGAAGAGACAGAATCACAAATAGGAATATTCAGGAGAAGGTTGGAACAGTTCCCTGCCTACAGTATATCGAGCAACAGAGAATGAATTGGTTAGGCCACATTGTGGGAATGCAACCAGACCCCATTATTCACGCAACCTTCTACAAGAGAACATCCGGAAGAAAGGCGAGAGGTAGACCGAGGAAAAGGTGGATAGATACTGTAAATTAGACAAGCCGTAAAATAGGAAAACATGTTGCTTGGACCACGAGAGAGAGGGGAAAGACAAATACATACCAGGTCACTTGGCTACTTCCCTGTAGATAGTGAGACGACACGAGAAGAAGAAGTATACTTGTTAGTTAATTGATTCTTTAACTGCAAGTCACTAGGTCTTCCATTAAAATGTTCGGGACTCCGTCCGATCTCCTTAATTCAATTGCGATAAACCTCGTGCTCGGATAACGGATGACACTTGAAAGTCTTGAACCGAATGCACTCGCCCACCCTACCACCTCGTGTGTCAAGAAACTGGCATGCTCACTCGACAAGGGCATTTCTGCTGATCAGATTGCTCTTACGAAAATGTAGCAAAGAATCTAACATACAACAAATAGATTTCTAGAATTGCTTCCACTAAGGAAGCTAGGAAAATATATACTTTATAGACGTTGTCAGTTGCATCGAACATAAGGTATATAAGACCATCTTATCGGAGGATTTGACGATGCGACATAGAAAAGAAATCAGGAAGAAAATATGGTTGACCAAATCTGTTTTCACCAACATGAGTCACATATTGACATACAAACAAGGAACACACAGTCAAAATGAGAGTGAGCAGGTGTTGTCTATACTCTCCATTACTGTATGACGTAGAAACGTAGACGATGGACAGCTACAGAAAAGAATTGATATCTTTAAAATGCAGATATATGGAAAAATATAGCTTATCTCGCGGTGAGAAAAGAAAACAATTAAGGAAGTCTGATTAATTTGTGGTGCAAAGGGAATTGAGACAATTAAGCTATTTTGGTTATGTCAAATGGTATAACACTTTGCTGTAAAAAAAAAAAACTGGAAGAAAAGCGTGAGGGTCAACGTGCCATATGTAAACAACTCTATAAGTAGAAGGAAAACATTTAAAGATTGGCATGGAGTTAGATTGTACCAGAATACGTTGAAGATCTATTGCCGTCAACGTCGATGAAGCGATGACCTTTTGACTGAAGAGAGCTGTACAGGCGATACTTCAGATACAAGACCCATAATGCTGTGCAGTGCATGAGCTGCAGCGGTCAGCAACCCAAAGCTCAGGTCAGGGTCAGCGAACTAGAGCTGCCAAGACCCTTCTACACCTCCATGCGATGACCCCGGAAAACAGGCTGCAACAGAGCAGACTGGCCAAGGAGAGATGATTGAAGAACAAAAGATTACCCGGTACCCAAACATGTCTTGTCTTGGTGGAGTAGTAAAGATGGCGCCGTGTCGGCTCTGGTTCTAACATTGCTCCCGTGTTTTAGTTCATTTTGGATGTCGCCAGGCTTCGGATATGCCTGGAATTCTCACGTCCACGACTTACACTTATGTTCACAGAAACTTGTCGTTGTTTTCCATTTGGCCCGTTAATTCATTCATTTGTTGTGTTTTCTTCCCTCAGATTATCCTGGTCTGGACATCAGCTATATGAATTAGTACTACGGTTAAACCTGTGTCGTATTTTTATGGGCATGTGCACACGGCTGAACTTCGCGAGATTGGCGCCTTTGCAGACAGCGTCGGTTTTGTTGTGACTGTAACACATAGACATATGACTATAATGAACTAGAACACGTCGCCCGGGAGAGATGTCCAACATATCTCTCACACGCTGTGTGCTGTCCCTACGACCTCTTGCGGTTATGGGAAAGGCAAGACACACAATGATATATGTCATTCCCCCTCCGCTGCCTTGCGGTATACCTGTTTATGGGAAATGCTTCAGGAGTAAATTCTGAGGAAAAATATGCATTATGTGCCATCTCCAGTTGTTACGATAATGTCTTGTCACTGGCCAAAAGTAGCTCAGGACGAGAGAGTGAGGTTGACAAAAGGCGCAGTTACTCTCTCGCTTTAATCAAAATCACCTCGCAAGTCACCCATTTCAGCGGACACAACCAGAGAAAAGACTGTCCACACGGCTGAACAAAGAGAGAGTGGTCTCCATCACATGTGATGGACGAGTATCATACCGAAAAATGGCTACTGAAGTCGGATGTGTCGGGCCGAAAGGTGCAAATATATTGCAGTCAAGTACGACACGACGCATTCCATTGTCCGGACAACATCATGCTACTTGCAAAGTCCGTTTCAGGGCTTGATAGCGGGAGTTTGAGAACGAACAACGAAGAAGACAGTATAAATAGATTGAAGACAAGGATACCTTTTAGACAAAATACGTGCTAATACTAATAATATATGAATGAGTATTGTAATTTCGAATGTCCACAATGGTGTGCAATGGTTTGTTTGCGCTTGGCTTCGGGGTCGGATCCCTCTTCTTCTGAGGGGGCGAAAAGTGAAATGAGTAGCCTGCCGATAAAGTGAACACACAAGTCAACCTCACCTCCAAGTGGTGCACACTGGGAAACTATGGTCGCGAGGCTTTAGGCAAACGAGGCAATGGCTCGCCTGGTAAATGGGCTCCTCCAGGTCAGATACAGATGTTGGCCCGCACCGGCTTGGGGAGGAGATGGGCTCCTCCTGGTCAGATGCAGATGTTGGCCCGCACCGGCTTGGAGAGGAGATGGGCTCCGCCAAGAGACAACCGCCCAAGATCCACCCATGAACACACAATCACAATCAAATATACTGGCTCGGTCGCAGCCCGGGTTAATAATGACCGAGCCTGCCGTCCCACGCCAGGTCGGAGGTGATAAGTGTGCTACTGGTGGAACCATACAACTGAGGAAGGACAAGCTCACAATAGAATCATGGAATGTCAGAACACTGAACCCATGTGGCAAAATCAATGAGCTAACGAACGAGATGAAGAACTGCCGGTGGAGCATCCTTGGTATATGCGAGGCTAGATGGAAAAACTTTGGTGAGTTTACCACGGAGGAGGGCCACAAGTTTTACTTCAGCGGCAGTGAGGACAAACACTTACATGAACTGGGGATACTGGTGCATAAAGAAACAGCCAGATGCATATTGGATTGCCGCACAATATCAAGTCGTGTTATCATCTTACTGCTAAAGGCAGCACTGTTTAATATTACTATAATACAGTGCTACGCACCCACTGCAGAGTATGAAGATTGTGAAATAGAGGCATTCTATGATCAACTTCAGTTTGATAACCGATACGCCAGAAAAAGACATATTGGTAGTCTAGGGTATCGGAACGCAAAAATTGGAGAAGATGCAGTCCACGATTAGAGGGAAACATGTGGCCCATACGGAAACAAAGAAACTAATGACCGGGGCCTCAGACTCCTAGAATTTGCACGATGCAATAAGCTGGTAGTAGCAAACACGTTTGGGTTAAACAAGCCGTCTAGACGTTGGATATGGCATAACCCAAACAATGAAGTGCAATGAGGTTTAAATCTAATATCAACACCGACAAAACGAGAAGTTTCCCCGGAGCGGATATAGAAAGCATCCACGATCTTGTTATGATGACTTTGCGTCTGCGATTGAAGGAAGTCGCAAAGAAAGATGTGACCAGACTAAAGTTTGACCTCGACAAACTAAAACACTCAACAATTATCGAAGTGTTCAAAGCAAGAGTAGGAGGGAGATTTGCTTCACTGTTAGCTCTCAGAGAGAGACTATATACAGTAACAGAGTCTCTTAACACAGTTCTCATAGATACTTCAACAGAGATCCCGGGATGCCACCAAACAAAAAAGAAGCCATGGGTGACCAAAGAAATTCTAGACCTTTGTGATAGAAGAAGGTCACTGAAAAACCAAAATCATCCACCTGATGAGGTCGGCAGATATAAAGAGATCAAGAAATCGATACAACAAAAGATGAGAGAGGCGAAAGAAGCGTGGATATGTGAGCAATGTACAAACATCGAAGAGAGATTAAACAGAAATGACGCTAAAGGAGCATACAAGGTGGTCAAAGAACTGGTAAAACCAAGACAAGGCAAGAACTTTATGATCCAGGATAAAAGCGGCAAGTGCATTATTGAGGAAAATGACGTACTGGCACGATGGACAGAGTACTGTTCCGAGTTATATAACTATTAGGGACGGAACGAACCTGAGAAAACAATCCCTCCAACATCAACAACTATAGAGGATAACCAGCTGATAACGAAGGAAGAGGTAACTGCAGCGGTAAAGACATTGAGAAGAGGGAAGGCGACCGGCGTGGAAAATATACCAGCAGAGCTCTTGCAGGCAGGTGGAGAGGTAGTGGTGGAAGACCTGACACACATCTGCAACAAAATATGGGGGACAGGAAACTGGCTGGATTTATGGACAAAATCAATGGTTATACGGTTACATAAGTCTAGAAACCTAAAGCTGGGCCAAAATTACAGAACAATAAGCCTCATCAACCACCCTAGCAAGGTCATGCTTAGATTAATCCTCGATCTATTGAAACCTCAAGTAGAGAACATCATTGGCGAGGAGCAAGCAGGGTTGAGACAGGGAAGAAGCACTACAAAACAGATATTTAATTTACGGCTGCTAAGCGAGAAATATCTAGAACAGCGGCAAAAAATGTGTCATGTGTTTGTTGATTTTAAGAAGGCGTTTGATAGGGTATGGCATAAAGCGCTATGGGTAACCATGAGGATGTATAAAATCAACAGAAATATCATAACGGTCCTTGAACACATGTACGAGAAGGCGTCCAGCGCAGCTCTTGTAAATGGGAGGCGAGGGGACTGCTTTCGCATATCAGTTGGTGTGAGACAGGATTGTACATTCTCCCCAACTCTTTTCAATATATTCCTTGAGTGAATTATGAGTGAGGCACTTGGAGGTCACGTTGGTACTGTCAAGATATGGGGCAGAACGATTGCAGATGATATCGACGGGTTGGCGGGTTCAATAGCAGAACTCCAGGAATGGGTCAGAAGGCTCGATGAAACAGCTCTTGACTATGGTATGGAGAAAAACGCAGGAAATACTAAATTAATGACCAACAAAGCCGAGGGCTTTAACAGCAAGATAAAAGCTAATGGCCAAGAACTCAAAGTGATCGACCGTTTTAAATATCGTGGGTCGATTGTCAGTGATGAAGGATCAAAATGTGAGGTGTTGGCCAGAATAGCAAAGACAATAGCGGCGCTTGCACGGCTTAACAAAATCTGGCAAGATAAACGGTCAGCATTATGCACGAAAATCAGATTAATGCGTACACTGATCCTGTCAATATTCCTCTATGCTTGTGAGACATGGACAGTTCCAGTTGACCTTCAGCGAAGGATACAGGCCTTGGAGATGAGATGTTTCCGCAGAATTTTAAACGTCGGGTACAAAGATCGAGTTACAAATGAGGAAATACGAGAAAGAATTACAAGTCTTAGGGCCTTTTGAAGACCTCTTGGCAACTGTCAAAAGAAGGGAACTCGCTTGGTACGGTCACATATCGAGATCAAATGGTCTTGCAAATACGATCCTGCATGGAAAGGTGCAGAGCAGACGACGAAAAGGCCGTCCCAAAAAGAGGTGGGAGGACAACATACAAGAACGGACCAATCTCCGACCATAACAGGCACAGGCAGCGCCCGCTGACAGAGAAGGTTGGCGTGATATTGTGAGGATGTCTTCATGTGTGCCCCAACGACCTCACCGGTTACGGGATGACCAGATCTGACCACAATGAGTAGGTTACTTTTATGTGCGCCCTGAAAAGGGCGTTAAGTGAGGGGTTGCAGTAGCTTTCCTCACATCTCGAGCGTGCTGATGAATGTGGACCGGGTTCCTCCTGGCGGTTGTGCTATGCTTGGCTTCATCTGCGTGTCGCTCACTACTACGGAGATCACGTCGAACCTCACCTTGTTAGCCAGACTGTTGTCCTCGTCAACAGCCTGTTTCCAAGACGACCAACGAGGAGGTCAGGTGAGGGTCTTGGCCAGTATATTTCTCATGGCCCTGGCTAACATTCTCTGCTCAGCGTTATTTTGCCTGATCAGACGTTAGCCTCATCAATGTGAAAAAGAGATGGAAAGAATTGACCAGAAACATAATATTTGGTTTGTGATTATGGAAATAACAAAAATGACAAGCTGGCACACAAGACGTGGTACGCACGATTTTGTTGTTCTGTTGTCTAATGGTTGATTACCGGAAGTTGATACGTTAACAGAAGTGATCGGACCAAGAATCATTTTTGTTCTGTTTATAAACATTTCATAACTGACTTTCAATTCAACAGTGAGTTTCAATATCTTCTGCACAATTTACTCAAGCAAGCATATCGCTTCACGTGTAGTGTGAAGTATACATAGATCTTAAGATTTCACATTGGTGTGATTACTATAATTTGCAAAAAATTGTATTGTTTCTGAGAAACGTTCCGTGCCGTTCTACTTTCTTCTGAGACTTCTCTCATTGAATGAAATCGAAATGAAACAACAAATAAATGTTTTAAAAAAAAAGAAAAAAAGGAAAGTAAACTCAACTGTTAATAATAATAATATATGTAGAGTGGTCTGCTGTGTTCTGTCCCCAGTTAGTAGATGATGGTAGAAACGTGCACCCTAGTTTGTTATACTGTTTCAGTTTAAGACTTGATTGGAGACAATTGACGAATTGTATGTACTGTCTTATTTTATGAGGTTTTCAAGGTGTCTGAATTTTTCTACTTTTACTTGTAAATAATTTCCTTCTGATGTAACCTGGGCTTTTTCATCTGTTATGTTATGTACGACCATTGTTATTGTAATGATTGTTTATGTCCATTATGTCATATGTGTAAATTACACATATATTACACTGTAATAAATATTTAGATGTAGTCCATTTTCTTCTTTTCCAACCTTCTGCAGATATTGCAAATTGTACAAGCACTCTCTGTGATGCATCTTCTGCACTTTGTAATCTTAATCTCTATTATCATTTCTGTTATATCAGTGTTCTCTTCATATAATCCATGTTTTGCTTCTCTTGGACTCTTCATGAATGTTTTGCTGCATAGATTAGAGACCTGTGAAACATCCTTGTCTTGCACGTACTTTTATGTTTATGGGCTTGCTCTGTTGATTGTCCATTCTATCCACTGCCAGTTAAGGCCTATAAATAAATACATATATACTATCAATTGAATTTAGGAATTAATTGAACTGTCTTCTTCTTTGCAATTATCAGCTTGTGGTGCACAGGCCATCAAGCAATTAACTTAACTTCATTATACTGGTTTAGAAGGCTTTACAGAGTCTGTATACAACCAGTTTATGCTACTCCACTTAATCTAAACATAACTGTATGCATCCAATCTATTCTTCAATGCATTAACTGACCCCGCCTCCACAATTTTCTGTGACAATGCATTCCAATCATTCACCGCTCTCTGAATAAACAAATATTTCCTAATATTTAATCTGGACCTTTCTCTCCAAGCAGACCTGTTCTGTGCTATTTTCTCGATATTCTTTCCAGCTTCTCTTTGTATCAGTCTCTATGTGTTTTCTTCATGTGTTCTGTGACCATCCTTTGCTTCTCTTTCCCTAACTGCATCAATGCAAATATGGTTTTTTTTTTCTCTTTGACAAAGTGTTGCATCTGAATTAAGAATCTTCTTCAAGTGTCATGCCAACTGGAATAGGCAATCATGTCTCTTCATAACTTTCTGTTCTTACTGCAGTTCACAAATTATTATTTAATTATCCATTATAAATATTTTGGAGTTCAATAGAAAGTTTAAATATAGAGCATAATGGCATTACAGCAAAAATGTCATTGTTTACCTATGTTCAACTCCAAGTACACCCTAACCTGCCGAATGTATTTTATAAAAAAACTGTAACTGCTATTCTGTTCAATGAAAACTTTCACTTTTTGAATGTGCTAATAAAACATTAAAATTTCATTTGTAAGCAAATAGTCCATAAAACAGCTTTTGACTATGGTGTGGAGATTAACGCAGGAAAGACAAAATTAATGACCAATAACCCCGAGGGCTTTAACATCAGGATTAAAGCTAATGGCCAAGAACTCAAAGTGGTTGACCATTTTAAATATCTGGGTTCAATTGTCAGTAATGAAGGATCAAAATGTGAGTTGTTGGCCAGAATAGCACAGATAATAGCGACAATTGCGCGGCTTAACAAAATCTGGCAAGATAAATGGTTTGCACCATGCACAAAAATCAGATTAATGCGTACATTGATCCTGTCAATATTCCTCTATGCTTATGAGATATTGACAATTACAGAAGACCTGCAGCGGAGAATAGAGGCCTTGGAGATGAGATGTTTCAGAAGACTTCTGAACATCACGTACAAAGATAGAGTTACAAATGAGGAAATATGAGAAAGATTTACAATAGCAATAGGGCCTTTTGAAGACCTATTGGCAACTGTTAAAACAAGAGAACTCGCTTGGTACGGTCACATATCGAGATCAAATGGTCTTGCAAAAACGATCCTGCACAGGAAGGTGCAAGGTAGACAACGAAGAGGCTGTCCGAAAAAGAGGTGGGAGGACAACATAAAAGAATGAACCAATCTCCAACCTGAAGAGGCGCTGGGAGAGACCGCTGACAGAGAGGGATGGCGTG
The DNA here is from genome assembly GCA_036924085.1 of Ariolimax columbianus. Classification (NCBI taxonomy): domain Eukaryota; kingdom Metazoa; phylum Mollusca; class Gastropoda; order Stylommatophora; family Arionidae; genus Ariolimax; species Ariolimax columbianus. The sequence continues at coordinate 113,922,294 of JAVGWX010000001.1, read as the reverse complement.
GGGTTGTGAGGATGTCTTCATGTGTGCCTCAACTACCTCACTGGTTACAGGATGACCTGACCTGACTGAGTACATGAGTGAGGCCAAGAATTATCTCCCTGCTTCTATGGAAACAGATTTTATGTTTCAAGGCTTATGGTGTAAAGAGTTAAAAGCTAGACAGGATCTAAGGCATTTTAGTTTTGCTTTTGAAAGCAATTTAGATGACTGTTTGTGCTTTAATTTTAAATGCTTTAACTATAATTTTCAAATTTTATTGATTCATTTTGTACATTTGGATCACAAGAACTTGCTTTATACATGATTCCAGTCACAGTGAACTTGCAAAGTGAAATTTATTATAATTTGCTGAATTTCAATTATTTCAGGTGTTTTAGAGAATCATTAAGATGGCATCAGCTGGCAACAGCAGAGATGAACCTTTTGATGAGCTTTCCGGTCAGTTTTTACTATGCCCACTCTGTTTTGAGCAGTTTGTTACCCCTAAAGTATTGCCTTGCCAGCATACTTTTTGTCTCACATGCCTGCGAAGTTATGTTGCCTCTAGAGGATTAGACCACACAATTCCTTGTCCAATGTGCAAGGAAGTAGTTATTGTTCCTGGCAATGATGTCTCAAACTTCAAGAACAACTTCATGATTGTAAGTCTGCTGCATTTTGTTCAGGATTCTAAGACAGTGAAAGCGCAGCAGATAAAGTTAGAAAAGCCAGGGTCATCTTCCAGCAATGATACAAAGGCACTTGCTTCCCAGACTTCTTGTGGGGCTTGTGGTGAGCAGAGTATTCTAACAAGTTTTTGCCAACCATGCACCCTGTGGCTGTGTGCCATATGCACTAAAGCTCATGCCAGACTGCTAGCAACATCAAACCATCCTTTGAGTAGTAGTGATGAAGTGGACAAGCAGTGCAAAGGTATGGTTGCTGTTGGAGATAAAGCTCTTGGGGACCTTCAGCAAGCAAATGCAGAGAGAGAAGACTATTTGGTTGCACAGATCTGCCAACTGCCAGAAAATATTAAACTTATTACCACAAAAATTGATTCAGCAGCAGAAGAAGCTTGTAAAGTCATCAAAGAGAAAGCAGCAAGTTTACATCAAAAGGTTGAGCAATTTCAGCATGACCAAAATGAAGAATTGTCCAAGAAACTAACAGTTGTTGATGAGAGGAAAGAAGAAATTGGTCACATGCAAGATCTGTTAGAGAAAGTTAAACTCTGTAATGATGGATTTGAGAATCAGAGTGCTATAAAAACAGTAGAACGATTCTTGGTCAGGTCTTCATTGCAAGACTTTTCTTTACATGCTGACAATATTTTGAGTCTAGTATTTGATGCATATAGCAATAATTTAACTGAATTGAGAAATCTTGAAATGGGACAGTTGTGTTTAATATCTGATCAGACAAAGGCAGGTCACTGTCTTCAAGATCGACCACTAGGTGTGCACAAAATTGCATCATTGGTAGAAAGAGAGTACATTACTGCATTAGCTATCAACAAGTTTGCTGACAAATTTGTGGTTACAAGCAATCAGAGTGTTCTAGTGTTCAAGCCACATTCTCGGGTTCCAAAACCATTCTTGTCACCCTTAGCCGAGAGACATGTAACTAAACCTTGGGGCATTGCGTACTGTGAGGATGAGCGACGTATTTATGTCTCAGAGGCAGGCGGACATGAAGGAGATGGAGCTGTAGTTTCATACAGCTATGATGGATCATTTCAGACAGTTGTTGCCTCTGGTCTGACACTGCCCAGAGGAATTGCACTTCACAAGGGCTACATATTTGTATGTGATCAAATTGATAGATGCGTCTACATATTCAGCACACGGGGGAAAGTGATCAAAGTCCTGAAGAAGACCCCTGATGGCAAGTATCTGTTTAATGCACCAATGTTTATTTCAGTGGGGAGAAACAGCGAGATAGCAGTGTCAGATAACTGCAGCTCTGTCAAGATCTTTGACAAGGATTGTTGTTTGAAGTTTACATACACATCCAGCCTAGCGGAGTCTCAATTTTGGGATGTTCGCATGTTGCAAAATGGGACAGTAGTGGTCTGTGATTGGAAGCATGGCCTGCACAAGATTTCACCAGAGTTTAATGCTAATGGACTCATCTGCATGGAATCCAGTTCACTTCGAGAGCCATCAGCTTTGGCTGCTCTAGAAAATGGAAACTGCATCTATATTGGAACATGTGGAGGGGAGATTTATTCAGCAATTTAAAGTGTTGGTGTAATTCTTGACAAGACTGGAATTTTTTAAATTACAGAACAGAGAAAATGTATTTTTTGTGTGTTAGTTATAATGCAAACTCTTCTACTTCTCGTTCAGCATGTTTTTTTAATAATGTTTGCACATGAAGTTCATTGCTTTGGATAAAGGTTGCTGTCGTGGAGTTCTTACTCTCAAATAGCTTTGTGTGGAGGGTCTTCTCCGTGGGCCAGTGCTCAGAACGAAATTGCTTAAGTATATCCCAGTTTTGTAGGATATGTTTGACTGAAATATGCATGAGATAGATTGCCAAATATGTATGTTTGTGATGTATGTAATTAACATGTCCTTTTTAGAGTATCACTTCTTATAACAGCCAACCTATTTGAGACTATGCTGCCACACATGTTTATGATGACATATTATAAATGTATATGTTCTTAATGACAAAAGTTGTTTATGTCTTGTCAATTGCAAACTTGGTCAACTGCTTGAGATGAAAACCTGTATGTTAGATTAATAAAAACATAATGCAGAAAAGTCTATACATAAATTATATAAATCAACAATTTGATGGCAACGAATAATTAAATTAGTTAAATATTTACATAACAAATTGTACATCACCTGTGGGTTTATCTGCTGCTTTAATTTCATTGGTTAATTTTGTTTAAAATACCCTGACCTGAATAAAATCTTATTTTTGTTTAAAGCATGCAGACCAAGTATTTAAAACAATCAAATGGAGCAGACAGATTTAAAATAGCACAAACATTTAACAATGATACACATAAATAACCCGAGTGGTCCGCAATAGTTTTTGTGTATAACAAGGACAAGAATAGTACCACTGCCCCACAGAGAGCATATGTTGTAAGAGGCGACTGTGTGATGTGGTGTAACACCGGCCATGGTTAGGTGGTTTTGTTAATAAGATCATAGATGGTGCCTAACAGGATGCGGGTATACTTTGCTCTATCTTTTTAGTCTATTAAGATGGACCCGCACATTGGTTAACCACTCTTTGTGGCACTTGTTCCAACGTGACAGAGTAATAAGCTGCTCGAGCCTAGCCCGCTAAGCAGGAAATACTCCTCCTGGCTACATCCAGTTCACGCCAGAGCTGATACCTTTCTATGCTCTGTATCTGCCCCTGTAGAAGTACAGGTCGACTAAGACTAAGACACACATTAAAGAAAATCAACCTTACAAGATGATTGTAGTCATTATATAGGTAAACATAACAAAAGCCTTTACCCAGATACAACCAAGCCGTACAAGTTAGCAGGTTAATAATTGACTAAGTCTGTGCCATGTTTTGAAATTTCATAATCTTGTTTTTTGTGATATGATTTGAATGTACACATACTTACTAATTTTGCCCGACATTAACTGTACAATGTTTTTTTATATTTTTTAGTTACAGAATGTTTTAGGTATTTTCTGTGCATATCAATCAAAATAGTTCAGCTTCCTATGGAGAACAGGTTTTCAACAAATATGCACCAAGTCTTCCTGTTCTGGGCCATTCGTTCCAGCTCTGTGCACGTCTTCCCTGTTTCCCTCATGTTTGTCTCAAGCTCTATTCTCTATGCGTCTTTTGGTCTGCCTCTACTTCTCTTGCCTTTGGGACTCCAGAATAGAGACTGTCTTGTATTGCTGTCAGTCGGTTTCCTTAATGCATGCCCTATCCAATGCTAGTGCCTTTTCCTCATGCGATGCTCACTGAAATCTGTCTGGTTATTTTCAACAGTTCCACATTACTGATGTACCATTTCAATCTCACTATTCTGTGCAAGCACCTAATTATGAAAGTCTGTACAGTACCTTTTTCATTGTTGTTCTCCAAGCTTCAGAGTCAGCAATGGAACAGATATTACATTGAAGTTGAATATTTAAATTTTTGTGTTGGACTTAAATATCTTTTGAATTCTGTAACTCCAATGCAGTGAACGGTCCTCTCACCTCTCATATTGTTATTTTGATATCTTTATCTGTACCTCCTACTTTATCTGTATTGCTGGCAAGAAATATGAATGACTTCACATCTTGTAGGAGTGTGTCTCCCAACACAATTTGATTGTTGTTAGTTATATTTATTCTCATAATCTTTGCATTTTCTGTGTGTATTCTAAGCCCCAATTCCTGTGACCTGTCATCAAGTATACTTATTTATTTTGCATTTGTTTGTGGTTATATGGACAGAAGAGCCAAGTAATCAACAAAGTTCAGATCATCAAGCTGTTTTGTCAAATTCATTTGATTTCCATTTTTGTTGGTTGATGTTGTCTTCATAATCCAGTCCATAGTCAGCAGAAAGATAATTGGTGATAAGAGACATCCTTGTAGCACACCAGTTCTTATGTCAAAGAATGCAGAAAACTGACCATTTTGTAGTACTCTACATTTTGTGTCTTCATATGTTTTAAAAAATTATGTTACTGAACTTCCGGGGCACTCCCAAAGTGCCTGCGCAACTGCCAGAGTGATTCTCTTTAGAAGCTGTCAAATACATTTTTATAGACCACGAATATAAAGTGGCCAGCTCCATTCAACACTTTGTTCAACTATTGTTTTTCCTTGTCTGATTTTCTCTCAGCTATTTGTCTATGGCTTCTTTGAATCTCTCTATACTGGTAAAATGACCGCTGAACATCTGCTGCAGAACTGCCCGACATACGAGGATCAGAGAGAGCAGATGTGGCCATTACCAGTGGAACTGCAAGACAAGCTCTATGGCAGTGGCGAGAGCCTCAGGATGACCGCCGCTTTTTTCGAAAAAATAATGGTTACTGTCTGACTGCGTACGCAGAAGAAGAAGAAGAAGAATCTCTCTAGTATGATTCTGTTTAAATATTTTACCAAGCAATGATGATAACATTATATCCTCTATAATTTGTACACTTCTGCAGGTCTCCCTTCTTTAGAAACTTGACTACCTATCTATCATTCCAGTTTCCTGATGTTTCCTTTCTTTCTCATGCAATTGATATATCTCTTTTGAAGTGTTGTCTGCTCTGATTACTTCTGCTGAGGTACTATCAGGGAGTAGGACTAACATCTCTCAGAAGCATTATGGCTTTTCTAATTTCTTCTTTGTTTGTTTTCTCGCAATTAACTTCCACTTCCATTTTTAACAGTCCACATATATAAACGTATATAAACTCACTATGTGTATTTTTAGTCCCGGTTCAATGATCTATTCAAAACCGATTTTATCATTCTCAATCTTAGCATTTAGGACTCTCATCAGAATCGTAATATCTTATCTTTCCATCTTCTTTTATCCATAACATTTTTAAACCTGGTGTATAATCTTCTTTTCTTTGTTTAGTGCACGATGTTGTTTAATATTTATCTTCTATTTGGCAGTTTTGAATTTAGCTAGTATCATTCTGGGTACTACTGGATGTCGTTCTAAAGTGATTTTTTAATCTCTTTTGATTTGTTGAAGTTTTTGTGGCTTTAAGTTCTACAGAATGAGACAACCACATGCCCAACTCTCTTTAGGTTGCCTTTTATGACATGCTTAGGAGCTTGACATTGTTACTATTCTTCGATCTGCTTTCAGGCCCAAATAACACTCAGACCTTTCTGTGCATATGTGTTATTGAAATTATTGTTACTCATATATCTTTTCATTTTAATTTCACTGCCGTTTTTTTTATATAGTATGAATCAAATGGTTATGAATCTCTAATTTTGTGCATTCTGAACCAGAATATTAGAGTAATATTTGACAAACAGAACATCTAGATACATTTATTTAAATGTAATAGAAACATTTGTTTAGAATTTTGTTCATCTTGTGCGATATATCTTTGGTCTAGAATATATGATATGATGAGATATCAAATATGTATGTCAGTTGTACATCAGCATCATTCATTAAGATTGATGGTCAGATAATTGTTGCAATGTCAGTATGACTCTTGAAACATGGAGAATAATCCCAAAGGTACAGAATTTCATAAATGGGTTCTTGTACAGAATAGATTTAAATGGTATAATATCACCAATGTGGAACTGTTTGGAAAGAACCAGTCAGATAACAGGAGATGATGCTGAAGTTGGATAGAACACACATTAAGAAAATAGCTAATGGCATTAAAATGCAGCCTTTGTTTCTTAATCCCTTTGGCAACAGAAACAGAGGAAACGGAAAAAAATATATAGACAATATTTTGAAGACGTTGGGAGCTAGAAAAGATAAGCTAAGGACAGCAGAACTTAGCGTTGAAGAACTATGCTCTCAGGTCAGGTCATCCCATAATCAGTGGGGTCATTGGGGCACACATGAAGACATCCTCACAACCCCATGCCATCTTTCTCTACCAGCAGCCGCTCTCTGTGCTTCTTCTGGTTGGAGATTGGTCCATTCTTTTATGTTGTCTTCCCACCTCTTTTTAGGATGGCCACTTTGTCATCTGCCTTGCACCTTCCCGTGCAGGATCGTATTTGCAAGATCATTTGATCTCGATATGTGACCGTACCAAGTGAGTTTCCTTCTTTACATAGTTGCCAAGAGGTCTTCAAAAGGCACTATTGCTGTTGTAATTCTTTCTCGTATTTCGTCATTTGTAACTCGATCTTTGTACATGACGTTTAAAAATCTTCTGAAACATTTCACCTCCAAGGCCTGTATCCTCCGCTGCAGGCCAGCTGTAATTGTCAATGTCTCACAAGCATAGAGGAATATTGACAGGACCAATGTACGCATTAATCTGATTTTCGTACATAGTGCTAACCGTTTATTATGCCAGATTTTGTTACGCCAAGCAAGCGCAGCTATTGTCTGTGCTATTCTGGCCAACACCTCACATTTTGATTCTTCATCACTGACAATCGAACCCAGATAGTTAAAACGGTTGACCACTTCGAGTTCCTGGCCATTAGCTTTTATTCTTCTACTGAAGCCCTGAACGTTGGTCATTAATTTTGTCTTTCCAGCATTTATCTCCCTATAATGCTCTACAGGGAACTTTAATCTTAACATCTTGATATTGGTTTAGAAAACTTGAATACAGATTCTAAATACAACCAGTTTCTTTTACATTCACTTGATCTTTAAAAAAAAAACATATGCGCATCCAATCTATTCTTGAATGCATTAATTGACCCTGCCTCCACTATCTCCTGTAAAATATATATTCCAAGCATTCACCACTCTCTGACTAAAAAATATTTCCTAATATCTAATCTGGGCCTTTCTTTAATTAATTTGTAGATCTTGTTCTTGTAGGCGGCTGAATTTTGAAAAAAATTGTTATAGTCCAATTGATCCTTTTCGTTGATTATCTTATAAACCTGTATTAAGTCCACTTTATTCTTCTCTTTTTCTAGACACTGTAGTCTTTCCTCATAGCTTTAATTCTGGAATCTCACTATCAGTTTTGTCGCTCTTCTTTGTATCCTTTCCAGCATTATTATATCTCCTCTGCGATAAGGACTCCACATCTGTACACAGTTCTCCTATCTATTGCTTTATACAGTTTGACTATCACTTTCTTGCTGCTATGTTAAATATTTTTAAAAATCATACCTAACATTGTATTTGCCCTTTTCACTGCTACATGGACTTGCTCACTAATCTTACCTGTATGCTCTATTATAATATGTAGTTCCTTTTCTATCCTTCTTCTTCTTCGTACGCAGTCAGACAGTAACCATTATTTTTTCGAAAAAAGCGGCGGTCATCCTGAGGCTGTCGCCACTGCCATACAGCTTGTCTTGCAGTTCCACTGGTGATGGCCACATCTGCTCTCTCTGATCCTCGTATGTCGGGCAGTTCTGCAGCAGATGTTCAGCGGTGATTTTACCAGTACCGCACCGGCATTCGTCGGTACACCCTATCTTCAATTTGTTGAATAGGTGGTACCTCAGTCTATTGTGGCCAGTGCGAAGTCTGAAGACAACGACCTGCTCTCTTCGGTTCAACTGGTAATAGGCATCGTTTTTGGTGTAACCAGTATGTTCGGTTTCCCATTTGGTCATGTATCTGGCTTTGATAAGCCGTTTTGACTCTTCGTACGTCATACCCTTTTCTATCCAATATTGTTCACTCCCATTCTGTAATTATGTTCTATATTGGATCTACCCATGTGGTTGACTGTACATTTATCTAAATTAAACTCCATTTGCCAGCTCACAGACCATTCCCAAATTTTATCTAAATCTGAACTAAAAATATTTGGATTGATTGAATGAATGGTCAGATAATTGAAGTGGTTAGTGGTTACTATTGATTTTTATTCTTCATTTAATCTCACGAAATGTTCAACCAGTTACAAATACTTGCAGCTTTTGGTGTGCTGTATTTGTTATTTGAAGTAGAAACATACTTTCACATGTATAATACACATTTTAAGTATGGTGATGTGATGACTGCTTTTTTTCTTTTGGAGCATCAATATATGACATCATTCTATATTCTCAAGTTCTGTTAGCAATGCCAAATATGTAACGTTCTCCACATGATTAGCCAAGACATTTTTATATTTGAAAAGCTAAAACTATATGCATCAGTTTACATTGAATTAATTTATCTTATAATACAAATTTAGCATGGAGCTCTGCTCATAGCGAGCAATTCGCTATTTTCTGTGGCAACTGAGTGCCTCGGCTTAAATCGCGTATGAAGACTTTAAAAAAAAATAATCAGGAACACTTCTCCAGTCAACCCAGCTGTAAATGGGTACCTGATGCATCAGTTAGGGACAGCAAAAAAACAGCAAGGAAGGGCACTGGCCACCCCACCTATCACAATTTGTGGCTTAGTACAATGGAGTCTTCAAAAACTCCCATTTCCAACCAGCGGTTAATTCTGCTGAATTTCCACTTTACTTTTTGCAAATTTAGTACAGTTGCTATATGTTTGTGGTGTACTATAAAAAAAACAACTAAAAACACACACACAAAACTGGTGTATGACTTTATTCCCATTGCTGGAATAGTTGAGATGTTTTTAGACTGAGAACTACAGACTGCTTCACCGTTGCCATGCGTGTGGTGGCTATGTTTGCTTATTTCATCACCAACAGAAAAACATCATATGCCTTACTGGGGATTCAATCCGCTGCCCTCTATGTCAGCAGGCTGGCATCGACATCAGGCCACTATCTCCACAATATAGATAGAAATGCAACATCTTCTTGATCGTACACTTTCAAATAATCTCATTCATTTCCTCATAAAATGGCTTCTCTCACCACCATGCAGTTTATCTCTTATCTGTGCTGGAAAGTGTCGGCTATCATTCTGCTCCTCTTGTGGAGTTGATAGGCTTATAGAACCTATTCTACTGTTTGTATGTAGGCTTATAGAACTATTCTACTGTTTGTATGTAGGCTTGTAGAACCTATTCTACTGTTTGTATGTAGGCTTATAGAACCTATTCTACTGTTTGTATGTAGGCTTATAGAACCTATTCTACTGTTTGTATGTAGGCTTGTAGAACCTATTCTACTGTTTGTATGTAGGCTTATAGAACCTATTCTACTGTTTGTATGTAGGCTTATAGAACCTATTCTACTGTTTGTATGTAGGCTTATAGAACCTATTCTACTGTTTGTATGTAGGCTTGTAGAACCTATTCTACTGTTTGTATGTAGGCTTGTAGAACCTATTCTACTGTTTGTATGTAGGCTTATAGAACTTATTCTACTGTTTGTCCATCTTCCATTCTAGAGTGGTTTCCTTGAGGGCTCTCTGTGTGGTACAGATGAGAATATAATCATTGTTCCACTGAGATCATAACTAACAGTGCCCATCAAGCTCTCTAGTAAACCCTTCCGACTAATGGACTTGCACAACCCACCATTCAGTTTGTGGTAGAAGATTTCTGGGTTTGAAAGAAAGCTTTAGAAATAACCCAAATATAATACAGGAATAAGAGGGATTAAACTAATTTTTCCCTTGAATTGGAATGAATATTTCATCCTGCTTGCAAAATACCCTGATTTTTAATTTGTTGAACTAATTGTATCCAAGTTTGCCGCAGATTGAATATTGTTAATTAACCTTAACTTCCAAAACTTTCTATTAAATTATACCAGGCAGGCTGTTTACCATTGTTTTTACCAGTACATCTTCTTCAGTTTGGGTTTTTCCCCCCATCTTTTGACAAGTTAATCTGACTCCTCTGTAATTATGGTATTCAATCAGGCAGAGCCAGTGTCTGATGCCAGGTAGCCAAATGTTGTTTTAACTTGTTTCGGTCGTTTACATTGGGAGTACCATGTTGGACCAAGGACTTTACGAAGGCCATCTCATTGGTGGGCATTTTAAGTTGTAGAGACTTTTCATACACACTGCATGACCAGAACATCCATATTTTCTATTAAATCAGTATGTACGACATCATTGAAGTCAGAGCTTCATGGGCTGGTGGATATGGTAGACCACCAGGGCTTCAGTACCAACTCGACATTGCATTGCGCCGAGCGTTATACTCGACATTAGGGGTTCTCAACTTGGCATTGCACAGAGCTGAGCGTGCTCAACGAGGCATTGCACTATGAAAAGTGTGTCCCGGCCCATTTTAAAACTGAAAGACGACAAAGCTGATGGATACAGGATTTTTCTCGAGGTCCTGTGGGTTGCTGAAGGCCCACCAAGGCTAGTGTAATCAACTCAGCATTGCACATAACTTTGAAAGATGTGTCCGTTGTCCATATGCAAGTCTGAAAGATGGCGGAACTAACGGATACAGGGCACCTATCAGGGCCCTGTATGTTGGTGGAGATGGTAAGGCCCACAAGGGGTTCTCCTCAAAATTGTTTCAGCTCAGTACTCCATTGCACACAGTGGCAGCATCACCCTCCCCTCTGTGGTCAGAAAGGAGCCAGATACCTTCTGACTGGGGTGGGAGGGAAAGCCACAGGAACCCCCAGCACTATAAATCTAGTAGAATCCCCAAGGGAAAAATCGCTTAGGCAAGCTGATTATTAGTAATTAGAAGTAACACTGTCATTTCCATTTTTGTTGCAGTGGATTGAAACTTTTCATCTATGAAATAATATCACATACTGTGACATTCATAGTACCATACTATAAAGATTATGCACAGGACACACGCCCCATAATGTGACAGTCATAGACCTGTAAGGATTATGCACAAATCACATATACTGTGACAGTCATAGTACTGTAAAGATTATGCACACGATGACACTTTTAACAAGTGAAGAAGAACATTGACAATACAGCAAGTGATGGATGATGTATGTTGGATCATATCAAAGCTATGCTTGCGGAAGAACGATGCAAAAATAAAACCTATTATTACTGTTTATTCACTGTAGACCATGGGGAAGTTGTATAGGACAGAGGAATAAAGGTAGCTTGTTCCTGCAGTCAGCATGCATTGGCAGGCTAGGGTTTTATTTCTGATAGAATGAAAATGTATGCCTTTCCAAGGTAATTTACCAGAGTCAGCCATGCTAACTGCTATGTCACACTCTCCTAGTGCATTATTAAGAGGTGAAGAGAAGGACCATTAAATCAAATCAGCTGTTTTCAGTTATGGTATACATTGTGTTCACAACTAAACTAAATAAATTAACAACACACAATTTTGTGAAAAATTAAACATAACCTTTATTCCATATTGCATCCCCCAAAGCAAACATGCATTCTGGGATTAATGCAAGAGAAAAGGAAATGACAAAGATTGGCTTGGTACATTGTTGTTAAAATGGAATACATTAATTTGATAACTGTAGTAAAGATATATACAAATTGGCTATGTGAAACAATAAAAGTGAAAATTCAATTTTAAAAAAATTCATGAAAGTTGTGACAAATACATGGTTGTAACTTACTCTGGGGAGGAATAACACTTTCCACAAACATTTTGTTTCTTGCAAATTGAACACCAACCACACAAGGAAAGGCACTTTTTTTTTTCTCTTCTTGTTTTTCAGTGTGGTTTTTAAAAAAACTTGTTGCTTTAGAACAGTTGAAGAATCATTTTTGTAATATTTCATGAATAATCTGAGGAACTTGTATTTTTGTAAATGATGTATTTAATGAACAATTAAAATATCTGATCAACCATTGTCCAGTTAATTTATTTTGTGACACTTAATACTCAAGGTTTTCTGTCATTTCTGTTAGGCCTGATTGATTTGATTGCTCCAAGTGAAGCATAGGTACACCACTACAGCTGACCACTTTATAGGGTGCCATGCACAATCCTCTTTAGTCACCTTTTACGACATTACAGCGAACCTATTCTTTTCAACCAGGGTAACCACTGTGTAGGTTTTGTGGAAAGACATTATAGTTTGTTGTGCAATTTGATTTTACCAGTTCAAATGTATGGCTATGACCAAACAAATTCACTATAGGGCTAAAGAAACACTAGACAGACCAAACTATGTCAAGGGAGCAAATATTTTGTTTTTCTTTATTTTAAAATGGTTTAATATTGTGTGATACCTAAACTTTATTGTGAAATGTGAATGTTTCAGTTTAAACTATTGAAAACTATACCACCATTTTGTGTGCATTTGGCCATGTGGGCATGGATATCAAAAGCTGTACATCTTTGAGGTAACCAGGACCACATGCTGTCCAAGTAATTTTGTGTGAAAACATGTAGATTTCCCCATCTCAAAGTTCAATTAAACTAAATACACCTCCTAGTGAGTGTGGGCACAGATCTACTTCAATGACTATTTTTCCACATTATCACAGCGAATGGGTGCAGACGGAATTATTTGTTTTTAGTAGTGCCAACAAGAAAATATGAAATGCAAAGAACAAAGTACCTGTGATCAACTGCATAGATTTAGGCCACTTTCATAGTTAATGGCTTCTTTTAGTAATAGATTACATGAGAATACATTTGATAAGAATATATTGAAGACTACAGGAAGCTACTAGGATGCATACATGTGCAGTTATGCAATGAAATGAGCCTATATATTGTATAAAGAAGTTTATGAAACATCTGGTATTATTTTTTCCAGGCTTTAAACATGGAATAAGTCATGGATTAATGCATAAAAAGAATTGAAAAGGACAAATTTAGCAAGTAAAGTATAAAGGTAATTGCTACTGTAATATACAACATATGTGGGGGAAATGGCATAACAAATGGACTGAAATAAAACAGAACACTTTGCTTTAAGCACTAAAATGAGATCACATGATTGTTTGTCAAAAGGAAGGTATCAGAAAGGAAAGTATGTACATTCATTAAACAACTGCCAGACAGCTAGCTAGAAATTATTAAGAAAAACAAGATTAATCAAGTGAGGAGCACATGAGAAAGAAAATAGAATGGAAGTTATGCCACAAGCTGCATTATTATGATCTCATTTCAGTACTTGAAACTAAGACATCTTTTGGGCTTACTTGCTTTGACTGTGTGTATTATTGCCTCTGTCGAATACACTTGATGCTCTGTGTTTTCTTAAGTTTGGTATTTCATTTATTTGATTAAAATGTCTCGCTTCAAAGTATTTCCTGTCATGTGAAACCTGATCAGATACAGTTAAACTTGTATTTCTCATGACCTTATAGGTACAAGGAATTCACAAATTGAGATAAATCAGTTACAATGTGTGAATTTGATTTATTACATTAAATGTTACATTTTATTTACAGCTTTATGGCAAATAGTCAGATTTACTCACATTTTCTAATGAAATGTAAGGGAATAGTCAGGAGGATACCCAGTGAACCACAATGTTGGAATCAATGTGGGCTTAATGTCTATATTACAAATCATTTACAAACAAAAGGGCATTAAAATATATGTAGTCAAGTTGACAAAAGGAAGATTTATACAGATATGGTACTATATAATGTTTTAATACATGACTGTACTCAGATTTAGGACAAACATGAGCTAACAAAACATTTAGTCAACTACTTTCTGATCCATGGGTCTTCACTAAGGTCACACTACCTGGAGGTTTGCTAGTTTAGTGTAAGAGTAAGACAATACTTGAAGGCTATATATACACACACACATTAATATAAAACATAGCAAGTAAAAAAACATGTATAACCTGACAGGGCATGTATGAAGTTTTAAAACATGATAGCAATTATTTCTTGAAGACACTCTCTGTGATCATATATAACCAATATTTCAACATTCCAAATGGATTATGTAACTTCTGAACAATGAGGTACAGTCAAACTATGGTTGGAGTTTGTCATGCTACCTCCAGGCTACATGTCGAGATGTCAAGGGTGAACCTGAGGACACAAAATGAAAATAAATAACTCAACCCTTTCTCTTCAGATGATTTGAAGGCAGGCATGCTGGTGGGAAAAAAATCCCACCTTTTCCATATTAAATATCTACCTCTTCTCATATTAAATAAATATCCACACCTTTCTCAAATTAAATAAATATCTACCACCTTTCACAAATTAAATAAATATCCACCTTCTTTCTCAAATGAAATAAATATCCACCTTCTTTCTCAAATTAAATAAATATCCACCTCCTTTCTCAAATTAAATAAATATCTACCACCTTTCTTAGACAGATACAGTGATACAAACATGAAGAAAGTGACAGGTACATGCTAGAGGTTATCTCATTCCCCAGGGCTTTTAAACAAATTGTCATGTCCATGATACAACTTCCAGGTTGTACTACTAGCTGAACAACTATCTTGCCCAACCTTTTCTCAGTATGCCTGGAGTTTACGATGAGACATTGCGACACAAGCGCGCTTTTTTTTTTTTTTTTTTTAGTATGGCATCAACATAGATGGGCGAATACTCAACCATGTAAGACTTGCAGACGATATCACATTCATTACAGAGACACCCACTGAAAAGCGGCATAGATGTCAGGATCACTGGAAGTGGTGGAAAAGAAAGCGGACCTCCCATAAACCTAGGGCCCTTACCTCTGTGCTGCTCATAAATGTACATTTGTACTAGTCACAAACACTGTAACAACATACTAACTGCACAAAATATGACACTTTTCCCTTGACTTCTCTCAGTGTGTGGTTGTTGATAATTTACTATCATATACTAGTTCTTCTATAAGGGACTTCTCTCAGCATGCCTTGACTTTGTCTCTCCTTTTCTTATGGCTTAGTTTTCACAGAATGCAGTAGCCAATTTCCCTTAGTCACTCTTACAAGTCATCTGGCAGGCTACAGTGCTTTTATTCTTTACTCCCCTTTCAGGTATCAGGAACACAGGCGTTCTCAATTTAAGGTGGTTGATTCATTTCTTAAAAACTGTTGTTGTTCTAATCTTCAAAGTTTTCCATTCAATTATTTTGTGTATGCATTGGTTTCGTACCAACCCAAAATTGTTAGCAGTTTAAGTACATTTTTCATATCCCGTAGCCATTAGATGAAATAGTAAAAACCACAATTTTTACAGACTGAAGACAAACTTTGAAAACTTGTAACTTGAAAACTCTCTTAGGACTAGTAAATGTATTTACTAATAAGCAGCTTGGGTGTAACGGTTAAGATCCTTAGATCATAATTTTAGCTCACTTTGTTATGAATTTTATTTTTGCCTCAAACTGAAAGACACAATTGGAAAAAATGATTGAGAAGTGGAAAGAGTGAATCTCCTCACTTACCATAGTTTCCTTCACTCAGTTCCTGCTGCACATTCTCTAAGTACTGAAGAAAGTTGTCGTCATCATTTTCTACATGCTGACTTCTAGCATTTGTTGTATATCTAGACAATGTGGTCTCCTCATCTTGAAGGATACGCCTGCAGTTTATAATTATACATCAGGTGATGAAACTCAAAGATAAATAAAGTTAAATTGGATTTAACAAAACAAAAGGGGAGAAAGACTAACGTCTGGTCAGGCACAATATAATGATTAGACATGTTAGTCAGGGTCAGGCAAAATATACTGGCCAAGACCCTTATTTTGGCTTCCTCGTAGCCCTCCCTAAAAATGGCTGTTTTCAACCAAATGCAATAGATTGAAACAAATAAAAATAAATGTATGCAGCAAAGATCATCAAATTCCCAAATAGATCCAGGGGCCACTTACTGGAGACGGAAGAATAGGAACACTGCACCTCCATGCATGTTGTACAAAAAAAATGACTAAAGAGAGGTGTGCATGGGTCTATCAATCTCATCGTGTAAAACATGTTTTAAAAACCACCACTGCAAAAGTTCACAAAGTACTTTGGTGTAGGTATCCTAAGGAGGCCCTATGCTCAGGCTGGAGTGAAGTAAGTCCACGAAAGCCATGCTGGACTGAAGTAAGTCCACGAAAGCCATGCTGGAGTGAAGTAAGTCCACGAAAGCCATGCTGGAGTGAAGTAAGTCCACGAAAGCCAAACAAACACTCTCTTCTACATTCTACTCCTTATGAAGCATATATTTATTCTTTCCTTCCCAATGAGAAAACCGCAGATCCACACTGGAGGAAAACAAGCTAATTAGAGCCATTGAAATATTTCGCATTTCTTAATTTCTCAAATAACTATTTAAGCATGGCTTTTTAACCTCTACCAAGTACTGGCATGAATTTCGTCTCAACACAGCCTACAAAAACGGTGTGTGGAAACAATTTTTTTTTTTTGAACGGAGCCACAGATATTTTTAAAAAAATGCTGAATAGGTAACACGATATTTTGCCGGTTAAAGTATCGTATGTTCGATTACAAATGGCTTTTGAACAGTTTTAATTTTGTATACGCCATTTGGAGCAAGCCGACTTTTTGCGAAAGGCGAAGTAGGTTTCTGGGAATGATCTTTATCGAGTAGATCTGTTTATTTTGTTTGTTTAGATGAAAGAACTACGTTTGAATTGGAAACTAACAGTTGTGTTGATAGTGTAAACACGGTATCGATACGTTGTTGTGGTTTCTATGGTTTTCTATCGGAGCGACTAGGCCTAGCGGTCGAGTCCAAATTTTTCCCGCGATTTTCATAAATTTTCTACTTCATATTTTTGTATCTCAGAAACTAACAAACACACAACAAAAACAATAACATCCACATGTTTGTTATTCAATTGTGTCTCTACACAAAAGAAAATCATATTTGTTTACAAACAGAAAAGTTACAAATTTTAAAAGTCGGCTACCATAGCGAGAAATTAAGAAATCAATTAGGTCAAATTTTCATTTTTAAAAATGTACCGTGCTGAAGGTTAAAGAAGAAAAAACTGAAATTTGGATTCTCTTTCAAAATTCTGTTATAAATATATTTGTTTGGCCATTTTTGTTAGGTTCTTTAGCATCACAACCACTTTTGTTGTTGCTTTGGGGATGCGATAATTAGCATGACCTTTTCTGGATTTAAAAAAAAAAAAATTACATAAAAATAAGTAAAGGTGTAATTTATTATACAGCATTCTTGTTCTTGTCCATTTTTCACTCCAGCTGGAGCATAGGACACCACTTCAATCAGCCTTCTTTAGGAAGCCAACACCAAAGCACTTTGTATATACATTCGCAGTGGTGGTTTTGCTAGCAATTTGTTTTATATGATGAACTTGCCAGCCCTATGCACAATTCTCTTTAGTTACCTTTTATGACATGCATAGAAGTGCAATGGTTATACAGTTATAGAAACAAAAACAACTAGAATAATGTGAAGTTCTTGCTAGCAGGGCTGCCAACATGGTATTCTTCATTTAAAATTCTATAAATCTAGCTTGTATCCTCAGAAGTGTCTTACTGGTTTCAGAAAGTTACAATAATACCAATAACTTTTTTTAGAGTGACAAACATACTATAGCATCTGAACCTTAAAGAACTACCCCTCACTTCTTTGAAAATCATTATCTAATAATAATAATAGCTGGGCATCATTGAGAAAATCATTATCTACTCAAGAGAAAATTGGTTGTGCTTAATATTTTCATGAACTCGGAGATACTTCTTTCACTTTAACTAACCCAATCAGAACAGCATACACAGTCAAACCTTATACGTTCAATGAAATGTAAGAGGCAACTGTGACATGGCCATGCTTAGGTGCTTTGTTAAGATCAGCATAGATGATGCCTCTACTTTGCTCTAGTGTTTTGAGTCTATTAAGATGGACTCACACATCTCTGCAGCAATAAGCTGCTCGAGCCTAGCCCGCTAGGCAGGAAATCCTCCTCCTGGGACCTGCACAAATCCTAGATAGGCTGCAACAGAGGAGACTGGCTAAGGAGAAGGGATCAAAGAAAGAACGCTAACCCAAAAATGCCTGCTGAAGTCTAATGTATCGGACCGAAAAGGTGCAAATATCACAGTCAAGCTGTAAACTACGGCACGACACATCCTGTTACATGCAAAGCCCTTTTCAGGTCTTTGTAGCAAAAGTTTGAAAATAAACAATGAAGAAGAATGTACATTGCAAGAACTTCTATTCATCATTGCCATAAATATTTAAACTCCTGATATCTGTATGAGCAATTGTTTTAGTGAAAATAAAGGCTATTTTGTTGCTGTTATATTTTTTAGGTACTAACTTGGATTTCTTTTTCT
This sequence comes from Ariolimax columbianus, assembly GCA_036924085.1. Taxonomy (NCBI): domain Eukaryota; kingdom Metazoa; phylum Mollusca; class Gastropoda; order Stylommatophora; family Arionidae; genus Ariolimax; species Ariolimax columbianus. The sequence continues at coordinate 113,903,636 of JAVGWX010000001.1, read as the reverse complement.
GTACTATTTTTTGGGTAGTGTTTTGCAATTTGTTTTTGTTAGGGAGATATTTGGCATATCTTGTATTATTTTGCACGGCAGCATTTGACTTTGTTTTGCCTTTTCTCGAGCGGTATTCGACTTGTGCTTGACTTTTTGTTCAAAGTTTTGATCTATCAATCCTGTTCTATTTCCCGGATAAAATTTTAGTTTCTCTCTTTACCATACAGTTTATCTCTCAAAATGATGCCTAAATGGATCTACTGTACAGTAGCAGATGATCCAGATTTCACCAACTCACCTCCTGGCCTCATCTCTATTTCCTCTTACTGCAGATTTTTGCTGTCTGACAAGTTCCTTAGTTGGGGGTGTGGTGTAGCTGTGAGATCTGGTGGATCGAGCTGCTGCAGATGCTTGCGTGGACACCGCTTCATTGGATAAGGAGCTGATGTGGTCCGCACTACTGCTGCTGTGAGTGGTATGTGTATTAGTACTTGATGAATGCTGGGGATTGAGGTATGGCTCCTGGTAGAGACGTTGATGACTTGGGTAGGATGAGCTTGATGGGACGTATGCTGAAACAAATCATGTATGGATACAAATAAAAGATGAAATAAACATCCTAGTATTTCAATAGCTTACTTACTAAGTCACTCATACACCTCCTCTGTCATGGGATGTCACATTCTTTACCAGTAATCTATCATTTCTACATGATGGGGTAACCGGCCCACATTCCCGAAACTTCCTTAGTCTGCACTTACAACATCAATCAATGCTCGTCAGTCCTTTTGGTAAGCCATTGACAACCCTCCTTCAGCAAGTTCGATCTTGAGCTGCCCTTTCTGTCTCTCTCCAGTTGAGATTCAGGGACCGAAGTTCATCTTCAGTTTCTTCTCCAGATGTTTCTTAGTGTACCTTTCTTCCTCTTCCCCTGTGGATTCCATGTCATGGCCTGTCTGGCCAAGTTTGATGGTGCTTTCCATAGCTTGCGTCCTACCCAACCCAATTTTCTACGATTGATTTCTTGTTTCACTGGTTGTTTTGGTCCTTTTCCCCACAGGTCTTCGTTCCTCACCATGTTTTGCCAGCCTATACCCATTATTCTTCGTAGACGTGCCTGGCAAGATGACATACAGCTGCTTCTCAGTGTTATTGTTGTTTAGTGTAGTCCAGAATTCCTGGATATGGACACAGGGTCAAACATCTGAGGCTGGTTCAGTATTAATGTGAGCTTGTGTCTTGTATCACTCTTGTTACATACATGATTTTATAATTGTTAGCACATACAAACTAGTCTGTCACTATTTATACAAATATGTACATTGAACAGATAAAAAGATGGAACTATATTCTGGTTATCTAAAGTTTGCAGCCATTTTAGTTTTCGTATCTGTTCCTGATCAATATACAACACAATACTAGCAACTCACCAGTTTGGTTATTCAACCTTATATGAAAAAGCTTAAATATGGGGTTGATTAAAAATTACAAAGTAAAAACTAGGCTGTTAAAAATGAATACAAATATCTTATAAATCCACTTAAGACACAACAGCTGGTCTTCCTTGTTAATGTATTCTGTCAATGTTATCAAGTTTCCTCAAAAGTAAAGTAACTAATCTTGTTATTACAAAAACTTGTTTAATAAGAAAACAAATGCACTTCTTGATTGTGTACTTTGATCAGTTTCTGTGTGTATTTTTATCCAATTTAACACTTTAAATATAACATTTTATTTTCCTGCTACAAACAAGGGATGTTTGAAATTCTTGTGTGTACATTTTAAAGTTGTTTGTCCATCGTTTCCAAAGAGGACCACATTGTCATCTGTCAATCCTGGAGTGGGTTTGGAGGTGGCTGATCAAACCAATCGAAGCCTGAAAATATCTGTCACACTGATGGCAGAGAAAAACTGTCTGTCTATCATAGGGAGGTAACTTGTCTGTTGCCTTTAGTATGGCACGTCTCCGTGCAGCTTTCTTGCAGGAGAGCGATCAGCAACAATGTTCTCCCAATTTTCAAGGTCAATGCCAGTTCTTTTTGGCATCCGCAAGTTCCCTTGTTTGACTCAAGCTCGCTATCAAATATTTTCTTTGGAAGTCGCTCATTTGACAGGCGGACGACATGGCTGGTCCATCTAAACTGTGATTTGAACAGAGTTGTGTGGATGCTTGTCATACCAGCCCACAAAAAAACTTCTACATCTGTGATCCTATCTTGTCATTTTATGTTCAGCAGTTTCCTTAGGCAGTCCAGATGGAAGTGGTCAAGCTTCTTCACATGTCGACTGTACAGAGTCCAGGTTTCACATGTGTACAGAAGAGTTGGTAGGACGGCTGTACAGAGTCCAGGTTTCACATGTGTACAGAAGAGTTGGTAGGACGGCTGTACAGAGTCCAGGTTTCACATGTGTACAGAAGAGTTGGTAGGACGGCTGTACAGAGTCCAGGTTTCACATGTGTACAGAAGAGTTGGTAGGACGGCTGTACAGAGTCCAGGTTTCACATGTGTACAGAAGAGTTGGTAGGACGGCTGTACAGAGTCCAGGTTTCACATGTGTACAGAAGAGTTGGTAGGACGGCTGTACAGAGTCCAGGTTTCACATGTGTACAGAAGAGTTGGTAGGACGGCTGTACAGAGTCCAGGTTTCACATGTGTACAGAAGAGTTGGTAGGACGGCTGTACAGAGTCCAGGTTTCACATGTGTACAGAAGAGTTGGTAGGACGGCTGTACAGAGTCCAGGTTTCACATGTGTACAGAAGAGTTGGTAGGACAACTGTCGCATAAATCCTCAATTTGGTCATGAGCTTGATTTCTCTCCAGTCCCAAACTGAGGATCTTAGTTTGTCAAAAGCTACACATGCCTTGGCAATTCTTGAGTTCACTTGTTAATACTTTTCTGATGACTACAGACTGAGCAATCTGGGATGGTTAAATAAGATCCAGCATCCACGCACAGTTGGCAATTCTTGAGTTCACTTGTTAATACTTTTCTGATGACTACAGACTGAGCAATCTGGGATGGTTAAATAAGATCCAGCATCCACGCACAGTTGGCAATTCTTGAGTTCACTTGTTAATACTTTTCTGATGACTACAGACTGAGCAATCTGGGATGGTTAAATAAGATCCAGCATCCACGCACAGTTGGCAATTCTTGAGTTCACTTGTTAATACTTTTCTGATGACTACAGACTGAGCAATCTGGGATGGTTAAATAAGATCCAGCATCCACGCACAGTTGGCAATTCTTGAGTTCACTTGTTAATACTTTTCTGATGACTACAGACTGAGCAATCTGGGATGGTTAAATAAGATCCAGCATCCACGCACAGTTGGCAATTCTTGAGTTCACTTGTTAATACTTTTCTGATGACTACAGACTGAGCAATCTGGGATGGTTAAATAAGATCCAGCATCCACGCACAGTTGGCAATTCTTGAGTTCACTTGTTAATACTTTTCTGATGACTACAGACTGAGCAATCTGGGATGGTTAAATAAGATCCAGCATCCACGCACAGTTGGCAATTCTTGAGTTCACTTGTTAATACTTTTCTGATGACTACAGACTGAGCAATCTGGGATGGTTAAATAAGATCCAGCATCCACGCACAGTTGGCAATTCTTGAGTTCACTTGTTAATACTTTTCTGATGACTACAGACTGAGCAATCTGGGATGGTTAAATAAGATCCAGCATCCACGCACAGTTGGCAATTCTTGAGTTCACTTGTTAATACTTTTCTGATGACTACAGACTGAGCAATCTGGGATGGTTAAATAAGATCCAGCATCCACGCACAGTTGGCAATTCTTGAGTTCACTTGTTAATACTTTTCTGATGACTACAGACTGAGCAATCTGGGATGGTTAAATAAGATCCAGCATCCACGCACAGTTGGCAATTCTTGAGTTCACTTGTTAATACTTTTCTGATGACTACAGACTGAGCAATCTGGGATGGTTAAATAAGATCCAGCATCCATGCACAGTTGGCAATTCTTGAGTTCACTTGTTAATACTTTTCTGATGACTACAGACTGAGCAATCTGGGATGGTTAAATAAGATCCAGCATCCATGCACAGTTGGCAATTCTTGAGTTCACTTGTTAATACTTTTCTGATGACTACAGACTGAGCAATCTGGGATGGTTAAATAAGATCCAGCATCCATGCACAGTTGGCAACTATCAATTTCTTCCAAACATTTCATAAGGTGGTTGTGTAAGGGACTAGCAACCTAATTATGTAAAACCAATGCTATTGAAACCACCACTGCAAATGTTTGGACACACGCTTCCTGTAAATGGGCTGACTACAGCATTACTACTATACTTACTTGGCGTGAGGATGGACGAATCAAATTTGTTGGAGTGAGGAAAGACGAATCAAATTTGTTGGAGTGAGGGTAGACGAATTAAATTTGTTTATGTATTATTAATGCGATGTGTGGCTGATATCTGTGAGGAATGCAGAAATAGAAATCCTCCTGGCAAACATTAACTATTTTTCATACATATCAACTTCATGAGATGTAATCCTAACACACCAGACCAATTAAAAGTGTTCAAGGAGTGAAATTACATACATGAAAAATGCCATGACTGTCAATTCAGAATGAGTGAGTGTATGTGAAAGATAGATAGAGTGGAAACAATGGATACAAATTTATAGAACTCATCAAGTAACTATAATTTTAATTACAAAACATCAAACTGTAAAAATAGCTGCGATTAACGGCAGATATTTAATGATTGTGTAGTCCAAGAGATTTACAAAGTTGCTACCTACCTATTGTAAATGATAAATCGACCATCAGGACTATTTCCAGTCACTGACATAAAATACATTATTTGTAAGTCCATTCTGGATTGTTTTAGGGGATCATTATGGTTGTTGTTGTTTCGAATGCCCACAATGAATAGGTTAACTCTTATGTGTGCCCTGAATAGGGTGTTAAGTGACAGGTTGCAGTAGCTTTCCACACATCCCGAGTGTGCTGATGAAGGTGGACCTGGGTCCTCCAGGCAGTTGTACTATGCTTGGCCTTATCTGCGTGTTACTCCCTACTACGGAGATCATGTCGAACCTCACCTTGTTAGCCAGACTGTTGTTCTTGACAACAGCCCGTTTCCAGGACGACCAACGGGGAGGTCAGCTGAGGGTCTTGACCAGTATATTTCTCCTGTCCGTGGCTAACATTCTCTGATCAGTGTGTTTTGCCTGACCAGACTTCATCGTCCTCGATCATTATGGTGGAATTCTTGATTTACTCAAAATTGTTTTTAAAATGATGCCGAAGATATGAACAAATATTAATATATCTGTATAATTTATAATATGAGAGCTCTTGTGTTCAAGAAAACTGAAGATAGTGTATGGCCATGCTACATAACATTAGAGTACCCCATACAGGTTGACATATGTGGTGTATCTATTAACTATGCAGTAATACAGTTATCCGTTTGTACCTGAGAGAAAAGTAACTATCAGTTCACTCAATCACAAACATACAATAATCAAAAGTCTATACCATGTTGGTGATTGATCTGGCCAGTCACAGCAGGAGAACCAACTCTTGTTGCTCTTTTCCACTTTTTGACCAGGTATTTCATTCTGAAACAAGTTCATGGTCAAATAACAAAGCTAATAAAAAAATTCACTTGAACTTTGTGGTCGATGTAATCAAAATAAAAATGCTTAAGGAAGAAGTATCTGGTATATGAATAAAACCTACTACATATAATCCTGGCCCCAAAGCAAAGTAGACGAACTGCTTTATTTCAAGTAACTGAATGGGAAACTGTGAAAAAATAGTTTAGATCAACTTAACTTAACTCAGTTGTAAATGGGTACCTGTTATAAAAGGAAAGGCAGCAAGGAAGAGTACTGGTCACCCTATCTCATATAAAAGCCAAGGTCTAGTACAATCAAGTCTCTCTCACTTCATCCCCTGCAGCAGCATCTGCTATGCACTACCTTTACCTACCACTGCTCACCTATATCATAAGCACATTTGGTTATAGGGCATGAGGAATACCACACGGCAGATATAGATGATATAGCAGAAATCTTACAACAACACAGGCTTACATCAACAAACACAACACACTTGACTGACCCAGATTAGAAAACTTCACCTCCCCATGAGGCTTCTACATGCAGTGAATACAACAAATAAAGTTAAGACAACTTTACATATTCTTCTGAAAGGTACCTTTTATTTTTTTTTCAGCTCATTCAGTTAGTGTAAAAAAAATATATATATAACTATTTCCATTCCATGTTTTAAAAAAACTGATAAACACTCCTGGAATTGAGACACGTTTAATTCTTTAGTTACGATTAAGTATGTGTAACTTGTATTCTTTGTTAAAACGTGTGCAAAAAGTTGATATTTCATAGAAAACCTTTGAATTTTCGTTTCACATGCCTTCAGTAAAATATGAATATTGTGAAAATGATTTCACATAATAAACTGAAACTTTAAGGTCTTCCAGTATGGATTATCTTTGACAAGAAAGCCATTGTTTTGTTCATGTTTGGAGGATATATAGCTGAATTATTTATTACTGAAAGTAAAAATTAAAATAAAAACCAAACAATGTCACTCTAATCTAAACTAATCTGTGATCCTACATACCTATAAGATATCTTTATCCTATTCTATTCATCATTCAACTGTAAAGTCTCATATATAATATGTGACATTTTAATCAAAGATTAGTGAAGATAAATAGATCTCTAGCGAGAGATATTGTGTGGAAGTTTTATGGTAGAAAATAAATTCAGGACTGAATAGTTAAATTAACAATAATGAGCAACAACAGCATACCTAGATACTGCAATGACAACTCTGCAAACTGATCTGAACACAGTGAATGCTCTGGTATGCATCATCCTTGAGTGTAAGCCAATTTGAGAGGAAGGGAAACCACCCATAGAAGCTAAGATAGCCAGAGTCTCTTGTTCTGTGTCTCTGTATCCACCCAGTAACAACAGCAGGTACTTCTTCTGGTAGATGAGAGCTTTCCGGAAACTCTCTGCACGCAAATACTTTCCGTACAGTCTGCTCGACTGAAAGTAACAGAAATATATTAATTTCTGCATATCAGTGACTGAAAATTTTATAAACTGACACACATACACATAAACAGTTTAAATTCTTACAAACCATTTTTGCCTGGAATTTTGGTAAAAATCATTAGCTTTTCTATATTTTGGCAGAAAAGAATATATCAATTTATGCCTTCATATTTCTTTGTCAGTTGCAATTCAATGCAGAAAAAGTAACTTTTATCCAAAATGTATACATAGCAATGTCTTTTGTTAAATGACATCCACAGGGGAAGGAAGGCTAAAGAAAACCTGCTCAACAATGATAGAAGAGAATATCAAAGCAATCAAAACTAATGGGCAGAAATGAAGATGCAGCAAAAATATCAATCACTGTCAAGATGCTGAGCAGCACATGAGCTGCAGTGGTCAGCGATCTATAGCTGACTGCTAGTGTAAGGGACGGCAAACCAGAGCTGCCAAGACCCTTCTACACCTCCACGAGGTGATCCTGGATAACAGGCTGCAGCAGGGCAGACTGGCTAAGGAGAAGGGATTGAAGAGGGAATGCTAACCCGGTACTCAAAAAATGCTTGCTGAAGTCGGATGTGTTTGACCGAAAGGTGCAAATATCGCAGTCAAGCTGTAAACTACGACACAATGCATTTTGTTCTCTGGACTACATTCTGCTACTTAAGCCCTTTCAGGGTTTGGTAGCGGGAGATTGAGAACGAACGAAGCCAAGCCAAGCACTATCATGCAAAAGACTGATCTATGTTTCAAAAAAAACTGAAATGGAGGACTAATGAGTGATGATATTTACCTTGTCAGGATCTGCGTGAGCCAGCTGACTATTTGAGCTCATTAAACTTTTAAAATGCTGTATTTCAGTTCTTAATCGTTGTATCTCATGCTCTGCTGAATCTAGTGCCATCTGTAGACTCAATCGCTCACTGGCCCAGATTGTGCGGTCATATACGCTGTCTTCATCACTGGCAGTGTCTGATATATACTGTGGAATGTTTACCTGCCATGGACAGAAGAAACTTCTTGTAAACATGAATAATGATTTATGAAGTACCATCTGTCATTACCTAAACATACTAATACTGATACCCAAGTAGAAACTATTTGGATGATTCAACAGACTTTTGGCAATGATGTCATGAGCATCCAACGAATTAAGGATTTATACAATCACTTCAAAGATGGCCACAAATCAGTGGAGTGTGACCTATGTTCCGGTAGGCCCTCAAAACGTTGTAATGAAAAGGTCATTGACCAAGTGCAAACTTTGATCATGCAGAACCATCGTGTTATGATCCAGAAACTTGCAAACAAGGTGAGGATAAGCATTACTTCGGTACACTCCATTTTGAGTGAGGATTTGGCCATGCGTAGAGTGTCCCTGAAAGCTGGCAGCTCCATCATGATGCCATCCGCCCACTCTTTGCATCTGATTCAGACTTTCTTGGTCAAACCCAATATTGCTCTGGCTCATCGCGCATGCTCCTTACTCTCCCGACATGGCTACTTGCAATTCTTGGCTGTTCCCCAAGATGACAGGTACCAGAGTCATGAGACAACATAATGTGAAACACAACGGCCAACAATGGCAGAACAGCTGGGAAAAGTGTGTGCAGTTCCAAGAAGCGTACTTTGAAGGGGATTAATGTTTCAGACCTCCATGTGAGTAATTGTACTTTTCCCAGCCAAATGCTGATACATTTTGAACAAACCTCATCGTTTCTACGGAACGGATTAGCCGACAGAATATCCCAACTTTCTTAGTCGCCTCTTACTGATAGGTTAGAGTGTTATAATTACTTGCTTCCCGTTTGAACCCCCATAACATGGATGAGGCCAAAACTATGCAGAAGTGTCTCATCTAAAGCAGAAGTAGATATTGAGGTCAGAGTTAGATCAAATTAAGGAATGGTCAGTGAGCTGGCAAATGGAGTTTAATATAGATAAATGTAGTCATCCAGGGTAGATCCTTCTTCTTCTTCTTCTGCGTACACAGTCAGACAGTTACCATTATTTTTTCGAAAAAAGCGGCGGTCATCCTGAGACTCTCGCCACTACCATAGAGCTTGTCTTGCAGTTCCACTGGCAATGGCCACATCTGCTCTCTCTGATCCTCGTATGTCGGGCAGTTCTGCAGCAGATGTTCAGTGGTCATTTTACCAGTACCGCACGGACATTCGTCGGTACACCCTATCTTCAATTTGTTGAATAGGTGGTACCTCAGTCTGTTGTGGCCAGTGCGAAGTCTGAAGACAACGACCTGCTCTCTTCGGTTCAACTGGTAATAGGCATCGTTTTTGGTGTAACCAGTATGTTCGGTTTCCCATTTGGACATGTACCTGGCTTTGATAAGCCGTTTTGACTCTTCGTACGTCATACTGGTATCTATTTGTGGTAGCCTTGCACCTTCTTTTGCCAGTCTGTCTGCCTCCTCGTTGCCTATCCAGGGTAGATCCAATATGGAACACAATTATAGAATGGGAGTGAACAATATTAGAAAGATGGGAAAAGAAAAGGGACCTAGGAGTTATAATATATCATACAGGTAAGATAAGTGAGCAAGTCCAGGTAGCAGTGAAAAAGACATTCAATTTTAGGAGTGATAAAAATAAATATTAAACACAAGAGCAAGGGAGTGATAGTCAAACTGTATAAAAGCATTAGTTAGAACTAGAATGGAGTACTGTATACAGGTGTGGAGTCATTATCATAGAAAGGATATAAACAGGCTGGAAAAGATACAAAGAAGAGCAACAAAACTGATAGTGGGATTCCAGAAACGTAGTTATGGGGAAAGACTCAGAAAAACCGGCCTGCAGTGTCTAGAAAAAAAGAATTCGAGGTGACAATACAAGTTTATAAGATAATCAATGGAAAGCATAAATTAGACTATAACAAGTTTTTCAAAGTACAACAGCCTATAAGAACAAGAGGGTACAGCTACAAATTAATTAAAGAAAGGTCCTGATTAGATATTAGGAAATATTTTTTTAGTCAAAGAGTAGTGATCGCTTGGAATGCATTACCATAAACAATAGTGGAGGAAGGGTCAATTAACGCATTCAAAACTAGATTGAATGGATATAGTTATTTTTAGATCAAGTGGAGTAGGAGAAACTAATTGTATACAGAATCTGCGAAATCTTCTAAACCAGTATAAAGAAGTTAAGTTGAGTTAAAAATTACGCTCTCTTTAAATGATATAGCATGAGTGATTTTTCATAACTGCTTAATAATAATAGCTGTTCATCATAAGAGATGTTGCATCTCCCTAGTGAATCTGGAGGTGGCTGTATAGTCTCATTCTGGCACAGAAACCACTTCCGCATATGTAGCATTTAAGGTCAGACCAATGATCACGCATCTGGATTTTCATGGATATTCAATACACGCTCGATTCAGACTTTGACTGGGACACTAATACGAAAGGTAAGTGTAACTGAATTTACTGATATATCGGCAAAACATACAATCTGATTGACAGGTAAAAAAAAAAATGCTTCTCTCCAATTTCCACCTGCACATTAATGTTATTTAATGCTTCATACTACCTATAATCTTTATTATAACTACTTCATGGCATAGATAATTATGTGTCTTATGATGTTTAGATCATACAAATTTAACTCAATTTGTGGAGAGGAAAACTAACGTCTGATCAGGCAAAATATACTGAACAGACATGTTAGTCAGGGTCAGGCAAAATATACTGAACAGACATGTTAGTCAGGGTCAGGCAAAATATACTGAACAGACATGTTAGTCAGGGTAAGGCAAAATATACTGAACAGACATGTTAGTCAGGATCAGGCAAAATATACTGGCCAAGATCCTGGAAACGGGCTGTTTTCATGGCAACCTGGCTAATAAGGTGAGGATCGAGATGATCCCCATGGTAGTGAGTGATAGGCAGAGATGAAACCAAGCATAGCACAACCGTCAGGAGGACCCCTTTCCATCTTCATCGGCATGCTCAGGATGCCAGGAAAGCTACTGCAACCTGTCATTTAATGTCTAATACAGGGCGCACAAAAGATTAAAACTACTCATTGTGGGCATTCGAAACAACAATAATAACTCAATTTGTTCAATATTCATTTATTTTATTTTGAATGAAACTTTGACGCACAAAATTTTGTTATTTTGGTCTGAACAGAAAGACACAAATCGGCAAAATTAGCCAGGACTTAAAAGGATTGATAAAGAAATATGAAGCAAATACTCACTTGTGCATGTGAGTCTCTTTTAATTGTTGCTTGTAGCCTTTTCTCTAGAACATTGAGTGAATCTGACATTTTCTCCTTCTCTTTTTTCAGCTTCACGATGTGTTCCGCTAACTGTTGGTTGTCTTCATGCAACTTCACCATTTCCACAGATGATGATGAAGTTTCATTCTTGAAAAAAAATAAAATCAGTTGCAATATTTAAAATAAATCTGCATAAACAATATTTGAAGTTTTTGAGGGATTATTATTTTACGTTTCAGCTTTATGAGGTGAGGTCATTTTTATAGCTGGGCAAACAAGCTATTGAAAACGGGACGACCACTCAGATTATGTGAAGTGTTAATTATAAATAAACTCTTACATGTCACGCATCACAACCAAATCAAGATTATGTCAAATGTTTTTAGATAACTAGACACTTTAACCCTTTCCAGCTCATAGACGGCATTCCGGGCCATAAAAAAAACATAAAATAGCGGGCCAGTATTGCCAAAACAGACCTCTGAAACATGCATTTGTGTGTTCGCATTTTGTGATCTAATTTGTAGAATTCCATTTTTTTTATAGCTCTACACGATAATGGCGTCCATTCACGCACAACTGATGTTTAACTATAAGGTTATTTCTGATAGGTAGACATTTTCAAAAGTTATGTTGTTTGAGTTAAATCATATAATGCAAGAAAAGTTAACTCCAAGACCAGAGAAATTATTTATTATTTGATCGACCAATGATCATGCGTTTCGATTACTTGTGGATGTTCAACACATGTCAAACTATGACTCTTTTTAGGTAACTAAATGTCTCGTCACTTAAAAAGTGGTGCAAAAGAAAAGAGTCAGGTGACAGAAATGGCGACAGTAACAGCTGTCAGAAAATCGAGAAGTATGGGGAAGAGGCTTTATGGAGATTTGTTCGCAATTAGATGAACAATATCTCCGTCAGTCCGCGCTTCATGCCCTTGAAAAATCCCCCTGGTTCCCTTAGTTAGGGTCGCAAGATCAGGGAAGGTTGTGATGGGGTGGTAACCTCACTGGTGTAAAAACCATTGTCTATAAAACCATTTCACAAATAATTAGACACAGGATTTCTATAAGCTAGATAGGGTAAATTCAAATGTGGTGCCGAGACCAATGCTCCACCAATAGAAGTAAGGCCTATGTATGTATTATGAATACTTCATGTCATAGATAGTTTAATTATGTGTTTTATGATATTTAGATCTTAATTTTAGATCATTTGGTTCAATATTAATTTACTTGGAATCCTGATTTTCAAACAGGCATCTTAATGTCTGTTGCCAGGTAGCTGAAGGTCATCGGCTATCAGTAATAGGTATTTTAAACTTCCTGCAGCTTACTAGGCCTGGGGGAAAGTACAAATAATTTATTTTCGTTTGCCATATTCACCATAAGGCTTACTTTGTATATTATATTTGCGATAACGTGATTAAGTTTATTTTCCTTTGTCATATTCGCCATGAGGTTTATTTACGTTTGTCATATTTGCCATAAAGTTTTTCTGTTTGTCATAATCACCATAAGGTTCCATTTGCGTATTATATTTGTCGAAAGATGTATTTGCATTTATCATTTTTACCATAAAGTTTATTTTCATTTGTCATCTTCACCATAAGGTTCACTTTGCATATCATTTTCACCAGAAGGTTTACTTTGTACGTTATATTCGCCAGGAGATCAAGATGCTGAGCAGCGCATGTTCTGCAGTGGTCAGCGACCCATAGCTGACTGCTAGTGTCAGTGCCAGCGAACCAGAGCTGCCAAGACCCTTCTACACCTCTATGCAGTGATTTTGGATAACAGGATGCAACAGAGCACACTGGCTAAGGAGAATGGATCAAAGAGGGAATGCTAACCTGGTACTAAAAAAATGCTTCTGAAGTCAAATGTGTTGGACAGAAAGGTGATAATATCGCAGTCAAGCTGTAAACTGCGACACAATGCATTCCGCTCTCTGGACTACATTCTGTTACTTAAGCCCTTTTCAGGGCTTTCAGGGCAACATCTCTCTATTATATAACTGTATTGTATTATATTCTAATATACTATATCATTATATACTATATTATATTATATTACAATGTATGACCAGTTTTTTTCATAACAATTCTCTGCTACAAATGCTAGCCATGGACTACCAACAGAGACACAAGATGAAAGATTGCACATGAGGAAATTATATTTTTTTTAAAAATGGTCTCGGTCTTCAGAATAGTCAATGAGAAGTGTAACAGAAAGTTGGAACAATACCATGCGCGACATAATCAGACAGAGAATTGCATGTTTTGGACAAATGGAAGACCAAGAAAAAGATTGATTGACAGAATTCAAGAAGCACTAGAAGCATGGGATGAAAATATCAATGGCCACACATATGACACATCCCCATGATATCTAATGACAAAAGTGAACAGATCAGATGAGATGGACACAAATGGTAATAAACAAATGATAGATGGAAATTTCCTATTTCTTTTCCTGATTATGCGATACTGTAGTGGCCAGATAGATTCTACTCTGCATTTCTGTGGCCAACAACATGGCTCTATCGAAATGAGAAGAACATCATTGGATAAGGTAGACAGCTTCACGTACATACAGAGCATCATAAACAAGACAGGTGGTGCAGATGAGAGTGTTAAAAACAATACAAAAAGCAAGAGTAGTCTTTGTTACGCTAAACTGAAAACCATATGGAACTCTAAAATAATCATAAGACATATCAAGCTATAGATCTTCAACTCCAAGATAAAGTTGGTGCTTCTACATGGAGCAGAAACATGATGGATGACTAAACTCAATATTAAGAGATTACAGGAATTTATCAGGAAATCCCTGAGAAAGATTCTGGACCTTCAGTAGCTCGACAGGATTACAAAAGACAATGTATGGGAGAGCAGAGGAAATCTTAGAAGAAAGGTGGGGTGCTGGATTGTCTGTCAAAGTCTACAAGCCAGTATCATCATGCAATCTCTGTCATGAAAACCATAGAGAAAAAGAGGCATATAAAGGCCAAAGAACAAATAAAGAGGAAACCTAGAGGCTGATACAAGAAAAATGGGAATGAGCTGGAATGAACGAGAAAATAGCATATGACAAGTCAGCTTGGAGAAGGTTAGCTGATGGCCTATACACGCCAAGGTGATAAGGATGAAGTGAGAGGGTTGGTTGAGAACCTAAGCACCCCAAGGTGGTAGGTTGGTTGATGACCTATGCACCCCAAGGTGATACGGATGAAGTGAGAGGGCTGGTTGATGACCTATGCACTTCAAGGTGATAAGGGTGAAGTGAGGTGGTCTGCTTTGAGAAGGTTAGTTGATGGCCTATGCACCCCAAGGTGATAAGAGTGAAGAAGAATCTTTTTATAAAAAAGAACACATCAAGCTACCACCAGTTTCATAAATATATGCCAACTGTAACCTACATGTCTTCTTGTATCTTTGTACTGTTATTTTTTGTTGTTTTGTGTTTGCCTTATTTTTCTATTCCACAAGGCTGCATTGCATTATATTTTTAATTTGCGCCTGTCGGCCAAGTGCATCCCACTTCGGCATGCATTTTATATAAGGATCTGCTTTCTCCTGCATTTTCTAAGGGTTTTCTTCCCTGGGGTAATGGCCAGTACTGTGATGGGGATCGAACCCAGCAACTTCGGCTTGTGAGCCGTGTCACTTAACCACGCCATCCTCTATATGATGTAAAGGGCGATCACTAGAGCTAACCCTACACAAGAAACACTTTATTGCTCTTCAGCAAGCTCCCGACTATGGGGATTTGTATCAGTCTCCACTTAATTGGCCTGCCTGATGTTTCCAGGAGCAAAAACAAGGACATGAGGTGGCGGTCCTGACCAATATGATTTACCTGACCCTGATTACTATTTGCTCCCACCTTGATCAATATGTTTTTTTTTTTGCGTTCGCCTTATTTTTCTCTAATCCCCAAGGCGGTGTTCGTTGCACTGTGGTTTTTATTTTGCGCCTGTCAGCCCAGTGCATCCGACTTCAGCATACATTTTATGTAAGGATCTGCTTCCTTCTGCATTTTCTAAGGGTTTGCTTCCCCGGGGTAACGCCCGGTGCTGTGGTTTTTATTTTGCGCCTGTCAGCCCAGTGCATCCGACTTCAGCATACATTTTATGTAAGGATCTGCTTCCTTCTGCATTTTCTAAGGGTTTGCTTCCCCGGGGTAACGCCCGGTGCTGTGATGGGGATCGAACCCAGCACCTTCGGGTCATGAGCCGTGCCACTTAACCACGCCATCCCCACACCCACATTTGAAAGAAGTCAAAATCTGTAAAATTATATACCTCTACTCTTTGACCACTCTCCTCTCTTATTCTGATCTCTGACTTCAGTTGCCTCAACTCAGACATGACAATCACCAATGCATCATTATCTTCTCTGTTAGCAAGGTCCAGGTAATTGGATGATGCTCTGTACAGGTGACTTCCTGTTGTTATGGTATGAAGCTGGCTGGCCAGAGTCTGAAGTTTGGAGCAGCACTGGCTCAACCTCAGCTTCAGGTCCTGGTCTACAGCTGAAGCCTGAAATGTCAAGAAAAGATGATCTCGTTTGTGCAAAATAAAACTATACACCAATACAAGATTGTCTGTTTGTGAAAACAAAGCTGATAAAACAAGATAATAATGTTAATTTTTTATTTTAAAACATTGCTACACAATTGCCTGTCTGTAAAAATTAAACTGGTTATCCAAGATGAAATTGTTTATGTATCAGAAACATTACACAATGGCATGTCTGTGCAAAACAAAACCAGTAACAAACAAACAAAAGATTGTTTATTTACAAAATTCAAAATTACACACCAAAACAAGATGAGATTGATTGTGTGTTAATAACAGAAACTATATTAACAAAGCTGATAAAAGTACTTCATTAAAGAACGCATCCTAGTACAATATTGTGAGTGAACTGGGACAAAGTTATTAATGGACTATCAGGCCCAGTTATCTGTCAAAATGACTATTAAATGTCTCAGTTTCCTGTGGTTAAGATTTTTTGGTGAAATCAAAAGACATAACATTTAGCTGAAAACAATACTAGAAGGAATGGTGAAGAGCAAATGTGACAGATGCTACAAGTGGGAGAATATCAAACGATGGACAGTGGAATAGCCAGGCAGATTGTACCACCACGGCAAGATAGAAGAGAATGTTAACTTAACGTCTTTATACTGGTTTAGAAGACTCTACAGTCTTGGTTTTTACAGATGTGTGAGTCCATCTTAATAGACTCAAACACTAGAGCTAATTAGACCCGCAACCAATTAGGCGCCATCAATAGCTGCTCTTAACAAACCACCTGGGGAAGGTACAAATAACTTGGGTAGATTCTAAATTCTAATTCTGTCTGGGCAGCGGGCGTTAAGCCTACTCTTTTTGATTTCCAACTGCCAAGGAATTTTTAACATGCTTGACACTGAACACATGAGTCTGATCTCACTATCCAGAGATCACTGAAATTTTTACCAGAAGATCCACAGGAAAAAAATCCTGGTCTCCACTGTGATTCGAACGCGTGGCCTCAGGCACCCGAGACAGACACCTTACCTCAAGACAACTAATTTCCCCCATGTTGGCGACATACTGTGGCTGACCTTCACTGTAGAGATGCTACCTGAACTGAACTCCTTGTGGTGTATAATTCTAAGCCTCTTGGAGAGAAAGAATAATACCACTGATCACTATTATGCTGGTTGTTTTTGGTGACCAATGAGGGTTTTGAATGGGGCTGGCAATATTATCTTGTAAAACAAAGCACCACTTAATGAGAAGTCTGAAACAGTATTACACTAATATTATGAGGAACCAATTGCAATGTGAGGTGAGTAGCTTGAGACAGATTGCTTGTTTTATGAAAGAAATAGCAACTTTAAGAACACATTGAGTATGAGCAAAACTTAAGAAGATTGCTTATTTTATGAAGCTTATATGAGGGAAAAACTGCCCGAGGGAAATATATGTGCTTATTTGAGAACAAACAATGATGAAGACAAACAATCAAAAGTAACAATGTCAAGGAAGAACAACTTTATCTTTATTGAGATCATTAACATAAACAATTAATCTTTATTTTCTAGATACTGATTAGGAAAGAAGGCTCAGACAAGTTCTAATAAGAAACAAAAAACTTGAATATGCTATGCAATAGGTATTTGGATTAAGAGAGAAAATGTCTACATTGAAATACATTTGTTTAATAGCTCAACATTGAGAACAATTCATATTCTCTTTCTCTCTTTCAGCACCAAAGACGACGCATAAGACAGAACTAAAAATTTTCCAGTTCAATCAGTCCGCTGTCACTCTGTAGTTCTTGCACGTTCTCTAGCCCTATGGTTGCACCCTCCCTTGTGATAGTTCTGCATGGAGTCTCTCTGCTTCCTTTGCTGCTATGTTTCCACATAATCTCTGGTATCAGAAGCCTATTATTGTTCATCCACAGCATGTGCCCGTCCAACATCTCTTCCTGATGAATGACATGAACATAATTTTGGTTGGACGGTAATCGTACTTGCTCAGTAGTCATGAAGTCTTTTCAGCTAATGCCCAATAGACAACTAAGGCATTTGTTTTCAAATGTATTCAATCTATTCTATTTCCAAACGTCTTTGTCATTTTCCAGCTACCACAACCATATGTGAGCACTGAGATGGCGTTAGAGTTACGTAACCCTGAGCTTGACATGTTTACTCAGTGACGCAGATCTCCAAATATTCATTAATTGGTTTAAGGTATTTTAGACCAAGTCGATTTGAGTGTGAGTTTCCTGTGTAGCATCATTTTACTGCCCTGTCCTGATTTTTGCCACAAGCTATCTTTGTGTCTGTGCCTCTTCAAGTACCATGTTATTAACTTTCTATGCGGTCCATGAAATTCTCAACATTCTTCTGTAAAACCACATTTCCGTCGTTGTCTCCAATGATCCCTATGCTTGCCTGATGATTGTCCATGACTCGCCTCCTTATATCAGTACTGGTTCTAAGTAGCAGCCAAGAACTCTCTTTCCTAATTCCAGTGATAGGGTTTTGTTGCATAAGATTCCCCTCATACTCTAGAAGACTGATTTTTGCTGGGCTATTCTGTTCATTATTTCATAATTGCATTTCCCATCAGAACTGATGCTGGGTGCTCAAGTATTGAAATGTATGTACTTGTCTTAGTTCCGTCTCATTCACTTTAATACAGCAATTTAAAGATTTGTGTTTGTTAGTTACCACCATTACTTCTGATTTGTTTTGATTCAAACCAAGGATTTTATTTTCGCTTTGAATAGCTACCAAAGTTGACCAGTTTTTGCAAGTCTGACTCATTATGCACTATCAACACAGTGTCATCAGTGTAAAGCAAGTTATTCAAGTTCTGACCACCAAATGACATTCCTGCATGCATTGCCTCTAAGGATCGCAAGATAAACTTGTTGTACAGAGATAACAGATTAGAGGACAGCACACATCCCTGCCTCACTCCATTTTGTATGCACCTAAATAATTTGTTAGCTATTCATGTAGCTGCAGTCTGTCCTTAGTCCATGTTTTGAACAATTCTCAGGTTCCTTGCCATCGACATGCATCTCTTCCAGCATATGGATTATTTTCCTGTGCTTCACCCGGTTGAATACCTTAGTATAGTCTACGAAGCACAGATCTAAACCTTTTTTCACCTCTATAGCTCTCTCTATTATTGTTCTTTATATATGTGGCATTGTTTGTGCACTTGCCTTCCATAAACTGCACTGCTCGTCGCCTATTTCTGGTTTTATTCTGTTCGTCACTCTTCTCATGATGATAATTCGTAGAAGTATCTTCGTCATGTGACTCATAAGGCTAATAGTGTAGTGGTCCTCACATTCAATGGTTCATAATTTCTTCAGCAGTACTACAAATAATGACTCCATCAAGAGATATATACAGTTTAATAAATTTGTCACCACTTTAAATCCTAAATTTCCTGTGATTGCAATTTCCTCTTTTGTTGTTATTTGTATTTTATCTGGTCCTGGTGTCTTTCCTTTCTTTCTATATTGTATAGTATCTGTCACCAATATTGACGGCCTGTTGCAAATGACCTTTATTACACTTAAGCCTGGAACATATTTATTACAATTATATTTGGAAATTCTGTCATCATTTTTCCTTTTTCAATTGAAGCATGGAGCAAAACTGTAGATCATCTTTTTGCTGATAATCTGTGAAAAAGAATGAGGGTGATAGCTCCATGCACAACACTCCTTAGTTACTCTTATGACAATCATAGTAGCAGGCAGTGGTCCTATAATCATCTCCCCAATAAAGGGTCCTGGGATTTATATGGGCAAGAAAGTGTACCAATCTAAGAAAATGTTATATGTTGAAAGCCAACAACAATATGATCCTATAACTGACCATAATAAGGGTGTTTAATGCCTCTCTGTGGAACATCCCACTTGACCTTGTATGTAGACTGCGGTCTGATGTCTGCCTAAGATTGTCTATTTCTTCTACCAACTCCATTGCTCTGTTTTGAACTTTGCCAAGCTCTTCTTCAAGCTCCTTCTGAATAAACCGCAAACAAACACAGAATTAGTAAAAACACTATTGTCAATTGAACATGATGTCTAAAGTATTTAAGTACTAGTCATTCTCTGGTTGTATTAACATTACAATTACACAACTAGTAACCTTTACCACACGTACAGCTAGCTTTGTTGCCAAAAACAATGTCCGATCTACCACTAATGGCTAGAAAATACGCCAGGCAAAAACAAAAAAATTCTAGAGCATTGTCGTGTATTTACACCGGTTGGACACCCGGGTATTTCCGGGCAGTCAATTTTTGGGCACCACTTCAGGTCACAACATGGTTGTTGATTTTGAGAACCTCTAATCTTTTGTGTGTGTGTGTGTGTGTGTAGAGACATATACTAATAAAGAACTTATTAACGTTATTGTGTTTATGTTAGTTTCTGAGATACAAAAAGATGAAGGTGATGGTGGTGAAAAATAGCACAAACATATAAACTCACCTGTTGTGGTTAGGTAAACAAAAATAATTTGCAGAAAAACGAACTAATACTACTATCGACGTTTACCACAATGGCTATGTCTGTCACCTCGACTATAAACATAATTATTGTTCATAGATAAACAAGGTGGGAAGGTAGTGGTGGAAGGCCTGACATACATCGGCAACAAAATATGGGTGACAGGAAACTGACCGTTATCAAAGTCTGGAAACCTAAGCTGTGCCAAAATTACAGAACAATAAGCCTCATCAGCCACCCTAGCAAGGTCATGATTAGATTAATCCTCGACCGATTGAAACCTCAAGAGCTGCGTACGATGAAGAAGAAGAAGAAGAAACCTCAAGAAAAGAACAGGGTTCAGACAGGGAAGAAGCACTACAGAACAGCTATTTAATTTAAGGCTGCTAAGCAAGAAATATCTAGAACAGCAGCAAAGGAGATAAAATTACAACAGCAATAGGGCCTTTTGAAGACCTCTTGGCAACTGTCAAGAGAAGGAAACTTGATTGGTACGATCACATATCGAGATAAAATGGTCTTGCAAAAACGATCCTGCACGGAAAGGTGCAAGGCAGTTGATGAAGAGGCTGTCCCAAAAAGAGATGGGAGGACAACATAAAAGAATGGACATATCTCTGACCAGAAGAGGTACAGGCAGCAGCCGCTGACAGAGAAGGGTGGCGTGGGGTTGTGAAGATGTCTTCATGTGTGTCCCAACTGTGTCATACTAAGAAACAAGTCCCTGTCAAATGATGGAAGTGAGGTAGCCTTGCAGTGTTGTGTAGAAACAACACAATACCATGGACATACATTCTGAGTACTGAATAAACATGAAGGGCAAGTCAAACCTAATGTCAGTCTCATCTATTTCAACTGATATTCTTGGCAAATGATTTTGTACAAACTTCAGTGAATGCCTTTCATCTATTGGCCAATTCCAACAGATGTATGTTTTCCTCCCAAACAATCAAAATTTATAAGTATTACATTTTTAAATCTCAACTTTCCTTACATGTGTTCTGTCTGCACACTCTTCTTAGGCAGCGAAGGCTACAATGGTTTGGTCATGTTGAAAACTGGTTGTTACAGACTGCAGTCTTCCAAACCAGTATAACGACATTAAGATTAAGATATGTTCATCACTTGGAAGTTTATCAAATCCTCAAACATTGCTGAAGTCGGGTGTGTTGGACCGAAAGGTGTAAATATCGCAGTCAAGCTGTAAACTACAACACAACGCATTCCGTTCTCTGTGTACACGAGTGCATGAAGTTGGTTCTAAGAACTATTTTTATTTTTAACTTCTAGATCAAAAATACAGGATGATGATGATAAAAGATAAATGATACAGATAGTAGTGTAACAAATCCTTAACCCTGCCCCACAATTACCACTCTGATTGTGAGCTCCTCTCTATCTTTCTCTACCATCCTGAGGTGCTTGTGAGTTACAATCTGTGTACTGTCAGTATTTTCTCTTTTCTTCTGTCCCATCACCTCAGATCTGAGAGTGTCCACATGTGACTTCTCAGTTTCATAGAGATATCTCAACTGAATGTTTTCAGACTGTCAATGAAACAGTATCAAAATAAATTTACAACACCAATATTGCAATCTAAAAATATTATTAATGTGGTTTCTACATGGTGAGGTTGCCAACTCTATGTACAACCTTGCTTAGTCCCCTATTGCGGCATGCAATGAAGAAATCAATGGCCCTATTCTATCTGCCCTGAGAGCCACTTTAAGAAGAACAAGTTCAAGATTTTGTTAACCTTTACCACACGCAGGCGATTTTTCAAGACTAATAAATTTCCACTTTAATTCTATTGACGTAAAAAAACGCCTTGCGATAAAACTATTCTAGAGCATTGACTTGTATTTAGACCGGTTGAACACGAAGGTATTTGAATATAAAAAATAGCGTACGAAGAAGAAGAAGAAGAATATAAAAAATAAACACTTCCACCATGATAGATGTCAACAAGAAACATAGCTGTTTTAGTTTGAAAGAGAATATTTTGAAACGATTTATTCACTTTTTCACTCTGACTGGAAGATTATCTCATTATTGAGGGTGATGGAGTTAAGTTGTTGCAACAGATTTTTCTGAGGTAGATCTGATTAATTTGTTTATTTGTCCAGCCAAAACAAATTATATTTATAGACAATCAAATAAAAGAAAAGATACAGGCTCTCAAAGACAACAACCTAGAAAATGTGAAGCACTAACAAATAATTCAGTGGCAGGGGAACAGGGAAAATTGCGTAATTTTGTTATTGAGTGTGGTAAAGGTTAATAAATGCTTAATTCTGATAAAGTGGATGATATGCAGGCAGAAGAAAAATAAACAATTTTTTCAAATAAAGGCCCTTTACAAAATACAAAGCAAGCACCAAAGAAAACAAACAAATTATCAACATGTACAAGATAGAGAACAGCACAATATTGCTATGCACAGACTAGAACCCTTAGGGGCCAAAGACTCAGTAGTGAATGAGCTGACAGCAGTCAGTGATTCACAGATGGCTTATTACATCAAGGTCTGCGAATCATAGCTGACCAAGACCCTTTACCATCTCCAAGTGGTGGCTCTGAAAACAGAAGGCACCAAAGTAGCCTGGCTGAGAGAACAGGGATCAAAGAGGGAAGGCAAAACTGGTCCCAAAAATGCCACACTGAAACTGGATGTGTCAGTCTGAAAGACACAGATATCATAGCCTTGCTGTAAACTACGATACAACATCACAATATCCTTATCAGGACGAACACTGAAGAACAGACTGGAACCCTCAAGACAACCAAATGAGAAAACAACTCACAATAAGATGACAAACAGAAGATTGAGCCTGAAGAACAAAGAGGCTGGAACCCTCAAGACAAACAAATGAGAAAACAACTCACAATAAGATGACAAACTGAGAAGATTGAACCTGAAGAACAAAGAGGCTGGAATCCACAAGACAGACAAAAAGACTGGAACCCCTGAGGCAAACAAATAAGAAAACCATTAACAATAAGATTACAAACTGAGAAGCCAGTGGAATGAACTAGGGCAATCTAGAACAAGTGCCTCAGTGTTGAACCCAGTGTACAGCTGTAGAGGTCCACATAGTTCACTTAGTAAAATATAAAGGTAACCTCACTATTGTTGTGCAATGAAGTGAGTCTTCAATGTACCTTGGCTTTCGTGAGAAGGGATGATCAGTTCCCTTCCTTGTCGCACTGCTCTTATAACTGTATTTTAGATCCCCAGTTACAGTTAGATAGACTGGAACATGCTGCGAAGCCCTAATCTAGTCCCTTTTGCAGCGAAAGAGAAGTTCTAACACTAGGAGATAAACAAGCACTGAACAATGATGTGTCTCATATAATACTTCCCTTTTTCCTTCAAACAAATCTGTAAAAATATTGTTAATGGTATAAATATCAAAATTTACAATTTGAGAAATTATGTAGATAAATGTAGTCATCCACATGGGTAGATCCAATATGGAACATGATTACAGAATGGGAGAGAATAATATTAGAAAGATAGATAAGGAAAGGAAACTAGGGGTTATAATAGATCATACAGGTAAGGTGAGTGAGCAAGTTCAGGTAGCAGTGAAAAAGGCAAATGCAATGTTAAGTATGATAAAAAGAAATATTAAACATAGGAGCAAGGAAGTGATAGTCAAACTCTATAAAGCATTAGTTAGACCTAGATTAGAGTACTGTGTACAGGTATGGAGTCCTTATCATGCTGGAAAGAATACAAAAAAGAGCGACAAAGCTGATAGTGGGATTCCAGAATTACAGTTATGAGGAAAGACTCAGAAAAACCAGCCTACTGTGTCTAGAAGAGAGAAGAATTCGTGGTGACTTAATACAGGTTTATAAGATGATCAGAGGAATGGATAAATTAGACTTAACAAGTTTTTTAAAATACAGCCACCCACAATAACAAGAGGGCATAGCTACAAGTTAACTAAAGAGAGGTCCAGATTAGCTATTAGGAATTTTTTTTTAGTCAGAGTGGTGAATGCTTGGAATGCATTGCCACAGGAGATAGTGGAGGCAGGGACAGTTAATGCATTTAAGAATAAATTGGATGCGCATAGCTTTTAGAGCAAGGTGATGTAAATGTAACTGGTTGTATACAGACTCTGCAGGGTCTTCTAAACCAGTATAAAGACATTAAGTTACTAGTGAGTGCTAGACTTCCTTAAAAAAAAAAAATTCAATGGTTTGACCCCATATCGCGACAGCAACACATCAGTGTCTCACAGATGGCTCTAACATTTAAACACAGCGGTACCAGAGCTAGAGGCTGACCCCTTAAAAGATGGATTGACGGAATTTCCGAGGCAGCCAGTTCCACCTTATGCGAAGCACACACCAAAGCGCTGTCCAGATGTCACTTATACACCTAACGCCGAAAGGTAAACCAGGATCAGACAATAGATAGATGGATCGATGTTACTTAGTAAAAGATACATTTTTTTTCAAAGTAAAAAATTATTCACCATTTGAAATGTAAGATAAATTAAAACAAATTTAAGTTTTAAGCAATACACATTAAATGCAGTTATCAGTGGTTTAGCATATGATGATTACAAGCACTGACTTTGAGTTGGTCCACATCTTGCCTGAGTTGCCTGGCAATGTTCATCTCATGCTCCACTGCTGCTTGATGGCTGTCTCTCTCTGTCTCTAGCAGTGATGTTAGTTTCGACACAGTATCAGAATTGTCTCCAGACTGTACTTGTATTTTCCTATGATAATACAGACTGATATGAATCCAGACAATCAAAGAAACTTTTTGTCTGCAACGGTCATGAATTCAATCATGTGATATATAAATTTCAGCAAATAGAACACTTTTACTGAATATTTGAACTAACCCATCTGTTACATAATGTTGTATCAAAGCAACAATTTTAGTTTTCTAGAGAGACTATAAACTTCAGGTATATGTACAGCTATTGGATAGTGAACAGTGAATGTTTATGGTAAATATATAAAGACAATTGAATCTCTACTTCAAGACCCAAGAGATGACATAGTATTTGATTAGCTATAAGGTCGTATACCAGAAATAGACAATGATATTAATACTGTTCGCTTCGGCATCTAAGGACAGTTGCGTCGGTCGGCCACATCAATGACCCACAGCTGTGGTGTGGTTCCAGGCGGAGGAAGAGGTTGCTACTTGTTGGAACCATACTGTTTAGGGATGGCCTCTTCTGTGCTTTCAGTTTGGCGCTGAGGAATGACTTGTAATATCTTGTCAGCAAGGGTTTCCTAGTCCTGTCGTACAACATGGCCGAACAAAGAAACTCAGTGCCTGTCAAGTGTTTCTGAGATTGGGTGGAGGCCTGTTTTAGCAGAGACCACATTGCGGATGTAGTCATGCCATCGGATATGCAGCTAGTTGCGCATATGAATGGCTTTCAGTCTCAACATAGCTGTAAAGCAGTACTGGGACCACGCAGGACTGGTAGATGTGGATTTATGTCCCAAGGGAGATCTTGCCATTATTCCACACACGCCGGAGGTTGTGCATAGCACACGTAGCTCGTCCAATCCGCCTTGACATATTGGGACTGTTGCGCCCATTGGATGATATTATGCTACCGAGATAGATGAATTCGTTGGTGCTCTCCGCAGTGTGACCTTGAGTACAACCCTTGAATACAAACCCAATTTAGGAATTTCACCCATGAGGGTACAAGACTACATACACAAACTTTCTAGGTCACATTTTAAGACATATGTAGTTTGCATGCTGTGGTGCCATTCTTTATTTCTTAAATGGTCATCAGGAGTGACACAGACAAGAAAACAAGGACAACATTTTAATTTTTTAATGAATAGAAGTAAAATGTAGGAGCATTATCTCGTGACATACCTTTCCATCTGTTCTCTGTACAATGTCTCAATTTCTGCCTTATATTCATTCTGCAAAGTGGAAAGTTTTCTTCTCAAGATGTCATTTTCATTTGTCAGTTGTACTACCTCCCTCTTTGCCTGCTGTTCTGCCTCGGAGATCTGGGCACTTCTTTGCCGTTCTTTCTTCAATTCTGTTTGGAGATCCTAAAATGCAGTGAGGAAAAATAAAGAAATAAGTTCACAAGAGGAATGGAATTTCATTTGCGTGAGACTAGGCCTCACAGCAACAATAAGCAAATGAATATATGATGTATCTGAATCAAATCTATTCCTTTATTTCAGCTTTATCAATTTCTAGATTACTTCTGAACCTATTTCTTTATGTCAGTTTCATAAATGTCAAACTTATAAATTCCATTAGTGTATAAAAATGGGGCAACAAATTCTCTTCAAAGGGTAACCATTTATCAAACACCCCTTTTACTAAACTCTTAAATTATTTCTTACAATCTGTTTATAGATGTCAAATTGTGACATCTTGTCTCATATTTTCTTTACACTTATATAAATTGCAAAAATGGTTTGTATTGTCTGTATTCTGTAATTTAATAAAAATGTCCACTATTTCTTCCTTTTTTTCCATTGTCAAATGATCACACTCATTTTCCTAATAAACATGGCTGTCTGTTTCTGGCTTCCTTTGTAGTTTTATCCATCAGCTGAGTTGGCTAAAGTCATACTGTCTTCCTGCTCCCTCTCATGGAGTTAACATGCATGGGGAGCATGTTCTGTTTGCTTATTCTCACCACAAGGACACATCTATGTGTATCAAGTATTTTGTTTTGATTTGTTTAGGAGTGTAAGGATCTAACTTTATTTTGCATGGGCGGGTTTTCTCCCCAAAAAGTTTTCTATTACAAATGTTATCTCTCTCTCTCTCTCTCTCTTTATGCGTGCGTGCGTGAGCGAGAGAAAAAATGTGACCGTAATATTATGTTAGTTAGTTTTCTTTCCACTTATGCCGTTGAGTGTTGTGGGGAGCTTAAGTCATCTGTCATGTGCCAAATGTGTTGCATCCATCGTTGCAAGCCTGTGTTGTTGTTCAATCACTCTAATGTGATCTATCTCTTATCCTGTAGCCAGATCTACCAGCATTGTAAGTCCTCAGTGAAAATTTGTGAGGGTGCATTCTTATTAGATGACCGAAACAACATATTTTGTACCTAGAAATGTCTCAGTACAAGACATAGTACACCATACTTCAAATGTCTTCTTTGGCAGTATGTCTTTCCTGATAACACCAATGACCTTCCTCAAACACTTCATTTCCCCTGTCCAAATTCTGCTCTCATGCTCTTTGGACAGGGATCATGTGGCACATAGTCATTGTAAATATACTGTTTATCAGCTGTTGCATGGGGGGGGGGGGGGGGGGTCCGTCTATGCAGTGGCGACAGATGTAAGTAACAGCAAATGTTTTGACAGTTGCCAGCCTACGGTCTGCTGTCAAAATACTGCCCAAATACATGAACTCATGGTGTTGAAGAGCATTTACACTTATGTTGAGTGAGTCAGATACTCTGCTGATCCTCATAGTTTCTATCTTTATTTCCTTTATTCATGTGTTGTATTTGGCACAGGTTGTTGTAAGCACATTTGTGTGATTTGGTAGTTAATTTTCATCATCATATGACAGACACAGAGGAATTTTTGTATTGAATTTGGTTCTGCTTTTGATGCCTAAATTTGACTTGTACATGTAGAAGTTGAACAGCAGAGAGGGAAGCACACACCTGTCTCGAACTAGTAGTGGTTACAAAAGTATCTGAAACTTCATCAATCGTTCTTACAATGTTTATACTCGAACGATAGTGTGCTTACATTACCAAGTAGCTGTCTTTGTACACCATTATCTTTCAGTATTGTCCAAAGTTTAATCCTGCCTACCCTACTGAAGGCAATTTCTTGGTCAATGAAAGCAACGTACAGATTTTCATTATATTCTATTGACCTTTCGGTTAATTACCTTAAGGTGAATAACGCATCGGTGCAGTTCACACCATTGGGAAACACATATTGAACTTTGGACAGCTGAGGTTCAACGAAAGGTCTTATTTTCTGTTCTAAGATCTCCTCTTATATTTTACCAGTACGACTAAGTAGCAATATGCCTATGTATGTGTCAGTTTCTTTGGCTGCCATTTTTCTTCCAAATTGGCACGATTGTAGCTTGCTGCCAGTCGTCCGGTACACTTCTGTCTAGAAAGTGAACTAAAAAGCAGCCCGGATTTGAACTACAAACTTTCTGGTGATAAAAGCAGAGTGCCACAATAGATTATTTAAAGTACTCGATCAGCCAGACATCCTCCAAAAAAGTATCCCAACTGGCCATGCCTTTAGTCACTCAACAGTTGCGACTATGTAGGTTGACATATTTTAGACTTCATTAGTTTCTAATATTTCTTTTCTGAGAATAAATGTAAGAATTAGGTGAAGTATTTTTTTGCCCATTTCACATTTGCCTTTTTCTTGTTCTAAGACAGAGCACAGTTGCAATATGTTTTTGCACATTGCGGTCATTTGACAAAATGAATTGTAAAAGATGACAAAACAATGAAAGTTTAACTAGAACATGGAAAATATGAGTGATTTAAGAGATACAAACTACAAACATATAGCCATCCCAAATCCCCAAAACAACATCAACCTCCTGAAAAGGAGAGACTATTTTCCGACTTCGCACTCAACACATACAACTTAACAGCCACTTGAACAGAATCCAACCAGAACATACTCCAGAGTGCCGGCTGTACACACATCCCTATGACACTGTTGAACATCATCTTTTTGAATGTCCGGCGCTTGCCAGTTTTAGGAAAGAGCTTCTTCCTCCGAGGCGACAAATGGAACACTTTGTACGGAACTAAACAACAGCTTACAAACACTTGCAGATACCACTATATGGCATTGGGCCAAAGGGCAGAAGCCCATAGGCCGCTGGATCAATAACCATCCAAACCAAGAGATACGATTTCTAGTTTCAATGTTGCATAAAATAAACGAGGATCTTTTGATTATGTTTTGTAATGTGAGCCGATGTGGTTTCTGTAGCAATTTGTTTTATACTGAAGTTGGTAGCTCCATGCACAACTCTCTTTAGTAGCTTGTTACAACATGCATGTAGGTGCAGTGGGTCTATTCTTTCCTCATCAGTAAGAGGCCTAGGATCCATTCAGGGAGAGTACTCGTGTTACCACAGCCCAAAGGAGCGAAAAGAATAATAAAACTGTAACCTGCCACTCATAAGAGACAACTATTGAGGGTTACCAGGCTCGTAAGAGGCAACTAAGAAGGATTGGGCATAGGGATGGACACCCATCCACCAGAGATCATAAGCAAAAAAATAAAAGCACGACAGCTACACATTATGTTAGAAAGGCAATGACCAAGTCAACTATCAAAGAAGCAAAAAAATAGATGATGATGGTGTTTCTGACCTTGATATAGCCTTCCTCGGAGCCAACTTTTTGCTGATGCCTGACATCTGCCTCAGCCACTTCCTCTTGGAAGGAATGCAACTTTCGCTTAGAAGAGTCCAACAGTTCAGTCAGTCTGATGGTCTTTGATCTTTCCTCCTCTAAGGCATCACTGAAAGCAGCAGAAGCCACTGGGTCAAACAACACAGTTTAGAACATCTTTTGCATCTCTTCAAGTGTTAATAGGAAAACCAGATTTTAATAAACTTACAAGTGGTTAAGCACTTTAAATTAAATTGATTGTGGCCTTAAAATTCCTCTAAATTTAAAGACAGTGCTCATTTCAAACATAATTAGTCTTATAGCTAGCAGGACTCTTCATGTATCATGATTGTTATAGCTAATAATAACAATCTTTTAATCAGTGCTTATTAGCCTTTTTTATAGACCCACTGTTAGTCATGTGAAGCCTATGAATGATGTATTACTAATATACATTAAATAAAGTATTTGAATTACAAAGACATTGAACTATGCTGAAATAAAGGTTAGTTTGATGATTGATATTGGTGACAAAGTCACATGTACAGTCCACACTACTGTATTCTGTTGCCTACATATATCAAGAGGGAAATTAAAATTTCTGTCAGTGAAAATAAGGACATAACTTTGTTCCCAACCAAGGACTCGGACTCCCTGAAATCTATCCATTTAGAGCTTCATTGATTCCAGGTTAAGGTAACCGTAATTCCTAATATAACATGCATACATTTAATTGATAAAGAATATAGATTTTATTTTTGTTAATGTCAGGACTACACAGAAATCATCAATCCTGACAACAGCAACATTTTTTTTTCTTTCAAGTTAGACACGACAACCCGCAAGTGATTATATATCACATCAAAAATGTTTTGCCATATTTTAAATACTGCCTCCTCCTCCTGATTTGACTTGATCCTTATTTCCTCATGCACATTTTTGGTATTGTGCTTCATTTCCAAATCTATTACTTTGCATTTCTTCTTAATCCACATTTCTTTTGTCAATCTACACATCACACATTTGTTTATATTTATTTATGCATTTTCTTTGGTGTCCTTGGCCTCCTTTCTCTCTTTAGGATGTCTTCTGTCCTCCATATTTGACATTTCTTGAACTCTTTAACTGGCAAACTATTATTTTCTGTTTGTATACTGTATTTTAGGCATTACGTTTGGTGTTTACATTCTCTTCGGTGTTGTTCAATGCTTTCTGTCATTAAGCTCATCTTTATTTTTGACATTAATAACATATTTCTATCTTATATCTGGTTGTTTTAGTGCTGAAATGTGTGTATAAGGTTCTTGTATTATTTTGATATTCTAATATTCTATAAAAGATTCAAGCCAGTGAACAATTATTCTCATAATCCACAACAGAAAATAATCATTAAACAATCATCACAGGAGTGTTCAGAAACTTAGAAAAAAAACATGCACATAAACTAATTATCTTGTGTTATGCTGATTTGACATTCCTGCACTCATAATAAACCCCGTCAGTTTTGCAGTGAGAGGTAAGAGCTTTACACAATACAAATACTTCATTTTTTAAGAACACTGGAGTCTTCTTATTTTGCTTGTGCTTTTTATTTAAAGCCTCTAAAAAAGCAAATAACTAACACTGTATTTAGTATATTTGTAGAAGTTCTGCTTCAAAGCAGCACTATACATGCTCTTGTAGTGCTGGTCTCTCTAGCACACTTCTCTTCTACTCAGGAGTTATATAGGTCTTTGTATATACTTGTAATCAAGTATGCAGACAAACATTGGCTCTTTGTCTTTGCATGATGGAGCGGCTGCCTTCTTTTGGCATTCAGGCAGGTCACAATATTGGGTAGGAACTTTGTTACTTTTATAATTTGTGTACAGACAGCAGCTAACGGTCTGGTATTTAATATTTTCAACTGCTTAGAGTCTCTCATATGCACATCATGTACATGGGACATCCAAGATTATCATCTGTCTCTGATAGGACTAGGCACCTGTCACACCTCCCTCTGTGATTGTGTGTGCATGTATATAAAACAGAGAGGGAGAGAGAGAGAGGGGGGGGGAGAGAGAGAGGGGGAGAGAGAGAGAGAGGGGGAGAGAGAGAGTGAGAGGGGGGGGGGGGTGAGAGAAAGAGAATGAGGACACCAGCACTAGAAAAACAAAAGCAGTCCAGGCTCCCAATATATAAATGTGTACATACAATCACAGCACATTTGTGATCGTGTGTCCTTGTATGTGAGGCACATGGTGTGAGTGAAAGAGAAAGAGAGAGAGAGTGTAAGAGAGAGAGAGAGAGTGTGTGTGAGAGAGAGAGAGAGAGAGAGAGAGAGAGAGAGAGAGAGAGAGGAGAAAGAGAGAGGGAGAAGACAGAAATAGAAAAACAAAATCAATTCATGTTCTTAATGTATAATGTGTGCATACACGCTTAACACATTTGTGGTTTTATGTTCACGGTTTGTGAGATTCAGAATGGGAAACGGAGAGAAACCACAACATCCGCAGAAAAACATGTGCTCCAATTACTACACTTGTAAGACAAACCTAAAAGTAGCCAATTTTGTTTTACACAATAATAATAATAATAATAAATATTTAACTCTACCAAACTGGCATGCTGCATTGCTCACTAATTAGCCAATAACTGCTACACATGTGACACAAAGTATAATCTTCTAAATGAAGTTCAAATAAAGTACTCATTACCTAAACTTACAGTTTAGAATGCCCTGAACATTACAAGGTGGGTTTATTAAGTCAGTTCCATCTTAACATTACCGTTAATGGAAGTTGGCAGGCGGAATTGTGCATGTGCAGTATCTTAATGTCGTTAAGATAGCTGTCTGCTATGTTTTAATTTTCGGATTCTTGTTTCCTGCTGTATGTAAGCGATTTATAATGAAATTTATAATGAAAAAATAAATGATCTCATCAGCTGCGAGGTTCATGTAGTGATCCAGCTTTTTTTTTTGTTAGCAAAAAACAACAGTGCTGCAGAAATTGACAAACAACTCAGGAAGGTCAGATGGTGTGACTGATAGTATTGGTTAGGAAATGGTGTTGGATGTTTAAAGAAAGGCAAACAGATATCCATGATGAAGACCGTAGCGGTCGGCCAAGTGATGACAGAAAATTTGGTACAACAAGTGAACACACAAATTCTAGAAAATCATCATTTCACAATTTCTGCATTGCCCTTCAAATTTTCAAAAGCTTCAATTTGTGATTTATGACATTGTGACAAGTAACCTCGGATAAAAAAAAAACTCAGATTTGTGCTGAAAATGTTAACCGATGAACACAATCAGAAACATCTGACTTGTACAGAAACATTTTTGCAGTGCAGTCGCAAGGGACATGAATTTTTTGGCCACATTGTTACTGGAGATGATACCTGGATTTCCTACACAAAAAGCAGAAACAAAGCAAAAGTCAATGCAATGACAGCACACATGGTCCCGGAAAGCAAAGAAGTTAAAGCAAGCCTCTTCTGACAAAAAGATCATGGCCACTGTTTTTTGTGACAAAAAAGGAGTAAAGCTTTTTTTTTTTTTTAAAACATGGTAAGACAGTTAATGCCAATGCTTATTGTGACACTCTGATGAAGTTTACATATTCAATTCAAAACAAAAGACGTGGGTTGCTGTCTGCTGAGATTGTGCTTTTGTATGATAATGCACGACCTCACACAGCATGTTGAATTGTTGTAGGAATTTCAGTGGGTAATTGTTTACCCCCTGCCCTACAACCCCGATCTTGTGCCAAATGATTACCACCTTTTCAATCACCTGTTGTTATTTGTTGTTTGCGAATGCCCACAATGAGTAGGTTACTCTTTTGTGTGCCCTGAAAAGGATGTTAAGTGGCGGGTTGCAGTAGCTTTCCTTACATCCCGAGCGTGCTGATGAAGGTGGACCAGGGTCCTCCAGAAGGTAAGTAGCTTGCATCTCAGCAGTTTGAAGCTTATGGTGAACCGCAGACAGGTGTTAATGAATGGTTCAAGACACTGGCACAGACTTCTTTGACATTGGTATTAGGAACCTGGTGTCACGATACTAAATTAGGGGACTCAGTGGTCTCGATGTAAGGTGTCCACCTCAGATGCCAGAGAACACATGTTCGAATCATGGTGGAGACCGAAGTTTATTTCACGTGAAATGATTGGTAAAAATTCCCCTGATCTCTGGGTAGTGAGATCGAATTCCCATGTTCAGTGTTGAGCACGTTAAAAATTCCTTGGCAGTTGGAAATTGAAAAGAGTAGGCCTCTGCTAGGACAAAGTCCAATTAAAAAATCTGCCCAAGTTATTGGTAACTTTCCCCTGGTGGTTTGTTAACAGCAGCTATAGATGGTGCCTAATTGGCTGTGGGTCTACTTAGCTCTAGTGTTTGAGTCTATTAAGATGGACTCGCACATCGGTATAAACCACCCTCCAAGAAACTGGTTGTATACAGACTCTGTAGAGTCTTCTAAACCAGTTTGTGTTCAAATCAATGGTAACCATGTTGAGAAATAATGTAAATATGCTGTTCACTTTTGTCTGCAATAAATCATTTTTTTCTGTAATAGGTTTTTTAAAATATATTTAATACCGGAAGTTAATACAAGGTATTTTATAAGCTGTGTACTGTTTGAACCTACATGAATAATTTATGCACCTAATTTCATGCTCTTTGACTATGTATAAAATTAACAAAACATGATTACAGCATTTCTGTAATTGCTGGAGTCAAAGGGATTTATAGCACTGTGGAATACTTTCCCATGCAGCAGCTGCAAATGTGTAAGCTAGGTTTATAGTTTATTGAAGAAAAAAAAAATTAACATATCAGTACCTTGCTACCTACTTTAAAACTCCAATGGGACTAACAGATCAGTCAGTACCTTGCTACCTACTTCAAAACTCTAATGGGACTAACAGATCAGTACTTTGCTACCTGCTTCAAAACTATAATGGGACTAACAGATCAGTACTTTGCTACCTGCTTCAAAACTCTAATGGGACTAACAGATCAGTACTTTGCTACCTACTTCAAAACTCTAATGGGACTAACAGATCAGTACTTTGCTACCTGCTTCAAAACTCTAATGGGACTAACAGATCAGTACTTTGCTACCTGCTTCAAAACTCTAATGAAACTAATAGAATTAAACCCTTGCCACCCACTTCAAAACTCAAATTAAAAGTACTAAACTTCTCTATGTTCCTGCACTTATAATCTTTATTATCTTCATAAAAATGACAGGACGAATGAAAACATAATTGCTGGTGATGTGACATGAGGGTTTTACGTTACAAATCACATCTTACACTAATATAAAACCTAATCATTTCAATGTATGATAAAAATACAAAAAAACAGATTATCCAGCAGCAAACAAACACAAATTAAACATCAAGTGTTGCTGTCATGAATATTTCAGACTGGAAAGGAAATGTAAAAGTATCTAATGATAATTAGCAAACAATACTAGCAACAATGTAGGGTGTATTTGTGCAAGCAATAAATCAATAGTGTGATATTTAAATAAAAATAAGCATACAGTCTGGACTATCTGAGGAACTCAGATACTTGTTACTAAGAGAAGCTGGCCAGTGTGAGAAAATAAATTATTCAGTTGGATCACTTTACTACTGTTAATTCAGATAACTACATTAAAGTTAATTACATTAACATTTATGTTCATCTGTAAGATATAATACCAGTGGGTACATCTATGAATAACAGATTGTTTTGTGTGAATCTACCTATTTCTGTTAGGATGTTGTTTTTCATAACCTCCTTTGTTCCATTTACAAATGTGAGGGTTCATTTTTGTTGTCAATTCACATATGAATCACATTGAGTTCTCTTTCATCCTTAACTGAATAACATATGCAAAGAAAATAGGCCTTTGGAGTAAATTATAAACTGTTTGAGAGCACCTGACAGCGGCACAGTTACATCAACTCATTAGCATGTGTATAAGCACATGAAGTAAGAGATATGTACATTAACTGTATTAGCATTTAAAAGCATGGGTATTGTAGTAGCACCTGGTATAAGGGAAATGATATTAACATTGGATATAAGGACTGACATTAACTTTATTATCACCCGATATCAGCATGATATTAACTGTATTACCATATGATAAAGGACCAATGCCATATAGAAAATAAATACCAGTATACATTGTGAGATCAAGTTTGTCAATGTGCTAGAATTGGCAAGTGAAGACCTGAAACCACAAGCCCACAAAATGAAAGAGATAGCTGTGATGTATGAACCAAATGCCGGTATGTTGCTACTTCCTGTAAGCAAGTTTAATGGTGCAGACCCTTCTTCCCTAAAGCTAGACACTAGTGTAAAAGCACACAACAAATTATTCAGCAGTGCATACAATGTGTTTTTTCACCTTTTTGTGTGCTCCCCACCTAGCAAAAGGCAACTTTTGCAGCTGGTCCTGTTAAAACGAAGGACGTATCATAAGGTCTCTTGCAGTGTTAGTTTCTGTAGCAATTTAATTTACATGATGAGGATGCAAGCCCTATCAACAACCCGCTTAAGCCCCCTTTTACAACATTCTAAGAATTCCCTATTGCTTATTTATTTCTTCCCCGTGTACCAATCAGGTGCCAACCACAGATTGGCAGGGAAATAATTCTTCTGAACTTTTGTATGAGAAATATTTAATTAGTATTTTCAAATATTAGTTATTAATATAAATGTTAACTTATTCCTATTTTGGGGCGATGAAAAACAGGTTACTTGATTTATGTACTAATGATATAGGTATTTTTGGGGGGTAAATCAGTAAGTATGTCACAAATTGATATGAAAAAGCTAAAAAATGTAGCTGGTAGTTTCTAAAGGTGTCAGCAACATCCAACTCTGTGATTACACTAAGTGCTGCATGAATGTACGCTGATGAGATACAAAATGCCATCTGTGCTTAGAGAGTGTACAATCTGAGAACTGCGTACCGCTGTGTGTTTGAGCAAAAGATATTCGTAACGAAATGGTTCTGTTGATACTTTGGGATACAATCCAAAGAAAACATCAAGGTCTACTGACTAGAGAAAAACTGCTCCATCTTGACAATGCCAGACCACATTCAGTTCAATTAACCCAGGAGAAAATTGGCCAACTAGGGTGGCAACTTCTTGAACATCCACTTAACAGTCCCAACAGCCAAGAGTGAGTTTTACCTGCTTGGTGCAGCCGCCTTGGCAGAAGGTGTTTCATGAATGATGAAGAGATTGAATGCAAAGTGCAAATGTGGCTGAGACAGCAAACCAACGGCTTTTGTGCTGCAAATTGGCATGCTAATAATGCGATGGGATAAGTGTATACATTTTAGTTGAAATTATGTTAAGAAATAATGGACAATGTTAAGTGCAATACCTGCACCATGCTTTTGGACTGTCATGGTAGTCCAAGGTGAAGGATAGGCACAGATTGAAGCAGCTATTGACTATCTGGCATCAGGTAACCTTGCCTGGTTGAATACCATGATTCAAGTAAGTAAGTAAGTGCAATAATAAATGGTTTTCAAATTTGTATCTTTTAATTTTTCTTTTTAAAAAAAAAAAAAAGGGAAAGGAATTTGTGACCTATTTACTGACTTGTCCATTTACATTATTCCCCCCCCCCCCCCCCCCCTACAAAGTGGTACCCAGGTAAAAGGGGACTTGGGAAGGTTGTGCATAGATTTAGCAACCGTATCATGCCATACACATTGCACCAGAAACCAACGCTGCAACAGTGCATTGTAATGCTGTTACAGGTTTCTTACAAAGGGACTAGTGAAAATGAGACAACAAAATTTCACAAAATTGCTTATATTGGAAATTGTGGCTGAAAATTGTACACATAAGCCACAAAACTATAGAGGAAACATTGATGCTGAGCTAATTGCACATAACCCATACTGCATTCTTTCAAGAAACAAGCAAGCGAAAGCAGGATAGTGAGGCAGTGACCACAGGGCATGGATTTCCTGAGTTTGCGTGCACTTACAGTGTTTCACTCCAATCAAGCCTGTATGAATGGACATCAAGACGGGGTACAAATTACAAAATTCAAGCAAGAAATGTCTTTTTATCAGTAAAAATTAGTGGTCTGTGTGTTATATTTGTAGACCCCTTGCTTCTCATTGCAAAGCTACATGGTTCAATCCCTATTATTGACATGCTCCCAGTCAACCCAGCTTTAAATGGGTTCATGGAATTTGTGTTAGAGAAGGAAAAGTAGCGGAGAAGGAAACTGGCTACCTCAATTCATAAAAAAAGCAGAGACCTTGTACAATGAAATCTAACACATCATCCCTGACAGCAGTGTCAGCTATATGACTCCTATCATATCCCATCTGTTTCAAAATAATCCCCAACTGTCCAGAAACCTTCCTGTTTGCCTCCACTTCTTGTCTCCAGGTGTGCCTTGTTCTGCCCTTATGCCTCTTCCCCACCGGTTTCCAGAACAAAGACTGTCTAGGAATGCTAACATTATCCTTTCTCAAGAGGAGAGAAGACTAATGTCTGGTCAGGCAAAACATAATGATTAGACATGTCAGTCAGTGTCAGACGAAATACATTGGCCAATACCCCCACTTCCGACTTCCTCGCAGTTCTTCCTAGAAATGGGCTGTTTTCATGGCAAACTGGCAATGAGGTGCGCAATCCCCACAGTAATGTGTGACAAACAGATGAAACCAAGCATAGCATGACCGCCTGAGGGACGCCAATCCACTTTCATCAGCACACTCGTGATGTAAGGAAAGCTGCTGCAATCCGCCACTTAACGCCCTTTTTAGGGCACACAAGAGAGTAATCCAACTCATTGTAGGCATTCAGCAACAACAATCCTTCCTCAAGGTATGACCAATCCAGCCTCAACGTCTGGTTATTACCTCTTTCACAGTTTGTCTTTGACAGGATCTGCGCCACAGATCTATATTAGTAACTTTGGTATACCATTTCAAACCCAGTATTCTAAGTAGCCAACAATCTACAAATGTATGAACCAGGCTAGATATTGCCTGTCGTCCTCCAAGCCTCTGAAACATAAAGTAGTATGGATTTGATATTGGAGTGGAAAATACCAATCCTCGTCAATAACTGCATTTCCTTGTATCTCCATAATTCATCCAGCGTAATGTTGTTGATAGCCAGCTTCCACAAACGATTAGCTCTTGAAGGTCTACATAATGATGATGAGACTGGTTTTCCACCCCAACCTGGCAGAAACCAGAAAGATTCTAGCTTTTTTTCTGGCCACAGGAGGAACCCTCACATAATTACAAACCCTCTCACTTGATGCGTAATGAGATGTCATGTTCTGTGATGTTTCTGCCCGGATACAGGAATGAATCAACATCATGGAGGAGATTCACACCTAATATAATCTGACTCTGGTTATCCATATTCGCTGTTATAGCTTTGGTTTTGTCTCTGTGTAAAATAAGACTCTGTCTCTGTGTAAAATAAGCCTCTGTCTGTGTAAAATAAGCCTCTCTGTAAAATAAGCCTCTGTGTGTAAAATAAGCCTGTCTCTGTGTAAAATAAGCCTCTGTCTCCTTGTAAAATAAGCCTCTGTCTCTGTGTAAAATAAGCCTCTCTCTGTAAAATAAGCCTCTCTGTAAAATAAGCCTCTCTCTCTGTAAAATAAGCCTCTCTGTGTAAAATGCCTCTCTCTGTAAAATAAGCCTGTATGTGTAAAATAAGCTCTGTCTGTGTAAAATAAGCCTCTCTCTGTAAAATAAGCCTCTCTGTGTAAAATAAGCATCTCTCTGTGTAAAATAAGCATCTGTCTCTGTGTAAAATAAGCCTTTCTCTGTGTAAAATAAGCCTCTCTGTAAAATAAGCCTCTCTGTGTAAAATAAGCATCTCTGTGTAAAATAAGCATCTCTGTGTAAAATAAGCATGTCTCTGTGTAAAATAAGCCTCTGTGTAAAATAAGCCTCTGTCTCTGTGTAAAATAAGCCTGTGTCTGTGTAAAATAAGCCTCTCTCTGTATAAAATAAGCCTCTGTCTCTGTGTAAAATAAGCCTCTCTCTGTGTAAAATAAGCATCTGTCCCTGTGTAAAATAACCTTCTGTAAAATAAGCCTTTCTCTGTGTAAAATAAGCATCTCTGTGTAAAATAAGCCTCTCTCTCTGTAAAATAAGCCTCTGTCTTTGTAAAATAAGCCTCTCTCTGTGTAAAATAAGCCTCTCTCTGTGTAAAATAAGCCTCTGTCTCTGTGTAAAATAAGCCTGTCTGTGTAAAATAAGCATCTGTGTAAAATCAGCCTCTGTCTCTGTGTAAAATAAGCCTCTCTGTGTAAAATAAGCCTCTGTCTGTGTAAAATAAGCCTCTCTCTGTGTAAAATAAGCATCTGTCTCTGTAAAATAAGCCTCTCTCTGTGTAAAATAAGCATCTGTCTCTGTGTAAAATAAGCCCGTCTGTGTAAAATAAGCCTGTCTCTGTGTAAAATAAGCCTCTGTCTCTGTGTGAAATAAGCCTATGCCTCTGTGTAAAATAAGCCTCTGTCTCTGTGTAAAATAAGCCTCTGTCTGTGTAAAATAAGCCCATGTCTCTGTGTAAAATAAGCCTTTGTCTCTGGAACCATTTGGGAAGCCTATTTATCTTATTGTCTTATATTTTTGAGTGTCCGGCGGTTGACGGTGTTAGAAAAGAGCTTCTTCCTCCGAGACCAGACAAATGCAACACTCTGTACGGAACTAAACAAAATCTCAAAAACGCTTGCAGAAACCACAATATGGCATTGGGTCAATGGGCAGGAGCCACAGGTTGTTGAATCAATAAACAACCAGCCATCTTATTGTCTGTCTAGCTGTTCTCATTGCTGGGACAATGTAGCAAAGTCATCCGCAAAGTTAAGATTTTCCAGCTGTCTCAACAATGTCTAATTTATGCTGCAACCAATAGATGCTGTTGTTGTCTTCATAATCCAGCAAAACTAGAAAAGGTGACAGGAGGCATCCTTGTCTCACCCCATTCTTTATCTTAAATGGAGGCAATTTGACTCTCATACTCAATTCTACATATCAAATTGGCATATGTCTCCTGAATCATGTTGGACAAACTATTTGGCACCCTGTAACGGCAAAGCAGTTTCCAAAGTGACTTCCAGTTTAAGCTGTCAAAAGTCTTTTCAGTCAATCAAATCGATGTACACCATTCCACACTCTGCACTACTATATTTCAGAGTGTAACCAACTGGTTGGTACAGGATTTATTTTACAAAAACAATGCCTGTTCCTCTCTAAGATGTTTATCAATTGCACACTTTAATCCATCCAACATGATTCTTGTTAATATCTTCACTGGTGCTGACATGGCATTATGTCCCTATAGTTTGTACAGCATTGCAGATCATCCGTCTTTGATCATGTATCTTTCCCGCCAAGCTGGAGATATCTCTTCTTTTTTCCACATTTGACAGAGCAAACTAGAATCCATCATCTCAGTGGAAGCATACATCATCTCAGTGGAGATACCATCTGGGCCAGTGACCTTATCATCCTTCAGTCGCAGTATCGTTTTCTTAATTTCATGGACATCTGGTTTATTGCTGTTAACCTCTAGATCTTCTACTGCTGGTGAAATGTCCATTGGCTCAGACATGAGTGGACAATTCAAAAGATTCTAAAAAATATCATCTTTTCATCTGATCATTGTCATTGGTAAGTACTCATTTTCATCTTTAATTAAATCATTTACCTGCAAATATTTACCAATTCATTTTCTAGTGTTACTAAACAGGCCTTTCACATTCCCTTTCACAACACCTTCTTCTGTTGCTCATGCCAATTCATCAATATATTTCCTCTTGCCACTTTTGATATTCACTTTATCCATATTGGGGCGGCACTGTAGAATTATGTCCGGCATATTTTTATTTTAATATTTTATTCTGATACTGATTTCTAGTAATTGGGAATTATATCTGCATTGCATTTCGTAGCCTGTCATTGTGTGTGTAGAATTCTCCTCAGTGAAAACAGTTTATTAATGATATTGGTAACTCTTTTTTTGCAATGACTAAGAAATTTATTAAGCTGTTGGTATTACTACACAGAGTTTACAATTCTCCATAATAAAATGAAAAGATATGGCACAAACAAGTACATACAAATTCTGAAAATGTTAGAATTAATGGGGTTAGTATGAATATCACACAGTAGAAGCATATGACAAACAAGCAGCTATGAATACTGAAACTATAATGACTAATGTGACTAACACATGGAATTAACAAGCATACAAATAAATACTGACAATATTAATATAACGTGGTTAGCAAGAACTTAATGAATCATATAGTATAAAAACGCTTTGTAGAACATCACTCTCATCACAGCCAGTCGATATGAATCTCTGTCTGCAGTCAATCTTCCCAACTGCTACATGTTCATGTTTAGAGTATTCTTGTATCCACCTTCACCTTGGTCGACACCTACATCGCCTTCCAGGCACCATGCCCTCCATGACCATTCTTTCCAGTCCTTCATGACGTTTGATGTGGTGGAAAAAATTCAATTTCCAAAACATAGCATTGTTTATGAGACAGTTTTCTTCAACATTCAGGTCTTTTAGAATGGTTTTATTTGTCACTTTCTTTATCCAAGGAATTTTTACGATTCTTCTGTAACATTTTGTTTCGCACGCTCCAATTTTCTTTCTTGCTACTTGTGTCATAGTCCATGTCTCACACCCGTACATTGCCACAGGGAATGTGCATGTTCTCAGGATCTTTAGTTTTAGTTGCTTGTTAGTATTATGCCATAAATTGTGCATGTTGTTTAGCTTCTGCATCGCCATGGCCAAACGTCTTCTAATTTCTTTTAAACAGTCTCCATCGTTGGATAAAGTAGAACCAAGGTATTCAAAATGTGTGACATTTCGATTTCTTCATTATTAATAGCAATCTGGGGTTGCAGTCCTGTTTTGTTAAGTGAACATTATCTTATCTGAGTTTTCTTAATGTTTAGGGAAAGGTTCTGAGCTTCTGAATGGACATGAACAGCCTTTCAAAGGTCCATGGTGCTGTTTGACAGCATGACTGTGTCATCTGCATATCTTAGTTCTGGAATCTTCTTCCCTCCTATTGTGAATGGATCAAAATTCCCATAGCTATAATCTGTTTTTAAAGCAAGTCACACTATATAAACAGGTGATATTATTATTAACAAGCATTAAAAAATACTCTGAAAATTTAACGATTAATGTGGTTAGGCAAATATAAATAAATAAATTTCACACAATATAAACTGATAATATTTATAAGCATACAATACAAAATACAGACAAAATAATGATTAATGTAGCATGCTAGTATAAATTTAATATCACTAAAAGAAGTGACTTTTACTAGCATACTAATGAACACTGAAAATATAATAAAATGAATTTCATGAATGAAAAAGCTACGAAGTAATAATAGAATAATGATCAATGTGGTCAGACTGTATTTCACAAAATATAAACGGGTAATGTTAACAAGTAAGCACAAAATACTAACTACATAATGCCTAATGAATGTGGTAACAGTTTGCTTAACTCAATAAATATAAAAGAAACTAAAAATGTTTTCCTGTGCAGGCCACTTAAAAAAAAGGTAATTATTACAAATGCATTGAAAACATCATGAAATAAACCAGGTATTACTGTAGATTTAACCCAAATAAAGAAATAATATTATTCACTCATCGGTTTGACCAGTCAAAATAATTTCAAGTGGCCATTTCCTATCTACCCTGAGCTTGAGTTTCCCTATTTTCCCATTTCTTGATATGTACTTGTACAGATGATATTGTATTAAAAAATAATTGCCATTGTGTAATTCACCCCCATTACAGATTTCCAAAAGTCTGTTAATCATTTATATTTTTACAAGTTTGTATGTTTAATAGCTGGACTAAGCTACTTATTAAAAGGGGGCTAATATGTAGATGAGCCAACAACAGCCATTAACTCTTAGCTGACTGCTTGCATCAGGGTCAGTGACCAATAGCTGACCAAGATCCTATTCCACCTCAAAGTGGTGGCCCTGGAAAAACTGCAACCATACATACTGGCTAAGAGAACAAGGATCAAAAAGGGAAGGCAAACCCAGTTCCAAAAATGAAAATTATGTGCTGAAACTGGAGCGTACGTGCAAAAAGGAGAAGATATCACAGCAAGGCTATAAACTATGATACAATGTTCTTTTCAGGATGAACAGCAAAGAAGATTTATTGTGAGCTATAAATCTTATTATGAGCTATAGTTTTCCTCTATCTAGTATGGTTTATGTTGGTCTGGGGTACAGTTTTTCAATTATGAGGCGTGTTCAAATGAAACCATACCTAACTGCACCAATGGAACACACGTACGATGCACATGATGACGTCACTTCTGATGTAAATAGCACATACCAAGAATGCACTTTTATCACCATACACTGCCTGCATTCTGCGATGAATGTCAACTGGTCGACATCCTTCAGATGTTAGATACTGAATCACCTCTAACTGATCAACTGGACAGATTCCGTATAACACCCGCCATGTTTTCAACAGTCTGCTGAGGAAACTATGAGTCGGAGGAAAATGAAATTTTGCAAACTTGACAGTTGGTATATG
The DNA here is from genome assembly GCA_036924085.1 of Ariolimax columbianus. Taxonomy (NCBI): domain Eukaryota; kingdom Metazoa; phylum Mollusca; class Gastropoda; order Stylommatophora; family Arionidae; genus Ariolimax; species Ariolimax columbianus. Next base: position 113,859,306 of record JAVGWX010000001.1, on the reverse strand, counting down.
CTAGTTACACCACAAGTGACATCATGTGCATTGTATGTATGTTCACTTGTTGCAGTTTGGCTTCGGTTTCATTCTAACACTCCTCATACTACAAATTTATATGTTTGGTATTTCATCCCATAAAAAGAAATTATTTGAAAGGCGTACAAACTACAAACATCATGACATGCCTTAAATGACTCAATATAGAGACAAAAGAGATAGTTGGATTATAACGTAAAAGATTGTGATTAACACTGATGACGTATGCATTCCAATTGTGTCATTTGATACATCTATTTGTCGGAGTAACCTCAGCAGCAAACTCAATTTGATAAAAGAAATTTAAAAACCAAAGGAAGGAAACCTTCAGTGATAGTAAATCAACATACAAGTGCAGTGACCTCACTCAAGACAAAGAGAACAAAAAGCGGTTTAAGATTGTGAGTAAAATTTGTGAGAATTTCATTGCCAAAAAAAGTCTGTACCTTTGGGATAGGAATGCAGAGCTAAGAAAGTAATTATCCATTAAATTAATAATGTGCACATACTACTGCTCACAAATTCTTTATAATGACAAATTAACTTTACTTTGTTTGATATCAAACGCATTTCAATGTTCTTCTTCCAATCTATTTGATTCCTGTTATCATAAATAGATTGGGTATCGTTTCTAGAAACTTCTTTCGGAACTAGATGGATACTCCACACTTAGCAGATTTGTGGTCTGTGTGAGTGGAGAGGTGTGCAAAACCATGAGTTGGAGAGTATTTGGTCGTATAGCAGCTTTAATGAATTGTAAGTTGCCTTCTAATACATGTGATCAGTGTGGCAGTGGTATTATTCTCAACTCTGTCACACATAGCAAACTACTTACCACAATGCTTATTGTATATAATATATGGTGACCTCCTTTCTATGAAACAATAATAAAACAAAATGGTGGCCTCTTTTCCAGGAAGCAATAATGAAAATAAACGATGCTAGAACAATATGATGTTGTCACACCACAGGAGTAGTAGAGGAGGTTCGTGTGCCCTACAGCCACAAGAGGTATGCTGGTGGTAGCTAGCTATTAGCAGTGTCCTCTTACGCTTGACAGGTTAAAGTCTAGGTGCCAGACAAAGCAAGACATGAACCTGTTGCCCTGCAGGTAGGATGGGGACAGCAAAGAAAAGCACACTTGAAACAACCATATGTAGAAACTGAATTAATAGGGACACAGGTCTAACAAAACCATGCAATGTAATTTCACTTAAACACACAAAGAAGAAGTTGCATTTCTTTCAATGATAAGTAAGAAAAGGATGTGAAGAAAAATAAAGGCAAAAGATGAAAGTTGGTTGGTTTTTGGGCGAAGACTATGTGATGTTGTCAGCCACGGAAAGTAACTAGGTAATAGATATTGCAGAAATTTATCTTCATTAAAAAATTCAACATAATGAGAAAAAATGTGAAGAGAAACTTACGTTACAGAAGTGAATCTCTGCTGCTCCCTCTCTAATGCATCTCTGACTTTGGATAAGTTGATCTGCGTAGACGTGAGCTCTGACTGCAACTCAAGGGTTTGTGAACGGTCATGGGTTGATTGAGAAGACAGTTCAGAGACTCGCTGTCGCTCCAGTTTGAGAGATTTCTTGAGGTCTTCCTGCACCACATCTTCTTGTTGCAGCTTGTACTCTAACATTTGGACTGAAATTTCGAAGAAGAGAAAATGTCTAACGGTGCTCTAATTAACCTTTAGCACGCATTGGTCAAGAATGTCTAGACTCAAGCTCCATTCAAAAACGGTGTTCGGGAAAAAAAATTTTTTTAAACAGAAACACTCTCGACAGCCATTTTTTACTGCTGAATACGTCCCCCATATATACACAATATTTTGCCGGTTAAAGTATCGTATGATCAATTACAAATGGCTTTTGAACAATTTTAATTTTGAATACGCCGTTTGGAGCAAGCTGACTTTTTGCGAAAGGTGAAGTTGAGAAAGATCTTTATTGAGTAGATCTATTTATTATGTTTATTTAGATGAAATAACTATGTTTGAATTGGAAACTAACAGTTGTGTCGAAAGTGTAAACACAGTATAGATACGTTGTTGTGGTTTCCATGGTTTTTTATCGGAGCGACTAGGCCTAGCGGTCGAGTCCAATTTTTTCCAGAGATTTTCAAAATTTTTAAACTTCATCTTTTTTGTATCTCAGAAACTAACAAACACACAACAAAAACAACACCCACAAGTTCTTTATTCAATTGTGTCTCTACACACAAGAAAATCATATTTATTGACAAACAAACAGAAAAGTTACAAATTTTGAAAGTCGACTACCATAGCGAGATGCAAATTTTTCGTAAGAAGAAATGTGGCGTGATAAAGGTTAAAATAAAATTATGTTCAGAACACAACTACAAGGCATGTTTAAATGAAACCGGACCCAGTGACTTTATTACAAACATAAAAGTTACATTATCTGGTGTGACAGAAATAAATATAGCAATTGTTATGAAGCAAACGCATTCCACTGCTTGCGTAGAAAGCAGATGTCATCCGAACAAAATGACTTTGGTTGTTATTTGAACCACTTGGTCACCAAGGCCATGACATTTGCATCAGAGTCGAATCTTTGTTCATTCAGAAAATTTTTAAAGGGTCCGAACAAATGGAAGTCACAAGAGGACATATCGGGGCTATAGGATGGGTTTGGCAGTACTTCCCACCTTATCTGTGCTAACGCTTTCTGAACAATGTTCGCGACATGTGGACGCACATTGTCATGCAACAGAATTGCACCACATGAAAGCATGCAGTGTCGTTCATTCTTGAGAGCTGTATTGTATAGTGTGTCATTGTAGCGGAAGCATTGATGTTCATGCCAGGCTCTTTAAAGTCTATCAACACATGTCCCTCGTGGTAAAAAAAACGCTGTCATCATAACCTTATCAGCTGAAATGTGTGACTTTAATATTTTTGGTTTTGGTGATCAGGTATGTTTCCATCGCATGCTAGCAGTTTTGCTGCTTGGCTCAAAGTGGTGGCACCACGATTCATCACCTGCCACTATGCGAAAAAGAAACAAAATAATCCTCACCTTCGTATCGCAACTGCCATGTTTTCAACAGTCTGCTGAGGAAATTATGAGTCGGAGGATAATGAAATTTTGCGAACTTGATGGTTTATATGTGCTATTTACATCAGAAGTGACATCATCATCATACGAATGTTCACTTGTTGCAGTTCGATCTGGTTTCATTTGAGCCCGCCTCATATGTATATTTATAGCCCATCGATTTAATAGATTTCAGGGGTATTTGATTGGATGTGGAAAATTTCATTTTTCACTGACCTCTTATTTAAAGAACATTTAACTTAATCTTGTCTACATTTTAAATGTATTTTATTATATAACGTGTTAATCAAGAATACATGTTACAATTTCACTAATTTATTTATTTCTACTACGCTACTATGCTATGTTATGCAGAATCTACATTTTCGCACTTCAGGTAGATAGAGATACCAAACCATACAAGTTGCAGGAAGTAAACATTGCAAATTAAAGAATGTACCACAGATAGCCTTCAGCTACCTGGCAGCATATCCTGCCTGTTTGAGTACTAGGATTCCAAGTACCACACCACATCACACACCCATCTGCCTGCCCGCATATGCACTCACGCACACAAACACATGTATGTGTATGTATAAAGGGGCCGATAAGTTTCACATAACTACACAAGGAGTCCATAGACCTCATCAGACTGCAAAAGGGCCAACAAGAGCTTCACCAGACTGTCAAGGGGCCCCGCAGACTTCATTAGCCTGTTAAATGGACCCATAAGCTTGATCAGACTGCCAAAAGGATCCATGGCAAAACAAAAGATTAAGGACTTCTGCCCTCAATTAATTACTTTCTGTGGTTCATAAGCTTCATCTACCCAAAATATTCTATTCTAGGGACTTAGATACTCGGATCTTAGTCGTTCTCATGTTAGCAAGAATTACCCAGCTACAAGCCGACCACGCACTGGGCTATTGCTGTTAAGATTATATGTTGTCTATCTGTAACCAAAAATATATTTTTTTTAAAACAATGTTGTGAATGATGAAGAAGAATAATCTGTTCAATAGATTACAAATCTAACATACATACCCGTAACCGTGTGGGAAAAACAAATTCACACAATAGAACATGTTATCCAAGCCAACAGTACCATTAACAGAGCATAGAAATAACATGCCTTTTTCATCCGTCGTGAATGATAAACGTTAACGAGAGAAATCCAAGATGGACTACTAGTTTTATGATGGGTTTAATCTGAGGGATAAATTGTACGTTGACAAGGCAGACCTTCAAGCTCAGAATGGAAAGGGATGTGGTTATTTGAGGGATAAACTGTATGTTGACAAGATAAACTAGAGACAGACATACAAACTCAGAATGGAAAGGGATGTGGTTATTTGAGGGATAAACTGTATGTTGACAAGATAAACTAGAGACAGACATACAAACTCAGAATGGAAAGGGATGTGGTTATTTGAGGGATAAACTGTATGTTGACAAGATAAACTAGAGACAGACATACAAACTCAGAATGGAGAGGGATGTGGTTATTTGAGGGATAAACTGTATTTTGACAAGATAAACTAGAGACAGACATACAAACTCAGAATGGAAAGGGATGTGGTTATTAGAGGGATAAACTGTATGCTGACAAGATAAACTTAAAAAGACGCACAACTTTATAAGGGAAATAGATAGGTTATCTGAGGGATAAAGTTGATGTCAATGAGAAAAACTGAAGACCTTATTAAAAAAATAGATGTAGCTATTCATGAGCAGATGACAAGAAGAAAAAGATTGACTTCAACATACAAACTGATCCTATAAATAGCACTCACTCTGTCTCTTAAGTTTCCATTCAGTACTTGATTTGGCTTCTTCAAGTCCAGCAATACGTTTGCTGATCTGGTCCTTTTTGTCCTGAAGCTGACTACAGGTCTCCAAAAGCCGACGATGAAGGGTGTCAATCTCATCAATCATTGACTGGCGTTCAGCCCTTAACATCTCATCTAGGCTTGACCGATGTATCTGTTCCTGAAATTTATATAGTGAATAAACGCACTAACAACACCAAAACCCATCACTACTGTACGAAAACCTACCTGGAGGCAGGATATATTTCCAGAGGTGGTAGAAAATATACCAGGTATTGGAAACAAAAACTGCCAGACTGAAAAAGAAAGGAGAGATACTACCCTAAGCTTCATATCGAAAAGCTACCCAAGCATGGACTGGACCCATGCATACACCGACGGTTCTGTAACAAACACTACACAGAACGGAGGGGCAGGAGCATTCCTGAACCTACCAAATGGCAGACAAATAACACTGTCATTCGCTACTGGTAAGTACACAAGCAATTTCAGAGCGGAGGCAGAGGCACTGAGGGCGGCAGTGGAAGAAATGGTGACACACAATGAAAATGAAAGCCGTAGTCACAGCGCTAAAAAGCCAGAAAAACACTGAGCTTAATGACTTAAGAGCAGCACTCTGCAAACTGTGCCAGCAGTCCGCACCAAAAAGGGTAGTGGTACAGTGGGTCCCATCACACTGCAACATCCAAGGCAACGAGGAGGCAGACAGACTGGCAAAAGAAGGTGCAAGACTACCACAAACAGATACCAGTATGGCGTACGAAGAGTCAAAACGGCTTATCAAAGCCAGATACATGACCAAACGGGAAACCGAACATACTGGTTACACCAAAAACGATGCCTATTACCAGTTGAACCGAAGAGAGCAGGTCGTTGTCTTCAGACTTCGCACTCGCCACAATAGACTGGGGTACCACCTATTCAACAAATTGAAGATAGGTGGTACCGACGAATGCCCGTGCGGTACTGGTAAAATGACCGCTGAACATCTGCTGCAGAACTGCCCGACATACGAGGATCAGAGAGAGCAGATGTGGCCATCACCAGTGGAACTGCAAGACAAGCTCTATGGCAGTGGCGACAGCCTCAGGATGACCGCCGCTTTTTTCGAGAAAAAAAAATGGTTACCGTCTGACTGCGTACGCAGAAGAAGAAGATATCTTTTTTTTAAAAAAAAAAGCAATTACAGGTTGCAGTGGTGGGAGTCAAAGTATAGAAAGAACAACCGATCGTCTGACCAAACCAATAGAGATAACAACAGGGGTGAGACAAGAGTGTGTGTTGTTGCCACTATTCTTTAACACATACATGGACAGAATAACACTGGAGGCCAAATTGGAGCATCTGCCAAGAAATGCAAAAGAAGAAAGGACAGTGGCTGATCAGTTACAACTCATTTTTGCAGATGACCCATGTCTACTTTACGCGAGTAAAGATGATCTGCATTAACATTATGGTAAACAGGACCAAGATCAAACAAGTGCAGGAGTTCAAGTACTTGGGCAGTGTTTTCACACAAGATGGAGGTTTAGATTGAGATCAGGTGCCAAAAACCAAATGCGATTGCATACCAGCTGTCACCATTATTGAAACACTCACTCACTTAGTCTCTCCTCTTCTACCGTGAGGTGTAGAGGTCATTATTGAAACACCCTAACATAAACAATTCCACAAAAAGAATGCTAATCAACAGTATATTCATGCCAACTCTCTGTTACCAGTGCCAAACATGGACTTTAACAAAAACTCCAGAAAGATCACGACATGTGAGATGAGATGCCTCAAGAAAACAATCAACGCAACTAGGAGAAACAGAATGCGCAGTGAAGATGTGAGAAGAATGGTTGATGCAAGACCCTGCTCGAAATATATTATGAAGCAAGAATCAATTGGTCTGGCCACCTGATGAGAATTTACCCTGACCAACTACCTCTGTGCGCCTATAACACACAACGGCCGGGTTTTTGCAACCGTGGCAGACCGAGAACTTGGTGGATAGAAAATGTTGCGGATATTCTAAATTGTTATGGAATGACGACTACTTCAGCGACATGTCTAGCCCTGAACAGAAAACTTTGGCTGTCCATGACCATGGCACAAGTGGATAAGACAAGACAAGCAGTGGGTGGTTGTTTCTTAGGCAATCAAACTTGTCCTCCATGTCAGCTGCCTGGTGGAATATTTTTGTCTTGTTCATCCTGTTTCCTAAGGCTGAGTGTGTTGTATTGTGTCTTGTATCTTTAATGTCCAGGCCCAGTGCATCCGAATTCAGCACACATTTTAAAATGAGTTTATTTCCCATAGGGAAACAATCATGCTGTCCCATGAATCCAAACACATACAAATTTGGGTTGTGAGTTACGCCACTAACCGCTTTGCCATGCTGTTCCCTGCCTGGTGGTTTGTGTTTGAGATTCTTGGCATAGTGTAACATCTGTCATCATCATCATCATCTTCTATCCACTTGTGCCAGTGGATTTCATGGGGAGGTTTAGTTTTCTTTCATGTGCCGAATGTGCTGCCAATGTTGTTGTCATTACACTGTGTCTCCCTTTGATTTGCAACCCTTTTTGTCTGGGGTTTGTGCATCAACGCAGTTGGCAACTTTGATTGCATTCTTGTCAGGTGTCTGAATCATAATTATGAAAATAACTATTATGTCTTTCTGATCAAAACTTCTGAATGGACAATTAATTATGTAATAGGCCTACCAGATTATGTATTTTAGCTTCCATCTGAGCAATAATGTCCACTTCTGGGTACAGAGAATTTGCTGTGCGGACTTCAGTTTGGAGGTATCTTCGTTCCTTCTCAAAAACAGCCACAAGTGCGTGAAGTAAGTCAGCTCTCCAATCATGATGGTCATCCTCACTCTGTGGATAAAAGAACATTTGAGAAGAATAAACTAACACAAAACACTTGTCATATAGTTGCCAGAATGAACTAATCTATCTCGTCTCATCACAACTGTCACTTAGACATGGAGAGGTGTAGTCTTCTGTTGAGTGCCATTTGCATGTCCGTTGATATCTTCAATACATGTCTCTGTAGTATTTCTTTAACATCATTAATCTATATTTTTCTTGGACTTTCACTTGCTCTGAAGCTTGCTGTCTGTTATTATATGCTCAAGTGATATGTTTGGGAGACATTATTGTCATATGACCAAACTATTTAAATCTCTATCTGTCTATATAAACCAAGAATAGTGTTCACACTTTGTCAGATTTCTTCACTTCTCATTTTGTCTTTTCTAATGACCATGACCACTTCTGACAAGCATCTCATTTCACATGTTGTGATCTTTCCTTCCTGCATCTTTGTCAGGGTCCATGTCTGATCTTGATTACAGAGAGTTAGTATGAATATGCTGTTGATTACATCCTTTTGTCTACGTTGGAATGTTTGGATATCTTAGTAATGGCCATGGCTGACATGTTTCCCAGATTTATGAATTTTCTTCTTCGTTCGTTCTCAATCTCTCACTATCAAAACCTGAACAGGGCTTTGCAAGTAGCAGGATGTAGTCCGAAGAAAGGAATGCATTGTGTTGCTAGTTCACAGATTGAATGCGATATTTGCACCTTTTGGTCTAACACATCCATCTTCAGCAGCTCGCATTTTTTAGTACCGGTTAGCCTTCCCTCTTCGATACGTTCTCCTTAGCCAGTCTACTCTGTTGCAGCCTGTTGTCTGGGATCACCGAGTGGAGGTATAGAAGGATCTTGGCAGCTCTGCTTTGCTGGCCCTGATGCTATGGGACATTGAACGCTGCAGCTCATGCACTGCTCAGTGTCTTGACCCTATGAATTTTCTAATTTGATTAATTTCTGTCTTTCTGACCTGAATTCTCGAAAGGGGATTCTATTTTACCTCCACTTATACAAATTTATTTTCATTATATCCTTATATCATGCTTTAGGGCATTTATATACTTTAAAAGGTGGTTTTCATCTGGATGCGTAAGACTGACCATCCCCAAGTAAGAGTTCATTCAACTATGGATTTCTGAGTTTGTCTCAGTTGTTATCCTGATGAAATGTTAAATGATGAAAAAGGTGAATAGTACACATCCTTGATGAACACCAGATGTAATGCAAAACTAATGTTAATTCCATAAGGCGTACTCACATCGCTTTTGCCTATGTTTATTCTAATCTATACTTTTAGTAAATTGAAATGCTGATTAAGAGGCATTGTCAATGCCGCAAGCTACTCTAGCCAGTCTTTGGATTTTCTGAACATGGGCTTTTGCTTCACATTTCTTACAAATAAGCCAGGAAGTCTTTTTGGATCAATATCAAAAGTAAAGGTAGAATGGTAATAAATTCTCTTTCGCTTCCATTAGCTAAGCTATTTACAGCTGGGTGGACTGAACTACAGAGGTTTTGTACCTAGTGAGAGACAAGTGAATGAACCATTATGATGCATATATTCCTTATTTAACCAAGATGTGGTATCTGGAGTATGAAGGTTGTGTACCTGGGGTTTTGCTGTGAGAGGTAAGCAAGCTAACCACTCTGCTCACCTCAATATGCATATATTCCTTATTTAACCATGATGTAGCATGGATGACTACAGTAAAATTGTGAATCAGTTCATGAGCACCTTTCTTTTATATTACAGACATGCACTGGTCTACTCCAGTGTGAGAAAGCAAGTTAGAGAAACACTGTACACATCAAAGGAATGAGAACCCTGAGAATTGGTCTCATTGATGGCTCAGGTAAAGGGGAGGACCAGACAGGTGAGTTGAGACTATAATCGAAGCAGATGAATTTATCTAGATGAAAAGAATGAGCTCCGATTAAACTGCCCAGAGAGCACTATAAGGAATTTTATTAGCACAACACAGCAAAGCAGAAGAGTTAAGGGTGCCAAGTCACTAGTTCCAGAGTCAAGTGCAACATCCTGACTAAGACCCCCCCCCCCCCCCCCCCCCCATGTCCATGATGTGCAACTGGAAACATAAATGTTGTTACAGCAGCCTTGTCAATAAGGTAGGGATCAACACTGCGCACTGTGATCCTCATAGTGGTGAGCCTATTGAGAAGTCTAGCTGTGCACTACAGCTAGGAGGACCCAAGATAACCGTCTTCAGTACACGTATTGCTGTAAGAAGAGCCACCTAACCTGATACCAGGGAAACATCAAGAAGAATGAAGATCTCTGTATGAGTAGTTTCTACAACAGAATAAATCAAGAATATTTTCTCTCTAAAACTTGATATTAGCCCTTCTTTCTGCTTATTAAAGTGAGACATTAATCTCTTACCATCTTTGAAACTTTATCTGCTTGCTTAAGCAAATCTTTGAGAGCATCTATAGTATCCATTAGACCCCTTCTCTCCTCCTCCCAGGCTAAGTGGTCAGCTGAGCTGCCTCTCTGTCCAGCAGGGGCAATATGCTGCCGAAGATAATGCAGGTCAGACACACTTAACAGATGCTCTCCCAGCTCATTCAGGTGATGTAGTAATGCCTGAAAATTATAATAAATAAAAAGGTAGCCCATAGCAGATGCCGCTAGGTCTCAGCTGTTGGTGGGGTGGGATGACCAGTTCCTTTCCACACAGCCTTGCCCTACCTAACAGTAAGTTAGGTACAAATTTACTTATGGGCAGACTGGCGCATAATGTTACAGGGGTACAAATCTCGTACCTTTGCCATAAGAAACATGATCTAAATGTGTAAATTTACAACTATTTGACAAAAACAATTTAAATCTGCATACATACATCAAGTGACATGATATGTAGGTATTAATCATGAGCAGCCAATCACATTCAACTAAAACTAAAACCATCCTTCTGCATATTCAATGTTTCTAGAGCAGACAAAAACAGTAGATCAATATCAACAGAAAAAATATAGCTGAAGAAAGTACCTGTAATCTCTCAGGCATTATGTCGTCCCCATTGATGGGATAGCTAGAACATTCTTCTTCTGCTGCACTGTGATCTTTTACTAAATGGTTTGAAATGTTAAAAAAATTCAAATTTGTACAATATTATTCAGTTGAATAAAAAATATTCTTGTACAAGTCTTATTTGTGGATTTGCAATATATTATCCACATTTCTTGAATGTTTTTTTTTTCAATTCATTTTGTTAAACTAAAGTCAAAATGTTTGATAACACAGAAAGTTTATTCCAAGTCAGTAAAAAAAAATTATAGTGCTGAATCAAGTCATGCAACCTATCATGAAATGCTGCGGCAAATTGTGAATACAATCCTGTATCTCCACAGACTCCTCCTGTACTTAATGCTGTGTAACAATTCCATTGACTCACTTCCTTTCCACACCAAAGATGAAACTAAGATTTCCCATCTGGTGTTATTGAATGTATGGTTCTTGCAAGAGATTTTGATTGAATAAAATAAAAGTTGCTTAAAAAAACAACTCAGCTCCTAGTTGTCAGCTGAGCTACCTTGTAACGGTAGTGCACAATTAAAAGTCTATACTTTCTATCCATACCATTTTTATGAATGATTTTCAAGAGCTTTACAATTCAACATTGTCAACAAACCATTTATGCTGTAAACTCGTTTCCTTATTCCATGTCCATAACTCACTTCCTTATTCCATGTCCTTGACTCATTTTCTTATTACATGTTCATAACTTGCTTCCTTATTCCTTGTCCATGAATCACTTCCTTATTCCATGTCCATGACTAGGCACCCCCCCCCCCCCCCCCCTTGAACCTGATTAAGGGCACCGTCGCCAGAATTCGATTGGGTGACACTCTCTCTGGCAGATACCCCACAACTTCGGGTGTCAGACAGAGATGTGTTCTTGCCCCCGACCTATACTGCTTCATGATCGCCTCAGTGCCCATCAGGAGAGTATAGCTATTGATCAGTCAATTTTAACTGATCTCGTTTAGGCGGAAGACATTGTCCTGTTTGGCACAGACACATCTGCACTTCAGCGCTCTCTGGAAATATTAGACAGTGAAATGCCCTCCCTAGGCTTGTCTAAATTCTGGGCCAAGACCAAAGTTCAGAGCCTCATTTCTGATACTGCACCCCAAGGTATTGAAACTCAAGGTCACACTGCAGAGGGCACCAATGAATTCATCTATCTCGGTAGCATGATTTCATCTGATAGACGCAGCGGTCCCGATATGTCAAGGTGGATTGGACTAGCTGCGTTCTCTTTGCACAATCTCCGACGTGTGTGAAGTAATAGCAAGATCTCCATTGGGACAAAAACCCACATCTACCAGTCCTGCGTGGTCCCAGTCCTACTTTACGGCACCAAATCCTGGACATTGCTGAAATATGACATGTCGAGACTGTAAGCCTTTCATATGCGCAACCAGCGGTGTATCCTGGGCATTCGATGGCATGACTACATCCGCAACATGGAGGTCTCTGCTAAAACAGGCCTCCACCCAATCTCAGACACACTTGACGCCGAGTATCTTTGTTCTGTCATGTTGTACAGCTGGATCAGGAAACCCCTGCCCACAAGATACTACACAAGTCGTTCCTCAGCGCCAAAAGTCTTCCCCCGACCATCTGGAGGCACAGAAGAGACCGTTCCCGAACAGTATGGCTCCAGCAAGTAGCAACCTCCTCCTCCACCCTGGAACCAGACCACAGCTGTGGGTCATGGATATGACCGACCAACGCAACGTGCCTCAGGCGCCCAAGCAAACGTTATTATTATGACTAGCTTCCTTATTCCATGTTTATAACTCACTTCTTTATCATTTACCATAGTTTGAATAGTTAAATTAAGTTTTGACATCTTCAGAAAAAAATGTATCTTATATTTTGTCAATGCTTCCTCATTCTGACAACAACAAAAATGTATTTGTAATGAAGGCAGTTATCATTGTTCATCTCTATACTTTCGAAGGAAGGTTCAGAATGAATATGTCATGAATGGATGATAGGTACGGAAGTCAAAACCTGAGCGGATAACAGATACACCTTCAGGAACTTGTGTATATCTTCTGTACCAGTATGCTGGGGTAAACTACAATGACAAATCTGTTAACATGCTGGCTTTTAAGGCACCTATAGTGGGGGCAGTAGATTTAGAAACAAGGGATTGATAAAATCAATCATACACCACAATGGCATATCTGCTAATATGCTGGCTTCTAAAGCATCTATAATGAGGGCAGTACATCTATTAGATGATGACATTATAACAGATGAATAAGCAATCTTGAGCCTGCAGGAGTTTTAAGTCAAGTCTAGGTCAAGTAAGCAGGAGTGTTTGGGAGGACATATGATGAGGTGTGTATAACCAGTGAGCTAAAGTAACTATCATTATACAAATACTGAATAAATAGCTGAAAGTGATGTAACATTTAGATGACGCCTGTCTGGAGTGCAGTGATGTTGGTTTCACTTACTGTAAGATAACATAGAATATCTGTAATGCTCAACTTTAACGAGACCTTGTAACGAAATGAAAAGTATGAAAATTACCAAGTCTTTCTTCCTGAAGGTGACGAGCCTCCTCTTGATGCAGCAGCTTTACCTCATCAAGCACTGTCTTATGCTGTTCCTCTAGGATCTGTTTTTGGTCAGTTAGGACCTGCTCCAGCTTACGATCCTAAAGGAAATATTATAAAAACACTCCAGCTTACATAGGAAGTGATTTGTAAGCACAGAAGCTACAATGGGGAATATAACATAAACACATTGTATAAGAGATTATGATCAGCATTAGCTTGCACATCCACTACTTTACAAGCATATATATTGACAAGGTATTCTGCCTTTGTATTAAAATAATTATTTCATTAAGCAAGAGGTAGGCATCTTCCTCTTGATGATAATGATTCACCATTTTGCTCCAAGTGAAGCATATGACCACTACTAAAGTCAGCCCCTTCTTTAATAGGAAGCTTATAACCAAACATTTACAGTGGCCGTTTCAATAGAAATGGTTTTACATGGTGATGTTGCCAGCTCCTTGCACAACTTTCTTGATTCATCTGTTACAACATGCTTGGAATGCTACAGTGAGCCTATTCTATTCCACTTGAGTACATCTCCAGTTTGCTATAGAGTGGTCTGCTGGGGTCTTTGTGTATGACAAAGACAAAAATAGCACCACTGCCCCACAGAGAGCATGTCGTAAGAAGCGGCTAACTGTGTGGCATGGCATAACACAGGCCATGGTTAGGTGGTTTGTTAAGAACAGCACAGATCATGCCTAACAGGCCGTGGGTCTATTTTGCTCTAGAGTTTGAGTCTATTAAGATGGACTCGCACATTGGTTAACCACCCTCCACAGCACTTGTCCCAATGCAGCGGTGTAATAAGCTACTCGAGCCTATTCCGCTAAGCAGTAAATACTCCTCCGGCTACATCCAGTTCACACCAGAGCTAAGACCTGCATAGGGATATCTGCTCCTGTAGAAGTGCAGATCCAGTTAGAATTAGACTGCAAGAGTTAACAAAAACAATAGATTCAGATGTCATGACCAGAAGATTCCCTTGATGTTTCACTGCAAAAGATGAACCCAATAATAAATTAACAGCCATGAACCAAACAATGCCTACCTGAAGCTGTTTTAGCTGTCTGAGATCATGATCATGCTGTTCATTCAGTTCAACAACTCTAGTCTCTGCCTCTTTGTCACACTTAGCCTTCAGTGTTGACAGCTCTTCCTCTCTGTCCTGGAGTGTCTGTCTTAGTTGCTCCAGTTCCTTTTCTAGAGATGTCTTGTGCAGTCTGCTGGCATCTCCACCACCAGCCTCAAGTCCATCAGTATGACTCTGCTGCATCTCTTCAAGAGCTACAAGTTCACACCAGTCTTAGTAAGTATGTGCCATTTACAACTACAATAACAAAGTAAATTATTTTCTTTAATTAAGGGTTCTTTAAAAAGATGCTAGCTATAGTGACCATGTGGAAAATAGATACAGCAAAGACAGAGACAATGACAATCAGCAGAGTAGATAAGGAGACACTAAATATTCAGGTGAAAAGCACAGAACTTAAACAGGAAAGAAAATTCAAGTATTTGGGTAGCATGTTTACACAGATGGAAGAATAGATACTGAGGTGGAAACAAGAATACAGAAAGCAAATGTGGTTTCCTATCAGATAGCACCGTTTTTAAGACACAACTATGTTTCAGAGGAGACAAAGAGACAGTTCTTCTTCTTCTTCTTCTGCGTACACAGTCAGACAGTAACCATTATTTTCTCGAAAAAAGCGGCGGTCATCCTGAGACTCTCGCCACTACCATAGAGCTTGTCTTGCAGTTCCACTGGCAATGGCCACATCTGCTCTCTCTGATCCTCGTATGTCGGGCAGTTCTGCAGCAGATGTTCAGTGGTCATTTTACCAGTACCGCACGGGCATTCGTCGGTACACCCTATCTTCAGTTTGTTGAATAGGTGGTACCTCAGTCTGTTGTGGCCAGTGCGAAGTCTGAAGACGACGACCTGCTCTCTTCGGTTCAACTGGTAATAGGCATCGTTTTTGGTGTAACCAGTATGTTCGGTTTCCCATTTGGACATGTATCTGGCTTTGATAAGCCGTTTTGACTCTTCGTACGTCATACTGGTATCTGTTTGTGGTAGCCTTGCACCTTCTTTTGCCAGTCTGTCTGCCTCCTCGTTGCCTTGGATGTTGCAGTGTGACGGAACCCACTGTACCACTACCCTTTTTGGTGCGGACTGCTGGCACAGTTTGCAGAGTGCTGCTCTTAAGTCATTAAGCTCAGTGTTTTTCTGGCTTTTTAGCGCTGTGACTACTTCGAGAGCATCTGTCAGCAGGACTATATGGCTCTCATTTTCACTGTGTGTTACCATTTCTTCCACTGCCGCCCTCAGTGCCTCTGCCTCTGCTCTGAAATTGCTTGTGTACTTACCAGTAGCGAATGACAGTGTTATTTTTCTGCCATTTGGTAGGTTCAGGAATGCTCCTGCCCCTCCGTTCTGTGTAGTGTTTGTTACAGAACCGTCGGTGTATGCATGGGTCCAGTCCATGCTTGGGTAGCTTTTCGTTATGAAGCTTAGGGTAGTGTCTCTCCTTTCTTTTTCACTCTGGCAGTTTTTGTTTGCAATACCTGGTATATTTTCTACCACCTCTGGAAATATATCCTGCCTCCAAGTAGGTTTTCGTACAGTAGTGATGGGTTTTGGTGTTGTTAGTGCGTTTATGGGATCTTCGTGCATCTTTGCTTTGGCTATTTCTGCAAAGTTTCTCCGCTTTAGTTTCCCATTTCCCAAATTGTTTAGTCTCTGGTACATTGGATGGTCCGTCAGTCTTCTGAGTTTCTCTGACTGCAGCTGGGCTCTGCAGTCTCTTCTATCGGTCATGGATTGCAGTTTTGTAATCTTTTCAAGTTCTACAATTGGCGTTGACTTCATGCCACCTGTTATAATTCTCATGGCTTGGTTTTGAAGTTTGTTAACTTTATCGAAGTTCGCCTTCGCTGCGGTTGTCCATGCCGCAATGCCATACTCGAGAACTGGTCTCACTCTTCCAGTGTACAGTTTCTTTAGTATGCCTTCGTCTGCTCCCCAGCTTGTGCCAGCAAGTTTCCTCATGATCGCCATTCTTTCTCTGGCTTTCATTCGGTTTCTCTCAATCTGACTTTTCCATGTCATGCGCCGATCAAATGTGACTCCCAGATAGGTTGGGTTGTCGTTTGGCTGCAGGATTTTGCCATTCAGACTTAATTTGGTACTTTGGGGTTTTAATGAGAGCGAGAATATTGTGCACGTGGTTTTCTCCTCGTTTATTTTGACCAGCCATGAGTTCGCCCACTCTTCCAGCGATGTTAGGGCCGTCTGCATCCGATTTCTTGCTATTGTGAGATTCTTTTCAGAGGTCCACATAGCCAGATCGTCTGCAAACATTGAGCTATGGACTCTTCTTGGTATATTCTCTGTAATATCGTTTATATATACCAGGAAGAGTGTGGGTGACAATACTCCCCCTTGGGGTACTCCCTGCTCGAGTGTCACCTTTTTGCTCATCTGCCCTTGTACTTGGACTCTGGCCGTTCTTTGTTTGAGGTAGTGGTTGATCCACTTGTACATTTTCCCACAGACATCACTTCTTCTTAGCTTGACTCTAAGTCCATCCTTCCAGACTTTGTCAAATGCCTTTTCCAGATCCACCCAAACAGCTACTGTGTGTTTCTGTGCCTGGTAGGCATCTTCTATCTCCTGGGCTATGAGGATGACCTGGTCCTCAGTGGATCTGTGCTGTCTAAAGCCGGCTTGCTGTGGAATTAGTATTCGTTTTTCTTCCAGATGCCACATCAGTCTGGTGTTTATCATCCGTTCCATCAGCTTGCCAACACAGCTCAGTAGGCTTATGGGCCTGTATCCATTTGGATCTGTTTTGTCCTTCCCTGTTTTTGGTACTGGTACCAGTATTGCATCTTTCCATGAAAGAGACAGTTGATAAATAGTATTTTTATGCAAACTATCTGCTACCAGTGTTAGACATGAACTCTCACCAAAAAACGAGAATAAAATCATGATACACGAAATGAGGTATTTGAGAAAGGCTATCAGGTTACAAGGCTAGACAGAGTATGAGACGAAGAAATCAGACAAAGGGTGGGTGAAACACAGTGCATGGAATACACGTAAAGGCAGAGAATAAAATGGCTCCGACACCAGACAAGAATGCAACCATAGTTACCAACTGCACAGATCTACAACACTATACAAGAGGGTTGCAGAGGAAGAGGGGAAACCAAGAAAAAGGTTGATGGATATTGTAAGTGAAACACTAAAGAAACATGGAATGACAACAACATTTGCAGTACATCTGGCATACAAAAGAAAACTAAGCTGCCCCATGATTCCTATCAACACAAGTGGATAGAAGATGATATTGATGATACAAGATCAATCAGTTCAATGACACTGGCTTACAATGGCACAGGCTGCTTACAAAGGTGTACAATGACCATTGAAGCACACATGGCCAAAGAAAGGTGACTTAGCTCCCTATGATGCTCACAAACACAAGTGGATGGACCACAAGCACAAGTGGATGAAACACAAGTGGATGGACCACACGCACAAATGGATGAACCACAAGCACAGGTGGACGGACCACAAACACAAGTGGATGGACACAAGCACAAGTGGATGGACCATAAACACAAGTGGATGGACCACAATTACAAGTGGATGGACCACAAGCACAAGTGGATGGACCACAAATGGACGGACCATAAGCACAAGTGGACGGACCATAAGCACAAGTGGATGGGCCACAAGCACAAATAGACAAGCCCCAAACTCAAGTGGATGGACCACAAGTACAAGTGAATGGACCACAAACACAAGTGGATGGACCACGAGCATAAGTAGACGGACCACAAGCGCAAGTGAATGGACCACAAACTGAGGTGAACTGTACTATTAATTCACTGTTTCGCTTCAATGTGAAGCATGTTTTAACTGCAGCATGTCCCTTAACAGGAAGCCTGTATCCAAGCTTTTAACATTGGCTTTTTACAATGACAATGGTTTTTTTTTTTAACTGAACCATAATTAATCCCCTTCAGTCACAATTTTTGACATGCTTGGAAGATAATAGTCAACCTATTCCTATACATTCCGGGTACTACAGTACTCAAAGATTAACAACAACAAAAATGTCTAAATATATCTGTATTTTTTCCAACTTTTCGCAATATTAAAATATTGTTTAACTTCAGATTTTGTTAGAGTTGCACAATGTGTGATAGAGGCAAGAATATGGCTAATAAAGCAACACAGAGCATGTTGTGAGAGGTGACTAACAGTACAACCTTATATCTCTAGGGTGGCCCAGCTAACCTTTTAGGGTGGTCCAGCTAATGCCTCTCTATAGTGGATCAGCTAATGCCTCTAGGGTGGATCAGCTAATGCCTCTAGGGGGGAGCACCTAGCCCCTCTATGGTGGACCAGCTAGCCTCTCTAAGGTGAACCAACTAACCACTCTAGGGTGGACCAGCTGACCTATCCAAGGTGGATCAGCTAACCGCTCTAGGGTGGACCAACTAACCTCTCTAGAGTGGACCAGCTAACCTCTCCAGAGTGGACCAGCTAACCTCTCCAGAGTGGACCAGCTAGCCCCTCTAAGGTGGACCAACTAACCCCTCTAGGGTGGACCAGCTAACCCCTCTAATGTGGACCAGCTAACCCCTCTAGGGTGGACCAGCTAACCCCTCTAGGGTGGAGCACCTAACCCCTCTAATGTGGACCAGCTAACCCCTCTTATGTGGACCAGCTAACCCCTCTAGGGTGAACCAGCTAACCTCTCCAGAGTGGACCAGCTAGCCCCTCTAAGGTGGACCAACTAACCCCTCTAGGGTGGACCAGCTAACCCCTCTAATGTGGACCAGCTAACCCCTCTAGGGTGGACCAGCTAACCCCTCTAGAGTGGAGCACCTAACCCCTCTAATGTGGACCAGCTAACCCCTCTAATGTGGACCAGCTAACCCCTCTAGGGTGGAGCACCTAACCCCTCTAATGTGGACCAGCTAACCCCTCTAATGTGGACCAGCTAACCCCTCTAGGGTGGACCAGCTAACCCCTCTAGGGTGGACCAGCTAACCCCTCTAGGGTGGAGCACCTAACCCCTCTAATGTGGACCAGCTAACCCCTCTAATGTGGACCAGCTAACCCCTCTAGGGTGGACCAGCTAACCCCTCTATGGTGGAGCAGCTAGCCTCTCCAAGATAAAGACTCAAAACTCATTGTATTGCTGCCCACTCGTCATGCACACAGGACAAAATCATGCTGACTTTGCCAAAAATCTCTAGAAGCTAATATGCCAAACATGATACAGCAATAGAAGAGTAAATAACTTGCTAATTCCCAGGGATCAAGAAAAAGCGCATATTAAAAATGAGGCACGTTAACTTCTACTTCTTCTTAGTTGCTTCCCTTTTACCCTGGGTTGTAGAGGTCCTCGGTGTATAAATACAATAAATTTTTAAAACAGGTGATTATTAACAATAATAACTCTAAAATGAACATATTTATGTTTATGTCTGTATGTACACTGTATGGTGATGTTAGGACAAGCAGCCCATATTTCTCAGCAGTATAAATATGTGGGGTAACCAGTTTTCTTTTTCCATGCTTATATGCAACTTTTCCCTTTTTTCTATGTTTAAAATATCATGTTATACCTTTTAGATCTTTAGAACTAATGAGCTGTAATTGAATGTAGCTACTCTGTAGGGTTAAGAAGCATTATCTTAAAGCCTAGAATGAATGCTTACCAGCATGAGCTTTCCTGAGCTGCATTTTAAGATGGGAGATTGACTGCTTTGTTTCTGGAGACAAGGATTCTCCCTGTGGTATGGAACTCTTTGGTGATGATGATGATGTCGCAGATTTTAAAATGTAAATCTGTTCTTGTAGCTCGGTTACCAAGTGTTCCTTGGAGGACAGTTCCTCATAGTGAGAGCTCCGAAGTGACCCAAGCTGCTCTCTGAGAGAACCAATGGTCCGATTTCTTTCTTCTATGATAACCTTGATAGACTCTATCTCTGTCTGATAAGCAATAATTTTGCTCTCCTTTTCCTGTAGACATAAGAGCAAGATATGTTTTATACAATCTAAATTCTTGTGCAAATAGTGATTGAGCAACACAAAGAAATAAATATCACATGAAATGATGAAGTGAAAGATTCATGTTATACCCTATTAAGTTAGATCTGATGAGCAAAGTGGACATTATGCTAAAATGTTAGTTGTTGATTGATCAGCATATCTGAGAGAGGCTCACCTTGATGACTAGCTGCAAAGAATCTTGGCCTTTTCCCATCTTCAGCCAAGTCTCCAGGTCTTGCCTAACCCTCTCCAGTTCCATGTTTTTCTCAGACAGATCCTTCCTCTGCTGCCGTGACATTCTCTCAACTTCTGTCATATTAAGGTGAAGGTGTACATTATCCCTGATGCCCCAGGACAGTCCCGTTGGCTCAGAATCCCATCTTGACATCCCAACTTGTTCTCCAACAAATCTTGCTCCATGTAGAGGTAGTGATGCGGACATGCTTACAGATCCTGGAGATAACATTTCTTGTCTAGACATGTCTTTGTCCTTCAATTCTTCAATTTCTCTTTCCAGTTTTTGTATTATTTCCCTTGACTCTGCAACAGTGGCTGTTTCATTGTCTGCCTTCTCCTTGGACTCTCTGAGCTGACATTCTAGCTCCTCCACTTTTGTCCGCAAGTCAGCAGACACTACAGGTGGATCACCATTCTCAGACTCAATGTTTTGAATCTCAGATTGAAGCAAACCTATCTGCTCCTCCCGTTCTATCAGCTGCTGGGAAATCTGAGTCAATTTCTCTTCAGCTTGCTTCTGTTTGTTAGTCTTATCTACCAACTCATCAGATGCTTGAAGTAGTCTCCATCTTAATTCATCAACTTCCTTCTCCGACTCAGACTTCTTAATTAACTGAGCCTGGCTACTACGATGAATGTCTTGCTCCATCTGAAAGACCTCCTCGTTAATCCCTTTCTTAAGTTCATCATACCTTTTCTGCATATCTGTTAGTAATTTTTCTTTCGTCTCCAACTGTAGGCTCAAATCAGCCTCCACCTTGTTTTTCTCTTCCATAATCATCTCTTTCTCTGCTGTCAGATCCAAAATACATGTCTGTCTGAATCTCATCAGACTTTCAAACTCAGCTAAACTCTTATCTTTTGACTCAAGTTGAAACTTCAGTTCTCCTATCTCTCCCATATTGAGAAGCAGCTGCTCTTTCTCTGTCTGCAAATCTAACAATGCTGTCTGCCTCAGTCTCAGCTGCTCTTCTGTCTCCTCAAGCTGTTGTTTGACACTGGACAGATCTTCTAACTGTCTATCCCTGCTCTCTATTTGTGACTTCAAACTATTGATGACTTGCTCATTGTTTGAAATAGCCTCCTTCAGCTGAGCTTGTAAATGCTGGAACACTGAATCTTTTTCTTCTGCTTGACGTTTTAAGCATTCAATTTCACCAGACAGAATCTTGGTTTGTTCAGAATCTTTCTCTGTGGTAGTATCAATGACTTCATTAATTTGTAACTGCTCCTCAATAGCATGTATTCTTTGATTATGTTCTTCACGTGCCTCTTCCATCATCTCTGCCCACAGTTTGGAATCAGACTCTGCCTTCATCTTTAATACCAGCAATTCCTGTTCTAGTGATTCAATCTTGTTTACTTGAGATTTAAAGTTCACATCTTTTTCGTCTTGAAGTTTTGTCTCATCCCTGTCGTCTTCCTTTCCTTCTGGACTTCTCAATTCTGCTGCTTCTGCACTGGATGTTTTCTCCTTTGTCAGTAACCCTTTCAATTCTATGTTCAGCTTCTGCTCTTTCTGAAGTTGATCTGTTATTTCAGCAAGCTTGACTTCAGTGGATGCTAGTTCTTCTTTGATACTGCCCTGAAAATGAATATGTATCATTGTGAGAAACCATATAACAGTGGCAGAACTGTATGTGTGAGTAGGTAGAACTGTTTCAACAGGTTCCAGAGAAATTAATAAAACTTAAAATATGATTAATATGACTAAAGATGTTTTCTTGATTTAAAACAATTTGCTAAAACCAAAATGTAAATGAAAAATATGTGGAAATTTTGTGATAATGTGACAACATTGATTGCACATAGAACATGTGAACACTACACATAATGTACAGAACACAAGCTATGCTATCTTTAATAACACATGACTTGTGAAACACATCTTCTCACAAACTGGTGATAACATTTTAGTTGCCCTACCTCTCACACCTTAATTATGATCCATCCTGATACCTGGAACACAAGTTATTCATATTTCTATTCCTTGTATTATATTTGAAGGCATAGATTCTACAGGCTTCATTCAAACCCAGATGGTTACGCCACATGCTGCATGCTTTTTGGTTTGTGTGCATGGCTATGTTTGCAATGATATTAATTAGAGAGTCTTCTACCCTGGTGCCTTTTCCTTGATAAGACTGAATGATTTTGTTGTGAAATATTTTGTTTGACAAAAAAAGTGTTTGTTCTTGCTATTAATCAACTGTCTATGTCATAGACAATTTCTACTCCTTTCAGCAGCGTTTTGAACTTTTAACATCACTGGCCAGTCTAATCATGAACTGATCATCTTCTAAGGAAAGAAACTTATGCCATCACCAGAAGGACCATGTGATGTTCTCTTAGTGGGAAGATGAAAGATAGGTCAAGGAAGTAAGGGAGATTTGAGTGAGGAAACAGCTCACAGGGCAGAGAGCTTTGGAGAGAAGTATGCACATATAGGTGAGGGGTCAGTTTTGGTAGTAGGAGATTCAATGGTGAGAGAGGTTGGCAGACATTTGTCTAAACAACACAACATGTTTGAAAGAATGGATATTGGGGGAGCAAAAATAGAGGACATAGAGGGGAGAATAAAGAGGTTAGATGACAAAGGAAACAGTCATGTGGTAGTATTGGCAGGTACAAATAATGTAAAGAGAGATGGTACAGAAATAATTATGGATAAATATAAAAAGTCTTATGAGAACACTTAAGGAAAAAAAGTTTAGAAAGGTCACAATGATGGGCATTTTAGACAGAGCAGATGGGTCAGACTATCTAGATAGCAAAATAATAGGTATCAACCTTAGGTTACAGGTGATGTGTGCGGACATGGGAATGGAATTTATTGATGTTAAAGTAGACAAAAGTAAAATGTTAGGTAGGGGAGGTTTACATCTAAATGAGATAGGACAGCATGTTGTAGCAAAGTATATGTTCTATCATTGTGTTAGAAATTTAAACTAGTAAGGCCTATGAAGTATGAGACTAAAGATAGGCCTACAATAGGGTGCTATAGAGGATGTAGTCAAAGGGGTAATTTGGTGTCAGGGAAGTGTGAAATACATAGTAGAAAAGCAAACACTAAAATGATAAAGCAGAAGCAAAAAGAAGAAAACCAACAACATTACAAACTAAAATGTTTTTATGCAAATGTGAGAAGCATAGTAAATAAAAGAGAAGAATTGGAACTGTATGTAGAAGAAGAAAAACCAGATATAATAGGGTTAACAGAATCATGGACATATGAGGAGATTGCAGATAGTGAACTTGAAATTGAGGGATATACAATGTTAAGGAAAGATAGGATAATTGGAGACAAGACTAAGGGAGGTGGCGTTTTATTATACTGTATAAATTCTGTTAATATAACGATCAAAGATTATTTATCATGTGGTAACAAAAATGAAAGTGTATGGGGAGAAATAGAAAGTGGGGGTGAAAAAACAGTGATTGGAGTGTGCTATAGATGTCCATCAAATCAAAAAGAGGAAGATGAGGAGCTGATTAGTAGTATAGCAAAGGCAAGTAAAGGGAAATTATTATTAATGGGAGATTTCAACTATCCAGAAATAAAATGGGATATGGCAGAAGCACTTGTAGAGTCAAAACCTTTTGTTACGTGCATAACTGACAATTTTTTAATTCAACATGTAGAAGCAGCCACCAGAGGCAAAAACATACTCGACCTAGTTTTTACCACAGAGGAAAATATGATTGAAAACGTTACCGTTGGCGAACTGTTTGGCTCAAGTGACCATCAAATCATCCGTTGGGATCTTATTGCAGGGAAAGAAGTAAACATAAACACGCGAACATACGACTACTCTAAGGCAGATGTTAAGAGGATGAAAGAGGCAGCGAACCACATAATCTGGAAAGATATCATTGTAGGAACAGATGTTGAACAGGAGTGGGAAAATTTTAAAACAGTTCTAGAAACGCTAAAAGAGGAATGTGTTCCATGTAGGGAGGTAAACCCCAAGCGTAAAAAGTGGATAACTAGATTTGTAGTGAAATGTAGAAGAGCAAAAAATAAAGCATGGAAAAAATATATAGAGGCAGGTAAATCAAAAGAAACATATGTAAAATATTTGGTCAAGCAGAACATATCTCAGAAAGCGAATAAAACAGCAAAAATATACTTTGAAAAAAAACTTGCTCAGAGGATCAAGACTGACAGTAAAAGCTTCTTTTCTTATGTTAGAAATAAACAAAGAACGAAAGACAAAGTAGGCCCTCTCATAGACAGTACAGGGAAAATAATAAGTGAGAATAGGGAGGCTGCTAATCTGCTAAATCAGTACTTTGGCACAGTCTTCACAAAGGAGGACTGCTCCGAGATCCCAGAGCCTATAGATATTTTTCAAAGAGACATGGATACAGCGGGATTAAGATCAATCTGTATTACAGAGGAAATGGTTTTTAAAAAATTGGAGGGGTTGAAAGTGAATAAATGTCCAGGTCAAGATGGTATTCACCCAAAATTGCTGTATGAAATTAGAAACCAACTAGCAAAACCATTGGCTATATTATGTTCTCAATCACTTACAAAAGGGATTGTTCCACGGGATTGGAAAGATGCAGGAGTGATCCCCTTATTCAAAAAAGGCAAAAAATCAGATCCGGCAAATTATAGACCGGTGAGTTTAACGAGCATAGTCTGTAAATTGTTAGAGTCAATAATCAAAGAAAACATTGTAATGCATTTCGATAAATTTAATCTAATTAGAAATAGTCAGCATGGGTTTACTAGAGGGAGATCATGCTTAACAAATCTATCAGAATTCATGGAGGAGGTTACTAAAATCATAGATAAAGGGGAGCCAGTGGATGTTATTTATCTAGACTTTGCAAAGGCCTTTGATAGAGTACCTCATCAAAGATTATTTCGAAAGTTAAAATCACATGGAATAGGTGGCGAAGTTGCCAAATGGATTGAAAATTGGTTAACGGGAAGAAGGCAGAGGGTGGTCATAAATAAGGAGTACTCTGAGTGGAGTGAAGTGAAAAGTGGTGTGCCACAGGGCTCGGTTTTGGGACCAATTTTGTTCTTGATATATATAAATGATTTGGACATTGATATGAGATCCATGATTGCAAAATTTGCTGATGACACAAAACTATGCAGTAGTGTCTCATCTAAAGCAGAAGTGGATATATTGATGTCGGATTTAGATAAAATTCGAGAATGGTCTGTAAGCTGGCAAATGGAGTTTAATGTAGATAAATGTACAGTCATCCACATGGGTAGATCCAATATGGAACATAATTACAGAATGGGAGAAAACAATATTAGAAAGATAGATAAGGAAAGGGACCTAGGGGTTATAATAGATCATACAGGAAAGGTGAGTGAGCAAGTTAAGGTAGCAGTGAAAAAGGCAAATGCAATGTTAGGTATGATAAAAAGAAATATTAAACATAGGAGCAAGGAAGTGATCGTCAAACTGTATAAAGCTTTAGTTAGACCTAGATTGGAGTACTGTGTACAGGTGTGGAGTCCTTATCATAGAGGGGACATAAACATGCTAGAAAGAATACAAAAAAGAGCGACAAAGATGATAGTGGGATTCCAGAATTACAGTTATGAGGAACGACTCAGAAAAACCGGCCTACAGTGTCTCGAAGAGAGAAGAATTCGTGGTGACTTAATACAGGTTTATAAGATGATCAGAGGAATCGATAAATTAGACTATAACAAGTTTTTTAAAATACAGCCACCTACAATAACACAAGGGCATAGCTACAAGCTGATTAAAGAGAGGTCCAGGTTAGATATTAGGAAATATTTTTTTAGTCAGAGAGTGGTGTCTGCTTGGAATGCATTGCCAGGGGAGGTAGTGGAGGCAGGGACAGTTAATGCATTTAAGAATAAACTGGATGCGCATAGATTTTAGAGCAAGGTGATGTAAATGTAACTGGTTGTATACAGACTCTGCAGGGTCTTCTAAACCAGTATAAAGATGTTAAGTTAAGTTAAGGTCAACCTAAGACAACTTGGTGAAGAATCAAATAAGCCAAAATGAAAACCATGAACCTGAGCTAGGATACCATATGAAAATTGCAGCGGACTGGGTGAAGTGGGGGGGGGGAGTTTGTTACTGTCCTTAAAGAAGTCACCAAGCATGATGGCCCCTGACTGCTTTGCCAGTCATTGGCTAAGGATCTAAGAAGCATCTTATGTGTTCAAAACCTAATCATTCTATGTTTCTGATCAACTATAGCAATAATTCTACTAATATTCTGTATTTTATTAAATGTCTGCGATATGCAATTTACTGAAACTCCCCTGGTGTAGAATAGAAGACTTTCCAACTCATGAAATTAGACACCTTTCCATTCATACAGATCAAAAGCCTGTTAAGTGTGGAGTAGCAATCTGGATTTGAAAGAAAGCAAGAGAAAAATAATACTCCAAATATGATGAACAGGGATTAAAAGTAAATTGCTTATTTTCCATGGAGATCAGAAGAAAAAAGAACTACTTTACTTCACTAGAAGATTTTGTACGCAACATTGTACCTCATTGAGAATATGTTTCAACTTTTCCAGAGATCAGAAATAAAAGAATTTCTTTACCACATTAGAAGATTTCTTACGCAACTTATTGCACCCCATTGAGAAGATGTTTCAACTTTTCCAGAGACCAGAAGAAAAAAAAAAGAATTTTTTTGCTTCGTTAGAAGATTTTTGTGTGTGCATACTATTGAGAATATGTTAAAACTTTTTTAAAACAAAAAATGTGTTTCCTCTGTCACTTATTCCACCCTGAAGTCAACCATTTAGAAAAATTTAAAAAAACCCACAAAAATTTAAAAATTGGATTTCAGTCATCAATCGCATCAAGCAATGCAAAAATATTAGCATTTTCATGTGTTCTTGTCTGTGCAAATAGTATTACAACTTTCTAACGTGTTTAAACAGATTAGTGCAAAAGATCTCAACTCTGTGTTCATGCACTGTAATGATAGCAAGGCTTCACCAACACATCTCTCTGAAGAGATAGCTAGTACCTATTCTGGGATGTAATAACATAGTTTTTCTTGTTATTTGCCAGGCAGCACCTACACACTCACAATGGTGCACATGTCTTCATTAAATTGCTGAACTTTAATGTAATGTGTGTCAACTTCCATTTGGTTCTTGAGGGATTATTAATGGGGTCACTGAAAACCTGCCTTTTCTGTTCTCACCAAGATAAAAGACCAGACATTGAAATAAATTAAAAGTTGATGATGATATCAGGATGGTGATTTTAAATAGAAACCTAAAGAATGTAAAGCATGATTCTCAAGATTCAAGCTCAAATTTCACATTAGAACATGCGACCTCTTCTTTTGGGAGTTAATTTACCTCTGTGGTTCCCACACTTCATCTACTCTAGGTTATCTATTACAGTGTTTCCCTAATAAATCTGACATAGCCCATTGAGGGAGAGACACGTCAATATTAAAGCTTTATGGAAAGAAAGTGGGTTACAGATCCAATTTTATCGCACCAAGATATGTTAAGTCCTTTTCATTCATGAAAGTGCAAACAACAAAACATGAACTCCGCCATTCCTATGTCCACATAATTAAATGGGAGAGTGGTCCACTACACCTAAGTGGTAAGTGTAGAAGAACCCCTTGTCAGTTGAAATAAAAATGAGTGGTTTGTTAGCTATCTGGGCAAAAGTTTAAAAAAGTAATGAAATTTCTACCCCTTAATGGCCTGCACGAACGTCAAAAGGAAATGTGCTTGCACACTTGATTACAAGTCTATGTATGTGCATATATATATAATGATCACTACATCCCAATGGGGTAGAAGAGGAGCGACTAAGAAAACAGATTTTTAAACAGTAATGCTCTCATCAACACTTGGCATTTACTAAATCGCTAAGGTATCACCATCCTTCGTCAGTGTTCATCTTGAAAAGGTCCTTGTGATATTGTGTAACAGTTCACAGCAAGGCTGTAATATCTGCACCTTCCAGTCTGACCCATCCGGTTTCAGGTGTCTTTTTGGGTACTGGATTTGCTGTTCCACTGCAATCCTTATTTCCTTAGTCAGATGACACTAATGCAGTCTGCTTCAAAGGCTGCCATCCGGAGGTGTAATATGGTCTGACCTTGATGATGAAAGCCAGCTGCTGTTAACTCGATCACTATGCTGCATCTTCGGTCCCAGATATCACCTTAACAAATCTTAAATATGTTTAAGTAAATTGATATGCTATCTCATGCCCTAATAATCTACTAGTATAACTGTCACCCTGCCATAGAAATCATATATAAAGATACCATGCTATAGCAACTTAACAGAGTGAGCCATCTGGCATGTCAAATAGAAGCACATGCCACTTAAGACAACACTGCTATAAATAATTATGCACATTTGCAAAATTCATAAATACATACAGAGCAAATAATACACAAACCTGAGTGGCACTCAGGATAAAAGAATAGAAGTAACTTTACAGGCATTTCGCATAAGGTGAATTAAGAAAATGTGCATGGGGCTAACAACCTCATCATGTAAAACCATTGCTACAGCAACTGCCGCTACATGCTCTCTATTACAGGCTTCCTGTAAGGGGGCCAGCTGTAGGTGGTGATCTTCAAAGTTAAGGAAGTTAGAGGGCATTCAGGCAGTCGAATCCCTTAACTTGTGGCTAGACACATGGGTCACTTTAAGGTCGGTGGTTCGATTCTTGAAGCCTATTACTTGACTTACTTTCTGTTACTCACTGTCTGTCATCATCATCACGTAGCATGTGTTTTGCAGAACGTTACTCTTGTAACAACCAATCTGTAAGACTCTCAATCTTAGGTCAGCTCTCCCACCTCTGTTCCCGTCATGCTCATAAACGCTTTATTGTCCTGTGTCCATCTTCTCAACGGCCTGTGTCTGGCTCACTTGCCGGGCATCATACCCGCTAGTATCTTTATTGATAAGACCATTGTAGCATTTGATGTGACCAAAGTATTTTAGTTTCCTAGATGTAATATTGTTTTCTTGCCAATTTTCTTCTATAATTCAGCTCCTTTTGAATTTCTGTGTTTCTCTTTCTCATTATCCTTGGTATTGTGAGCACTTTCAAATAGCATTTTAGCTTCAAAGATTCAATCTTTTTTCGTAGTGTTTGTGTGGTTGTCCATGTCTCACATGCATACATTGCCACTGGGGAGATGCAAGTCCTCACTATCTTTATTTGTATCATTTTCTTAGTCTTCTGCCATATGTTTTTCATTTTAGTTAACCTCTGCAATGATATAGCCATTCTTCTCCCTACTTCTATTTGACAATCTCCACTGTTGCTCATAATCGAGGCGAGATATTCAAAACTTGTGACTTTTGTAACTTTTTGTTTCTCAGGGATAACTTTAGGTCCAGTTTTTGCCTTATCAGTGCGCTCAATTATCATGGTATTTGCTGATGTCTGTTATCCAAGTGCAAGAATGTGTATCTTTGCAATCACTGTCACTACAAATATACCTTGCTACAAAAGAACCACACTGTCCTACATTAAACTAATACCATTATGGGATATCTAACAGCAAATGACAATACTTAATGTCTTTATGACAAGAAAGTAATACGGCTGTACCAGGAAACCCTGCCAACAAGATACTCTGTAGATCATTGCTCAGCGCCAAAAGTCTTCCCCTGACTGACTGGAGGGACAGAAGAGGCCATCCCTCCCACAGTATGGCTCCAGCAGATAGCATCCTCCACCTCCGCTCTGGATGAGACCTGGAATCATGTTGCAGCAGTGGGTCATGGATGTTGCCGACTGATGCAACGAGCCACAGACGCCTAAGCGAACTTATTATTATTAAGGACAATCCATCTGATTATTTTTGGGTCCTCAAACGGCAACAAAAAATAGTAACACTGTAACCTGCTGGGTTTATGATAAGAGACAACTAAGGGATGTTTGACATGGTGATTGTTACCTCATCCTGTAGAAACTCTAAGCCACAAAAACTTCAATAGATATAGGCAGGTCAACATTTAAAGTTTTTACAGGATGGGATTAGCCAGCCCCATGTTTAACCCTGCTTAGTTACCTCTTATGATATACCTGGTAGATTACAGTGTTACTATTCTTTGCTTCCCTTTTGGATTCTGGTACAATAATTCGAGGTGACTTTATACAATTTTTTTAAAATAATCAACGGAAAGGATAAATTAGACTATAACAAGTTTTTTTAAAAATACAGTAGCCTACAAGAACAAGAGGACACAGCCACAAATTAATAAAAGAAAGTTCCAGATTAGATGCCAGGAAATATTTGTTGTGTGTTATAGAGTGGTCAATGCTTGGAATGCACTGCCACAGGAAATAGTGGAGGCAGGGTTAATTAATGCATTCAAGAATAGATTGGATATGCATAGGTAATTTTATATCAAGTGAATCTAAAAGAAACTGGTTGTATACAGACTCTTCAGTCTTCTAATCCAGTATAAAGACATTAAGTTAAGTTATAACGGACAGCATGAGAACTAAAATGTTATAGAAATATTTAAAGTAAATAATGCAGATGACATTTTCTACTTAACAATGCATGAATTCTGGTGTCATGATATCATTCCCTTTTCTTCTTTTTCATACGATTTCAGACATCAACTTGAATGTATCTAAAGAAAACAGTGGTTAGCCTGATGCTATTGGTATCTCCATAGCGCTTGTCTAGGATTGGTACTGGTAATCACATTTTTCCTTATTCCTCACATATTGAACCCCTTTTGTAGGAGATGCTCACCAGTCAACATTCATCTGTATTTCCTATCCTTAGCTTGTTGAATGTAGACTCATGCATCAGTGCGCTTGTCTAAGATTGGTACTGGTAATCACATTTTTCCTTATTCCTCACATATTGAACCCCTTTTGTAGGAGATGCTCACCAGTCAACATTCATCTGTATTTCCTATCCTTAGCTTGTTGAATGTAGACTCATGCATCAGTATATCCTATTCTTAACTTGTTGAAGTGTATATCCTATTCTTACTTTGTTGAATGTAGACTCATGCATCAGTATATCCTATTCTTAACTTGTTGAAGTGTATATCCTATTCTTACTTTGTTGAATGGGTCAATCACATGTTTGTCTATACACTCAATTGCCAATACATGCAAAAAGATATCTACATCCCAAAGGGTAGAAGAGGAATGACTAAAAGAAGTTGATTGAATTCATGATATTCATCTGTCGTGTCCTGTGCGATGTCTAAAGATTACCACTCGTTCGCATCTGTTGAGCTGGTAATATGCAGCATTTGGTTGATAACATATGTGCTCTGATTCCCACTTGTTCCTGTATCTATACTTGGTAAACCTCTTGTTCTCCTCATAAGTTATAATAACTATATCATGTTGAGGTAGCTTTCAACTTTCTCCTGAAAGTCTGTCAGTCTCTTCATCAACAAGAATGTTGAATATAATGTATATATTAATGTATATATATATGTTTGGCTTTTGAAACATATACTTATAAGGCCTTTGAGTTGTTCACTGGCTGTTCACCTTTGAGTTTATTGCATACTTGATCCACTATCTTTTACTGGGACACAACTAATCAGGGTAAGTAAAAAGTACCTTCATTGGCACAAAACTGAATTATATTGACATCCTGCTACTGAAATTGGTGCATCACTTCTTGATCATGTGCACCTCTTCATTAAGTGTATGCCTCCTTAATGAATGTTAATATGCTTATCATTTATAGGGAACCACAGTGAACTATGTATGCCTACAGTTGTACATGCAACGACCCTGCAAAGACTTGTATGTCAATTTGGTTAAGAGAATGTTAATAAGAGGAAAAGATTAGTAGACAGTGGAGAAAAGAGAAATATATTTTGTTATAAATTCACAATACTTAAGTTAAGAACTGCTGAGAAGCAAAATCAAAGTTTTACATGTTTTTTTAAATGTTTGAAATCATTTATTTAAAAAACAATCTGACAACATTGGTAGGATCTGCAGCTATCACTTTTAAGAACACAAAAACATGGATGTTAACAAAACCAGATGTATGGTTATATACATAGATAAAGGGAGTATTATACATACAAATATATGTTAAAGAGCCATGCTAATACTCAAAATGATGAGTTAAATGTTAAGAGATTTAACCGTCAGCACATATGGCTCCAATCCCTGCCAACTTCATCAGCTGAAAACCTACCACACCAGAGCTATGAGAACCATACTAGGTAAAAATAATAAAACAGAAACAATCCTTGCTTGAAAATTATTTATTTATTTATGGTGGATAATGAGTAAAATTGATCAATTTAGTATATTTACTATTATTCTTCCATAAAAAATATGATTAAATATCAACATTTAATGGTGAACTACTTTAAATTTAAAACTGAGGAGAATTATAAATAAATTAGTCATGAACAAATTTTAGACGATTGTAATAAAAAAAATATCAAAAGGCACAATTTTGATTTATTTGATTCATTTTAAGAAACCCTAGAGGCTCTCAATTGTAATTTTTTTTTTTTTAATTGAATATCGAGAATGATTTAAAAATGAATTTATAGTTACACAATTTGCAACCACAAAATTCTACAGAGAAGAAAAATACAAAACTCTTTTACGGTCGTACACAAAAGAAATTGTGGGGAAAATGTGTACAAATTATGGGTAACCTGTACAAGTTGACAAGTATGTCTGTTATGGATGTTGCCTGCATGAACATTAAACAGTTTCTTGTGAAGTGATGCAGCAGAACTACTAAGGATACTAAGAGTAGTCAAGACTAACAACAAGATGCACAAGTTAATGGCTGTATTCTGAAACACTGCAAACTTAGGATAGGAATAAATTCCAGTTGAAACATAATGAATTTTGACAAAAGCATTTGAAAGCCTTCAAACTAGACAGAAGAAAAGCAATATAAGATAGGTGGCATGGCTAAGACAAGCTGTAGGGAGCACATACAGAAAAATATTCACAAAAGTGCACAACAATATCTTTTCTTCATGCATGTCTGATTCTCTGAGCATCCACAAATGTCATATTTTAAAGGTGATGACGTCATATTTAAAAGGCAATGTTCCCTCTAGTTTTCTGGTAGGCTTTGTGTAACTTTTCAAAAACCAGTTTAAGTGTGTGTGCTACCTTGGTCCCAGTTGTGGCCTAAACACGAGCACACCCTAAGGGAGTACAATCACTTTAATACAAAAATATATAATGTACATAGACCGATAGGTAAGCGAAACTATGTTAAAGAATGCATATTAGCTCATCTCTTTTTTCTTCAAAAGGTTTAATACTGTGATCAGCAGTTTAATATAAAAAATGCAATGTGAAGTTGTAATCTTTCTTATAAAACTATTGAAAGTTATTAGTAATATATTATTTTGGGCATGGTTTGTCTTCTGTAGTGTGAACTAGGTTAGAGACAGGCTGAGCAGGGGCCACCTTGAGTGCCATGCACTTGAAGTAAAGTTAGTAACACACTGAGTGCCACACACATGAAGTCAAGTTAGTAACATCCTGAGTGTCACGCTCATGAAGTCAAATTAGTAACATCCTGAGTGCCACGCTCATGAAGTCAAGTTAGTAACGTCCTGAGTGCCACGCTCATGAAGTCAAGTTAGTAACACCCTGAATGCCACACCCATGAAGTCAAATTAGTAACACCCGAGTGCCACACCCATGAAGTCAAGTTAGTAACACCCTGAGTGCCACACCCATGAAGTCAAGTTAGTAACACCCTGAGTATCACACCAATGAAATTAAGTTAATAAGCCAAAGGTAGCATGAAGAGATACTGGATTGCCTATCAGTTGTACCATAGTAATATACGGACAAAAAAATTGAGGAATTTGGCATGTCTTCTATCTATCTTATTTAGCCCTCTTCATCTTCTTCGTCGCTTATCCTGAAAAGGACATTGTGTCATAGTTTACAACAAACCTGCGATTTCTGCACCTTTCGACCAGACATATCCTGTCCGAGCTAGCTTTTTTGGGTACAGGGTTTGCCTTCCCACTGCGATCCCTATTCTCTTAGCAAGGCTACACTAGTGCAGATAGTTTTAATGGCCGCCGCTTGGAAGTGGAATAGGGTCTTGGTCAGCTCTGGTTTGCTGACCCTGATGCAAGCTGCCAGCTATGAGTTGCTGGCTACTGTCAGCTCATTCACTGTGCTGCACCTAGACTTGACTTAATATACAGATTTTTAAAATTTGATTTCTTAGCTATCAGTTTTATGTATAGTACTAACCTTCTTAAGAACATTTTTTGTTTACTTCAAGTTATTTTTGCCTTAATAGATAGCCCTCAATTTACGCCAGGTTATGTGTTCCTAGACCAATCAACACAACCAAAATTGGCATAAACTGAAACAATTTTATAATTTTGTATAACGTAAATCTCTGGGAAGTCAATGACATGCATTACGGACACCTAAACATGGAAAAACTAATGTAATGGCAAAAGTTCTGAAATTATGTAAATTTAATCAAGCCAATTTAAAAAAATATACGATTTGCACTTCAATCAATCAAAGCATATCGTTCCTATCTGTGCATGGGCCATTGATCAATCTCACCAACATTCAGGGTCCTGGGCTACTCTTTCTGCCTCTCCCCAAGTGTAGTCATTTAATTGCAGTTCGCTTTCACATTTTCTTCTTGTATTTTTAGGTTGTTGCTGAATGTCTATGATGACTAAGTTCATTTTTTTGTGTGGCCTAAAAGAAAGCACATCCCGAGCATGTTGATGAAGGTGGATCTCTCCTCCAGGTGGTTGTACTATGTATAGCTTCATCTGCATGACCCTCATTACTATGGGGATCACATCGATCCACGTCTTGAAAACAGCCTTCTTCTTCTTCTGTGTTCGTTCTCAATCTCCTGCTACAAAGCCCTGAACAGGGCTTTGCAAGTAGCAGGATGTAGTCCGGAGAACGGAATGCGTTGTGTTGCTAGTTTACAGCTTGACTGATATTTGCACCTTTCGGTCCTACACATTCGTCTTCGGCAGGAAAAGCAGCCTGTTTCTAGGCCTGCATGGTTATGTTGGTCGGTGCCTTCCTCATCATATGTCCTATCCTAAACACTGACGAGCAATACAAGGGCATAGGTTCTGAAATAACGTGAATATAATAAAGGGCATTTATACATATAATGTGTAATGAAGCAAGCTTAGTTCTCTGATGAAAGCCTTGGTTGAGGATCATCACATTTTTAAAAGAAAGAATGCTTTGTGGACTTCCGTGATTGATTTTTTTCTACTTTCAAAATTTTATGATAAACCCTAATGGATGTTATAACTTTCCTCTTCGTTGTTGTCACTGTAGCACTCTGCTCCAGTTGTTGTCACTGTAGACCTCTGCTCCAGTTGTTGTCACTGTAGACCTCTGCTCCAGTTGTTGTCACTGTAGCCCTCTTTGTCCAATTGTTGTCACCGCAGCCATCTGCTCCAGTTGTGGTCACTGTAACCCTCTGGTCCAGTTGTCACTGTAGCCATCTGCTCCAGTTGTGGTCACTGTAACCCTCTGCTCCAGTTGTTGTCACTGTAGCCATCTGCTCCAGTTGTGGTCACTGTAACCCTCTGCTCCAGTTTTTGTCACTGTAGCCATCTGCTCCAGTTGTGGTCACTGTAGACCTCTGCTCCAATTGTTGTCACTGTAGCCATCTGGTCCAGTTGTGGTCACTGTAGCCCTCTGCTCCAGTTGTTGTCACTGTAGCCATCTGCTCCAGTTGTGGTCACTGCAGACCTCTGATCCAGTTGTTGTCACTGTAGCCATCTGGTCCAGTTGTGGTCACTGTAGCCCTCTGGTCCAATTGTTGTCACTGTAGCCATCTGCTCCAGTTGTGGTCACTGTAGCCCTCTGCTCCAGTTGTTGTCACTGTAGCCATCTGCTCCAATTGTGGTCACTGTAGCACTCTATACTAAATTGTGATCTACTCTAGTACTCTGCATCTGCTCCCAGTTGTGGTCAATGTCACAGAGATCACCAGTGAGTTTATCCATGTCTTAGAGCTTGCACTGGAGATCGCTTTTCTTCATTTCACATATAAAATAGTTATTAAATTTATCATTTGATAGATTAAAGCGCTGGGAATGAAATCGCATAGTAATAATTTACATTTTACCAAAAGCTTTTTACCGATTAATCACCTCCACTAGAGCAAATTCACAGAGATTACTATATTTATACATTTTTATTGAAAAATGAGAAAATTGTTAAATATTTAAAATTACAGTAAATAATTTTTTTTTCACTTCCAATATTGTTACGGTGCAGATTGGACCAATTTCACATTAAAGCCTACCCTTTTTTGCATTTATTCACATTTATAATATTCATATGAAAAAAAAAGCAACATTGCATGGCTGTTATCACTTGACATTGCAAAATAGTTATTTGTTTTATTTTAAAGATGCCTGGTTTAGCTTGCACGATTCTCTGTGTATGTGATAGTGTGTGTATATTTGTGCATTTCAAACATTTTCCTTCTTGTTTCTATTGTTGAATGTGAAATTGTTCCCTTGTCATTTATTTCCTTATATTTTAATCTCACATTTAAACGACGTTTGCTTTTTCATGTTTTTTTAACCATTATTTCTTATTTATAAATATTTAGAAGTCCTTCCAATTGAATGTCTTACTTGACCAACTTTTTAATTTTTATTATATCTTTTGATACTCATATTGCCAGCCAAAAGAGACAGCTTGGCAGACTATGTGTCCAAGACCCATAGCATAGAGGGAACATTGATTAGAAAATTATCTTTCAAACAATCAGAATTTATTTGTTTATGTTAGGACAATATATCAATGAGTACTAAAAATATACTAAACTATGTTTTATAAATCTATAACCAGTTTTCATTTCTGATTTTATGAAGCAGCAAATTAAATAATTATGTTAAACAGACATTGATGAAGCTAATGTGGAAAAACAAACTAACATGTTTATACACAATTCCTTTTAGTACGAATCCAGGTCTCAGGAAAAAATTATTAATTTAATTGTATCATGTCTATATTCAATATATATGAGTTCTTGCAGTTAGTCAAGGCCAACAATTCTGAGATCATCAAATTAAATAAGAATATTTATGGAAACATTGACCAGTTTAAAGAGACTACTCGGCACATAAGCAAAAATTTTGTATAGGAAATGCAGTACATGTCTCAGACAACCAAAATGCAGAGATGAAAACTAAGCCAAGGGCAGATGACTCTACCATTTCATCAAGCTTGTCATGTAGTTCATAGAGTTCTTCCTCTTTCTCATCTACAACATACTGCTTTTCAATCAGGTCCTTCTGCAGTGAGGCCACCAACTTCTCTAGTTGTAGCTGAGGCAAGATGGGCATGCATACATTTCTTATGTCATTTCATTTATGTATTTTGTTATTTTCTTCATAGACAGATCAAACATAAAGAAAGAAATAAAACACAGCCTGACTTTTTGTCACTTTCTTCCACCCAAGTGTTGTGATAAACAGAACAAAAATACAGTAGCTTTGTTTCACAGCGACAGAGACAACATTTTGACCAAAAGGTCTTTTCCAGGGATAGGACAAATGAAAATAGAACAAGAGAGAGCAGCTAGCTAATCTAAATGAATAATGCAAGATTAAATGATTAAATTTGTCTGTTCAATTTGTGATAACAATGTCAGTTAACTACAAGTGACAGGTTTTAAAAATAAAAAGAAAGGTTGTTGTTTGCGAATGCCAACAATGAGTAGGTTACTCTTATATGCGCCCTAAAAAGGACATTAAGTGGTGGGTTACAGTCGCTTTCCTCACATCCTGAGCGTGCTGATGAAGGTGGACCGGGGTCCTCCAGGCGGTTGTGCTATGCTTGGCTTCATCTGCGTGTCACTCACTACTATGGGGATCATGCCGATCCCTCACTTCATTAGCCAGGCTGCCATGAAAACAGCCCAATTCCAGGGAGGGCTACTAGGAAAAAGATGTGAGGGTCTTGGCCAGTATGTTTTGCCTGACCCTGACTAACATGTCTGATCAATATATTTTGCCTGACCAGACGTTAGTCTTCCTCCCCAAAAGAAAGATTAAATAGGAAAATCATTTAAAATCAAATATAGGAAATGCTAAGTATTTGGATTATGAAAATGTCATTAACAATTTAGACAGGAAATAAACAATGAATGATGAATGACATAAAAGCTAAATGGAAAAAGACAAGAGAAAAGGAAATGTTTTACTTCTGTTTTATAATGCCTACATTTTTTAAAAGCATGGAAAAACACCAAAGGCATTACTCTTTATTTATGAGTTGTATTTATAACTACTTATATCTCACAGGAAATGACCATCCTGATACCTGTAGAGTAGTCAGCACTGTTCCTTGATGTATGTTCAAGGAACAGGCACAATTAATTGAAGAATTGAATATGGTCATAAGTGCCACATGTTCTTTATACGATGAACCAAAGCCAGCAAGAAAGGAACTGAATGAAGCATAATATGATGTGGAAACAAACATATACAGTGATATCTAGCAAAAAGCCAAGCTTTCCTGCAATGAATTTTACTATGAAATGTCAGAAAGCCCCTTTTTTTAACATGGACACTTATTTTTGAATTTGGTATCATTATTCCCCCAGTAGCATTATGTTATTAACTAGGTCAGAAAACTTGGCAAATGTTTTTCCAACCTAATACATACATACATATATATATATGCAGCAGTAAGTGTGACAATCATGAAAATGACAACATAACCTGAATAAAACAAAGAGCATAAGAAAGGCTTTACCCACACATTTACTTGTTTAAATCTCAAATAAATCTAGCAGTTCTGGATGTTTTTTTTCTCTAGGAATATAACTGTCACTATTTCATGTTTTTAAACTACTTGAAAGGAAACTGTCTTACTAATGAATTAATAACAACAATTACATAACAAAACATTATGATTCTGTTTAACAAAAAAATATCTTATTCTGTGAAAAGTAAAAAGCCTTTAAATGCAACCACATTAGATTCACAAAATAAAAAGACCATTCTATATAAAACATTGCTTCAGAAAATAATAGCAGCTGTAATTGCATACACAGTCAGATTGTCAAAAAGAGAATTAAAAGAAAGTAAAACTGATACCATGTCCCTGAGACTTTGAAAATGCCATGTGGCAACACCAAATCACTTTGCCAATGCTGGCACTCATATACAATGTCCCCTTGCCATTGGTGAGAAGTTAGCCAGGAACATGTTCAATTTGTGATAACAATATCAGTAATCACCTTTTTTTTAAAAAAAACTGACATATATCTTCTGTTTCTGTATGCAAGAAAATTTTGTTGCTATTAACTTCTAACTCTATAGCAGTGAGTTTTCAAAATGACAATCATGCTCAAAATGGCAGTGTAACTCTTGTGACTTTCCAAAATATTACATCTTCTGCCATACAGACACATAAATACTTACCACAGCTTGGAGTGTTTCTGGGTGTACTTTGTTGTCTGTCAGTTCTCGGGCAAAATTTTCTAGTTCCTTTTCTTTGTCATCGAGCATCGATTGCACTGTGTCAAAATCTTTCTGAAGTTCATGCTGAAATTACAGATATATTCATGTCTAAGGCTAAATATTAAAATAATACATCAATTTTGTATATTAAATGACCATGTTCCCTTTAGCCCACTTCACTTTCCCTATGGGTTATCTTGAGTTTGCACTTCTAGCAGTCTGTTCTTTCTTCGACCACTCTCAATTTCTCATTTCTTGCTGCAACTCTCTCTGCACTTTTCAAACTGGTTTTCTTATTCCTCCTTGGAACAATTTCATATTTTGACACCCTATCCAAAATATTAAAATACTTTGAAAATATATATTCAGTAGTAAAGATAGCTGCCAGCAAAAATAAAAGACAAACAAATATTAACTGCCACACACTCAGTTGTCAGGAAAATTTGATATTGAATGACAAGATGGCTGAGTAAGTAAGGATCTGTAGTACTAAAATAAAAAAAAGCACAGATCATAAGGTCATTGTGAGGATTCTTCTGCAGATAGTTGGGCTACATGACATTATACTGAGTGGCATGAAAAGTACTGGAGAAAACCAGGTAATAATATCAATGAAAGAACACTGGTACATGATAATATCAATGAAAGAACACTGGTACATGATAATATCAATGAAAGAACACTGGTACATGATAATATCAATGAAAGAACACTGGTACATGATAATATCAATGAAAGAACACTGGTACATGATAATATCAATGAAAGAACACTGGTACATGATAATATCAATGAAAGAACACTGGTACATGATAATATCAATGAAAGAACACTGGTACATGATAATATCAATGAAAGAACACTGGTACATGATAATATCAATGAAAGAACACTGGTACATGATAATATCAATGAAAGAACACTGGTACATGATAATATCAATGAAAGAACACTGGTACATGATAAT
Source organism: Ariolimax columbianus (assembly GCA_036924085.1). Classification (NCBI taxonomy): domain Eukaryota; kingdom Metazoa; phylum Mollusca; class Gastropoda; order Stylommatophora; family Arionidae; genus Ariolimax; species Ariolimax columbianus. Next base: position 113,818,180 of record JAVGWX010000001.1, on the reverse strand, counting down.
ATCAATGAAAGAACACTGGTACATGATAATATCAATGAAAGAACACTGGTACATGATAATATCAATGAAAGAACACTGGTACATGATAATATCAATGAAAGAACACTGGTACATGATAATATCAATGAAAGAACACTGGTACATGATAATATCAATGAAAGAACACTGGTACATGATAATATCAATGAAAGAACACTGGTACATGAGAATGTCAATGAATGAGCACTGGCATTATACTGAGTGACATATTAGCAATACTGAAGAAATCCAAGTAATATTATCAATGAATGAACACTGACATTTTACCAAGTGACATATTAGTAATACTGAAAATATCCAAATAATAATATCAATGAATGAACACTGACATTATACTGAATGGCATATTAGCAATACTGAAGAAATCCAAGTAATAATATCAATGAATGAACATAGAAACAAGATAATGTTATGGATATGTGTATTCTGGTATTCCTTATTGCTGGTCATAATAGGTGACTAAGGTGGGTTGTGCATGAGGTTGGCAATCTGATCATGTAAAACAAAAGTGCTACCTGACATCACCTTTGAAAAAACACAAGAACACCTTTGAGAGGGCAGGTTCTTCACAAGGATTATAACCGTTATGGTTGTCCCATGCTGCTACTTAAGCACATAAATAAAAAGATGATGATGATGTGCTATGATTAATCTTTATACTAATAGCCCTTTCATAGAAAAGCAGCAAATAATTAGTACAATCTTCACAACCAACTCTACATTGGCATGTGCAACCAATTACACACAACAAATTCAAAAGGAAGTCCCATCCTGTGAAATGAGATGTCTGAGAAAAGTGGCCACCAGGAGAAAAGAGACAATAAAAATAAACCCATCAATTCTAGAAATCAGGTATTGTTATAAATGAAGAAGATGGAACAATTTTACTCAAGATACCATGGAGAGAAATCACAGAAATAAAAAAAACTCATGAAATAATGTTTACAAATCAAATGGTTAACTAAAATTATAGCTGTAAAAAAAAAAAAGGCTATAAATCTGCAGACATGAAAAAACCCAACATAAAATTGAATCCTACTTTTGCTACAGAGAAAGAAAAGATGGTAATAGAAGCGAAAGAAATACAATATATTCTTTTGTTCTCCTTTCACTTCATACAAATTATAGGGCCACCACTGCTATTAACCTTGCAAAAGAAAGCCTGTGACAAAGCACTGTTTGTCCTCTTAACTTAACATTTTTATACTGGTTTAGAAGACTCTGTAGTCTGTATACAACCAGTTTCATTTACATTTCCTTGCTCTAAAAGCTATGTGCATCCAATCTATTCTTGAATGCATTAATTGTCCTTGCTTCCACTACTTCATGTGGCAATGCATTACAAGCATCCACCACTCTCAGACTAAATGAAATATTTCCTAATATCTAATTTGGACCTGTCTTTAGTTAATTTGTAGCTATGTCCTCTTGTTCTTGTAGGTGGTTGTATTTTGAAAAACTTGTTATAGTCTAATTTATCTGTTCCTTTGATTATCTTATAAACATGTATAAAGCCACCTCAAATTCTTTCTTTTCAAAACACAGTAGGCCAGTTTTTCTGAGTCTTTTCTTATAACTGTTATGGTAAAAATGATAGAGGGATTAGGGAAAAAGAGAACTTGGACAGATTTAGAAAGGAAATTTATCCCAGAAGAATTGTGTACATGGTTTTGGTTTCGTTTATAGCGAATTGCCATTTTTTTTTTCCATGTCTCTATTCTATTTAGGGCCTCTTGCATTTGGTTTTCTTCTAAAGAACATAGTGCCAAGTCATCTGCATATAGTGCACTGTGTACTCTTTTAGGGATTTCTGTGATTATATCATCTTGCATGGTGGTTTCTGTTGTATCTAGTTTTACATAATAAGGTTACTAAACCCATACTGGAAAAATATCTACAATATAACCAAATATGAACTGGCCTGGAACCTACATGGGGACCAGAAGAGCGATAAATACCAAAGAACAGCTGATGTAGATGAGTAGAAGAGGAAGCCAGGACAACATGATTTTAATGGATGAATCTCAAGAAGATCGCCCAAAATAGGAAATGGAGGAAGGTGACTGTTGCAGCTCTAAATTCCATGAGGAAGCAGAAGGAATAATTTAGAATACACAAACAATTCCAATTAATTAAGCAAGAACATCAGTAAACTTGAAATTCTGTAAAATACAAAAAATGATGCTTACCTGAAAGGATGATAGACTTAAGATCTCTTGCTGCAGACTGTCTATCTGCAATACCATCTGGTCCAGCTTATCTTCCTTTTCATGAAGCTGTTCTTGGGACTTGTCACGGTCCTCCACAACCTGATACATTCAGACAAGATGTGTGTAATAAATAACAGAATATCTCCAGTACAGAATGAATTATTATTTGCAACTAGTGTTGGGACCTGTCTATGATTGACTACGCAGAAGATCTGACGGTAACAAAAATGTATCCACTTTTGTTACCACTGAGAATATAAGTCATTTTTATCACCCAGTGTCCTCCTCGCCATCTCTTGTTCCATTCCATTTATATGAAGCATTAGCGTCCAGGTAAAAAAAAGATGCCTTAACTTTCTCTGGGGTCAACTTAAAACAGGTCATGTCATGTCACTAAAATATGATGCTGAGAACTGCTGCTGTGTCTGCCTAGTTGTGGACTCCAGAGGAAGGGTGAGAGAAAGGTCAGCTTAAAACCAATTGACGTAAAACTGCAGAAACTAAAATGAGATTCATGAACCAAAGTTGGGGCATCAAAGTAGGTATGTCTACTGTCTAAATGAAGTGGAAGGAGTTTGATACTTACTTTCTTTTCTTTCCACCCACCTGTACTGTTAATTAAGCTTCCTGGGGAGCTTAAATTGTCTTTCTTGGTGTTTTATATTGGCTGTTGTAAGTCTGTGTTGTAAATCCATGTTGTTGTAGGATTTCTGTAATGTCATCTATTCATCTGCTGCCAGGTCTGCCTCATGCCAAGACTGTTTTGCATTATAAATGTGCAGTGGTAGTGCATCAGGTCGTATTCTCATTAGATGACCTAACCATTTTATTTTCCTTTTTGACATGAATTCAGCTCAATGGGTAGTTACCATATTTCTAATGTCATCATTTCTCATTTGATCTCTCCTGATGACACCAATGATTTTTCTTAGACATTTAATTTCACTCATTCTAATGTTCCTCTCTTGTGCCTTGGATAAGGATCAAGTTGGACAATGTTAGCACAGAGTTAGTTTAACCTTCTAGTTTCCACATTTTTTTTTTAACGTCACAAACTTTAGACTAACCATTGGTTCAGTAAAAGTTAAATATACTGTTGATCAGTTGTTGTTTTGATGCCATGCTGATGCTCAGGTGTTCACGTAGTGGTGACAGTTGATAAGTCACAGTTGAGACTTTCTGACATTTCTCTATCAAGCACTCTATCTTCCATCAAAATACTTGAAGAGTTTGTTCCTGCACTGAAAGATGCCATCAGCCTTGATAGTCACTGACATCTTCTTCAATCACCAGAAAGGTATAGAAGAAGAAGAATGGAAACAAAAGAGGTGCAAAACTATCTTGACATTTTTTGGGGTCCTTTTTCTTTCTAATTGAAGCATAAATTCACTATTACAGTTCGCCTCCATGCAGGAAGCATGTATGAAAACATGTATATCCTTCTTCTGAGCTGGTTTTTGCAGCACTTAGTTTTACATGATGAAGTTGCAAGTTCAAGCACCTTGATGGTTGGTTGTTTGTTTATTGTTTCAGAAGACGACCACATTGTCATATGTTAGTCCTGGAGTGGGTTCAGAGGTGGCAGATCAAACCAATCCGAGCGACACTGATGGCAGAGAAATAATGTCTGTCCATCAGACAGAGGCAACTCGTCTCTTGCTTTTCGTGTGACACACCTCCATGCGGCTTCCTTAACCCTTATCTGCTCCATATGCGCTGTGCCAGCAGATATTTTACTACACCAGGCAGACCAATCAGCAGCAATGTTCTCCCAATTTTCAAGGCCAATGCCACAGCTCTTAAATGAGGCTTTCAGAGTGCCTTTGTAAGATTTTATTTGGCCCCTGTGAGCTCGCCTTGATATAAACTATGCCTAAGCAGTCTGGTCATTTTAACTGAATTATTTGTTATCAAACATTACCTTTGTAAATTCAGTTTCTTTTACTTCTATGTGTTGTTCTAGATCTTCCCTGGTATTCAATAATTCTTCCACTTGATGTTTTAATTCTTGCACACTTAATGTCAGATCATAGAGCTCTCTGTCTTTCTGGTGGACTGTTTCTTCCAAGACCCTCACAGCCTAAACAAATGAGAAGTCACAACAGTAACTACAATGAAAACAGCATGAGAAAGAATATCATTTCCAGACATTTATATTTTAAAAAACTATTAGTGACTAGCCATGAGCAAGAAAAGTATATTCAGAGGCAAGTATGAGTCAGTTTTCCATGGACACAAATACAAAGACAACTAATGTTATGAAAAGGACAACAGGTACATAGGACAACACAGATCAGACTTACTAACAAATCTACCCGAGTGGTTTCTGGGAGAGCTTTGTGTGTGGTAGAAGCAAGAAGAGCCCCATTGTTATACTGACTTCATATCATAAGAGGCAACTAACTGGCTAACTTGTCTAGAGAGAAGACTCCAATTACAAACAATTGCATCTATTTCCCCTCATAAATTTGGTCTGTCTCAAGCTTTTTTCATTGCTATACAGTTTATCCCTTAATTGGGTTTGGGAGTAACATGTTGTCACTCTGTTTCTCCTGTGGAGCCAACAGACCTAAAGAGCATGTTCTACTGTTTGTTCTCTCCATATGGGCACATGCTTGTATGAATAATTTTTAATTTGATGAACTGATTTTTCATTTAGCAATGGTCTGTTCGTAATTTTGAAACTTGTCATAATGTCTTTTTTGGCACGTAGTAGTGTTCCTCTTTTACATCAGATTCTGGGTGTTCTCTGTGTCATTTGTCTTTGAAGTTATTTTTATCAGTCCTTATTTAATCCTACAGGCCTTTCTCCAGTTTGAATTTTTCTTTATGTCTCTTTGGCTAGTCTATCTATCTCCTTTCCATGTATCTTACAGTGTGCAGAAATGCACTGAATGTTCTCTCTATTGACTTTGTAGCCAGTATTCATGACTCCCTCTGACTGGCTGCCCAATTTGTTGCTGTTATGGTTTTTGAAGGCCATTATGACTGACAGGGAACAAGTTAGAACTCGATGGCCTAGGGGTAGTGAGTTAGTTTAAATTATATTGGGAAATATTTCTGCTGCGTCAGCCCCTCTTTCATCCTCTACTACCATAATCCAGTAGCAAGACGTAGTCAAGACAACCAGAGGTAGCATGGGATGCAGATTTTTCCTCAGGGTTTGCTCCCAAAGCCTTTCCCCAATAACAACGCAGCAGGGAAAGGACTATAAAGACTGCATGTTGAAAGAGGGCCCTTGGTAAGACTTTATGACAAAGGAATACAGCTAGAAAGTTCATGTTATTGCAGGAGCAATCAAGTATTTTCACATCTACTTCTTCTTCGTTCATCCCCAGATAGAGGTCCCAGTTTCTCTTACAAAGGATACTGTTGTTTGTAAGGCTGTTTTATCTCCATACAGTTTGTCTCATATCTGTCTTGCAAGACCAGTATTGTTCTCTTTTTTCCTGCGTGAGCATGTAGCTTTTTAGGATGTGTTCCATGGTTATGGTATGCCTCCCACATGGACACTTATCATCTGTCCCAATTCTCGTTTTGTTGTAAAGATTACCCTTGAGTCTGGTATGCCCAGTTCTCAGTCTGAAGGTGATGATTTACTGTTCTCTAGTTAAGTTAAAATTGTAAAATCTCATATCTGTATCTTCCTTGTCCAGAATTACCCATCTGGAAAGAATCACACACAAAATGTCTTTTCCCTTCTTGGACTCAATACAAAACATAGGACTAGTACAGCATATCATTGTAGCTATAAGAGAAGTTATTACAATAACAAGTATGCTTTCAAGTAGCTCTGCCATGAGGATTCCAAAACCCCTAAGTGAGGTGGACAGAACGACTTAACCCTACTGTTGTAAAAATAAACTAAAAAAGTGCTTGCACGTGGAGCTGGCAAACCATATCATATATAACATAAGTGCTAAAGAAACTACTATTGCAGAATGTTTTGGCAGAATCTTCCGCAAGAAGGCCATTGCAGTAATGATTACATGTAATTGGTGGAGTGAAAAAAAAAAATTCTTCAAATGATGAGCCTGTTAAAAATATATAGGAATATACTTTTCAATACAAACTTACCATCTCTTTGTCAGCATGACTGTTTTCTTTTTCAGCATTCAGGACATCAAGCATCTCTTTTAAATTCTTTAGGTTCTGGTCTCGCTCTTCTAAATCTTTCCTTGCTTGCTCTAGCTCCCTTTGCAAGGAGTTATAATCTCTTTCCCTTTCAGCTATAGATTCTTCAAATTCTTGTTGTATACTTGTCTGTGGATATAAAATTAACTGGATGCAACTTCATTTTTAGCTTTCAGCTACAGCAAAGCACAATCTGCACTTAACAAATTCAGCTTCAATAGAGTAAAGACACATCAAACACATAAGAATACATCCTGTCACGGCACCATTTAATATAATATGTAGCAGTCCTAACGATAATTTTATATCCTGGTCACGGCCCCATTTAATATAATATGTAGCCGTCCTAACGATAATTTTATATCCTAGGTCACGGTATCAGTTAATGTAATATATAACATGGTTAACGTATTCTCTATTCTATCTTCATTACCACTATCACTCCTTAACACACTCTAAATTTAACTACTAACAATTCTTTTAACACAAGTAAAACAAAGCATGTATTTTTCACACAAGTAAAACAATATGCACAACAAATCAAATCACTAGGCTCGTTGATCATATCATATTGTGCATCAGTTATAAATGATTTCTAATGTCTCTCAAAAGGTTGGTTATCATCACTTCTCTATCTGACTAAGATTACTTCTAAAGGTTCGTGCAAGTAGCACAAGTCTTACTCTAGTACTAAACTTTACCCAGGGTTCTCATCACGTGGTCAGAATCTAGCAATTGTTCTATTCACTGTCTATCTCTGTGCGTTGATATAAAGGATGTCTGTCTACAATTTCTCAGTCCTCATCTATCTGTCCTCTCAGCTTACACAAAAATGGATGTCTGTTGGACCTCTTGCCTCGTCTCTCGTAAGGCAGATGTCTACTGGACCTCTTGTCTCGTCTCACATAAGACGGATGTCTACTGGACCTCTTGCGTCATCTCTACATCAGGCAGTCGGTGACTGCATCCGTGCTCTGTCTGCAGCTGTGCTCGTGTCTATGACAGACGACAGTGGTTGTGTTACTGGTGTTACTGTGGTTGTCAGGACGAGGAAACCCACAAATTACAATGGTCGTCTAGGACGACAGCTTCGTGTTGCAGCAACACATCTCCGTCTGACGAGAATGAAGTCAGGTCACTCGAGCAAGATGTTAGCGACGATGTCTCGAACAAAACATCACACAAAGACAGATTCTTATATGTGTGTGGTCTCTCGTTGCCTTTCCATGTTGGTCTGCTTCGGTGGCTTCTAACTCTATCACTCTACTATTGTCACTCACTGGCTAAGTTCTGTAGCTTTTATCAAGCTACTTGTTCTTGACTAATGTACTACTCACTACACTGTCTGGTAGGACGCCCTTGTCTGCTGTTTCTGATCTGTTGTCTATTCTGTCTCCCCCCAGCTTATATGCTAAGCTTTCCCCGCTTTAGTCCATGACTTCTACTTTCTTGAGTTCATTTCCCACAAACTTTATTTGAACTCGCGTGTCCCAAAGAAAGGCTGCCTTATTTTCCAAAATACTGACTGATCGCTTGTTGATGGGGATTCCCAGTTCAAACCGTGAGAACGCGACCTATTTTGGTCGGCCAGCCCCAACTTGCATTGTTTGAGAGTTGAGGACCGTGCCTCGTTCAATGAACTGAAACTCTCGGACCGGGTTCTCAAGTTATGTTTGGGTACCACGAATGGTATTTTCAGGGCTTCCCTGGCTTTGGCTCCTTGTACCCCTGTAACTCTGTTACATAACATTAATCTCTCATATCTCAGTAATAATCATGCAGTATTTTAAAAAAAAAATTATATTAACCAACTTTTGAACTCAATTGTTATAACATCTGTCATGATCAACTATGTGCTTTAAAACTAGTACTGTGTGTTAAACATCCAGTTTATTTATCTCTAGACGAAAGAACAAATGTTATTGATTTAATCTGGCTATGAATATCTAATTAAAGTCAATACAGCATTAAGAAAGGCTATATGGATAATCTGAAACTATTTAAAAAGCCCCAAGAATGACGTATTGTATAATTATAATAAGAATGCCCTGTCTGTGGTTGAAAGTAACATGACATCATCAAAAGTAAGGTACAACTTACAAACCATGAACAAACATTGTATTATGTTTTTATCCCATTGTAAGGCAATACATGTTTGAAAGAATAAAATGATCATTTAGCTTTGACCTACATATAAATATGCCAAAGTACTTCTGGGGCCTGAAACGGCAGCAAAAAATATCATTGTAACCTGCCAAGCTTGTCATAAGAGGCAACTAAGGAGGGTTGGGCATTATATTTGAATCAATTGACAGCTAAGTAAGCATTCAACACTTATTTGTTAATTTACTATTTTTATCATAACCATCAACTTTAAGCATATTTTTTACTTATTTAAAACAAACATTTAATTGTCAATATTTTCAAAGCTGAATTTTCATCTAAAGGATAACTGATAAAATTGACAATGACTCATTACTTACCAAATCTTCATTGCATATGTTATTTATGTCTATTCATAAACATACAAATAGTACTGACATGGAATATAACACAGGTATTCTTGTTATGACCTTCCCATTTACAGTTACGTGAGTTTATAAACTACATTATAAGAAATGACAGAATATAAGTTCTATGATAACATCAACAATTTAAACAAATTGTTTTATTGTCAAATGTAACTGCTTCATTGTTAGACTCTAAAGCATTAACATTTATCAGAGTCTCTTAACTATAATAATGAGATGAAATTAGTTCTTAGAAAAAGCTAACATTTACATATCTTTGATAAAATTAAGATATTAAAATATGTTATGTACAATCTCCATGTTCCATAATTTTTTTTCTGTCCACTTTTTAGACGATAAAATTTTTAAAGTACAGTTTCCTACAAGAACAAGAGGACATAGCCACAAATTAATTAAAGAAAGGTCCAGATTAGATATTAAGAAATATTTTTTTAGTCATAGAAAAGTGAGTGCTTGGAATGCATTGCCATGGGAAATAGTGGAGGCAGGGTCAATTAATGTATTCAAGAATAGATTGGATGCACATAGTTATTTTTAGATCAAGAGAAACTAGTTGTATATAGACTCTGCAGAGCCTTCTAAACCAGTATAAAGAAGTTAATTTTAAGTTTATTGTTAACTGTTTTGGAAAGATGCAATCTTCTATTGTGCTCCAGTAGTTATATTTAATCCATTGCATATGTAGCATTTCTTTAGTGTTTCTTCATGTTTTAGTGTCTTAAAAAAGGGACATTTTAGTCCTATCCAGTTATGTGAGCTTTGATAGCATAATTGTAAACATTTGTTATTTACACTCTTCTTGCTTTAGTGTTTGTTAACAAATGATAACAATTGTGCAATCATATTACGTATATTAATGCTGCTCTAAAGAAAGAAATACATGGTAGTTAATGCTGTCTATTTGACATAATTGCTCATTCTGATCCACAGAAAGTATTTTTTATGATATAGATTACTTCAGGATTTGAAGGGAGGAGGTTATGAGGCATTGGGAGAAACAATATATATATGTGTTGTACAAGTACACAGTAAAACCAGAAGACATAAAAGAAATATTACAAAATAAGATGTACAAAACAATGGTTCCCTTAAATCATTTTTGTTTTACCATTAGTATGTCATGAACATTAGCAAATTACTTCATCAAAGCTTTATTTTGTGCAGTGAAATACCCAATGACTTTGTAGACAACTCATAAATATCTCAAATATAATATTACTGGTGGTGGAAAACAAAGGGCAGATCTAGTGTACAAGTCATTTCTACCCCACATAGACAGTTCAACTACAAAAATATGTTAGTCCTAAAATGTAACTTTTACTCAAGAAATATATTTTGTAACAAAAGTTTTACCAGTATAGTATCAGTCAAGAACTTTAACAAATTTATCAAAAATTGTCCACAAGATGAAGTATTCCTCTAATCTATTTTTGTAACTGTCAGTTTTTATCTTAATCAGATAACTATATGTAAAAAACTTAAAATTATATTGCTAAAATAAGATGTGCTATATTACTGATCAAACTTAGTTTCTATGATCCCTCTTCAGGTAAAATATTTACTGGGATTGTTGTTGTTGTTTAATGCCCACAATGAGTAAGTTTACTCTTTTGTGCACCTTCAAAGGGTTGTAGTAGCTTTCCTCACATCCTGAGCATGCTGATGAAGGTAGACCACGGTCTTCCAGGTGATTGTGCTATGCTTGGCTTCATCTGCATGGTGCTAACTACTACGAGGATCACATTGATCCACATCTCGTCAGCGAGGCTGCCTTGAAAACAGCCTGTTTCCAAAGAACGCGGCATGGAAGAGAGATTGTGGTATTGGTCAGTGTATTGTGCCTGACCCTGATGCGACATCCTGGTCAATTTGTTGTGCCTGACTGGACTAGTGTTTCAGTTCCACATTGACTGGGATACGTGATTATATCTGTCCACAACATCTCATCCCTAGTGTTACAACACTTTTGTTTTTACATGATGAAATTGCTAGCTCCATGCACAACCTTTTATGACATGCAAAGTATGGTGTAGTGGATCTGTTATGTCCTCCCATTAAAAGGCTTCAGTAGTCAGACTGAATGTTATTAACTTTGTACTCTAAAAGAGAGTTATGCATGGGACTAGCAACCTCATCATGTAAAACAAACTGCTACAAAAACCACCACTGCAAAGGCACACAAAGTGCTTCCTAATGAAGGCCAACTGAGTGGCCCTATACTACAGCTGGAGTGATGAAGAAATATGAAGACGAAGTATTATAAATTAAGATCGCCTGAGTAGCAGATTGGTAGAGTGCTACCTTCTCATGACAAAGGTACCAGGTTTGATCCCTGATATTGACACCCTTTAGTAAATCTAGCTTTAAATTAGCACCTGGCTTACTGTTAGGGAAGGAGAGGCATCAAGGAAAGGAACTGGCCATTCTACCTCATAAAAAAGCTGAGCTCTAGCACAATGAAGCCTCTAACATTTCATCCTCGACAAGAGTGTCTAATATGGGACTAGCTTTCATCTTCATTAATGCCTGTCACATCTGCATCCTTCAGGGCATAGTCCATTGACAACCCTACTCCAGCAAGTTCGATCTTGAGCAACCCTTTCTGCCTCTCTCCAGTTGAGGTCCAGGGACAGAAATTCATTTTGAGTCTCTTCTCAGGTATTTCTTAGTCTACCTATCTCTCACTTCTTCTGTGGATTCCATGTCAGGGCCTGTCTAGTCATGTTTGATGGTGATTTCCGTAGCATGTGTCTTATTCAACCCCATTTCCTACATTTGATCTGTTGCTCTACTGATTGTTGTTGGCTCCTTTTCCATAGGTTTTCATGCTTCACCATGTCAAGCCCGTTTATACCCATTGTAGACATCTATTGATGAACAACTGGCATTTCATCTATAATGCCTTTGTCATTCTCCAAGTTTTTGCTCCGTACAGGAGTATTGACATTAGAATTAAGCACTCTTAGCTTGGTATTAGCCTTTATTTCCCAGGATGTCCATATATTATTCAGTAACAGGAATGCTGTCCTTGCCTTTGCAGTTCTAACCCTTACATCTGCCTCTGCGCACCTGGAAGTATCAATGGTGTTGCCCAAATATGTGAAGATGTCCATGTCTTCCAGTGCCTCACCTCTAAGCATGACTGGCTCTTTGTTTAAGGTGTTGATTTTTAACAGCTTGGTTTCCTTCATGTTAATATTAAGTCGCAGTTTGGCTGAATGCTCCCCCATCTTATTTAGTTTTTCTTGCACCTGACTATGACTATATGACAGCAGTACCAAGTCATGTGCATGGTCCAGATCCTCAAACTGTGACCACAATGTCCATTGTAAACCGGTTCTCTTCCCTGATGCTGACATCTTCATAATCCAGTCTATCACTATCAGAAACAGGGCTCCTGATAATAGACACCCCTGTCACACTCCTATTTGTACTTCAAAATTATGAGACATAACTTTACCATGCTATATATGCCACAATATTAAGACTTTTTGTTCCTGATTCTTTGTCGTCTTTTATCTACTGGTCTACAAATTGTACAAAATACTTATTACCTCATTTATTCCTAATCTTTTTGTCAGTTAAACTTTATTATCATTATTTATATTCAGCATAGAAGCGTAATTAATCGTAAGAAGCACATATGTATGTTGTGAAGAAGACCAACATAAGGTTACAACAAGCATGCAGTCTCTTTTAGAGTTCTGTATGTTAAGGACAGGAGGTGAAATGTTATCACTACAAGTATACAAAAACATATTAAGAAAATTTATATTGTCTCCATAATAAGTAATGTGGTCTTTGCGATTATGACTCTGTTGTTCCAAGTGGCACACATAAAAACAGCCTAACAAAATGCCATTTAGCATAGTTTCATTAGTTTCGTGTATGTATGCACTATGTACATATTCATTATATGTACTGGAAGTGATCGTCTTCACTCTGAATGCATTTGTTTGCTCACAGAAGAATGTTTAGGAAAACGTTGAATTGTTACCAATGCGGAAATATGCAATTGGTTTTATGTTTGCCACCTTGTATGTTCTAAATTTTGTAAACATTAATAAACATAATGACTTTCACAACATCAAATAAATTTGCTTGCTCAGCACAAATCATGAAAGTCAAAATAAATGTTCAAAAACTCAAGCCAAAATCTTTCAGTGTTGCTTGAAGCATATGCCTGCAACAAATATTCTGTCCTGAGCTTTCCATTTCTACTTTTTACACATTTTTTTCTGTCTTGAGCATTTTTCTCCATGTGTGATATGATTTCCCTCTATTTCTCTTGCCCTGAGGATTCTAGAACGGGAGACTGTCTTGCAATGACATCAGCTGGTTTCCTAACGTGTGTACTGGTCCTATACAATGTTGCAGTGGGCTGGTATTGACTGGACTATGCTTTTTTTTTAAGCACTGGGACAGGCGTTCAAGCCAATCAGCCAGGGCGTCAAGTTCATTTTTGTGCTGGTTCTTGACTGCCATTAATACTGCTTTTCTACCTGTTCCTTATGGTCTATAAGGATTTTAGATGCTTGTCTCAGTCTCAAGCCCAACATATTCGATTTCAGCACAGTATTTTTTAGACTGGTTTTGTCTTCCGTTTTCAATACCTAATCTCTCAACCAGGCTGCATGGGGTCTGTTTCCAGAGCCGCCACATGAAAATGGAATAACATCTTGGTCCATTATGGGTCACTGACCCTGATGAAAGCAGCCAACGATGAGTCGCTGGCTGCTGTAAGTTCCTTCACAGCTGCAATTTGCTCCTTTTTATTGTGTTCCATGTTTCTGAGCTATATAATAGAACTATCTATCTTTACACTGGAGTGTAAGATTTTAATTTTCAAATAGGTTTTAAATGCATTAAAAAAGTTCCGCCACCGAACTCAAACCAATAAGATGAATACAATCGCAAGACTATGAGTTCAAATTTACATTTACAAGGAAATAGTAAAGTTAAGACATGTTGGTATTTTTTTTGCATTCGCCTTATTTATCTATTCCACAAGGCGTGTGTGCGTTACACTGTGGTTTTTATTTTGCACCTGTCGGCCCAGTGCATCCGACTTCAGCATGCATTTTATGTAAGGGTCTGCTTCCTCCTGCATTTTCTAAGGGTTTGCTTCCCCGGGGTAACGGTCGGTGCTGTGATGGGGATCGAACCCAGCACCTTCTGGTTGTGAGCCGTGCCACTTAACCACTAGGCCACGCCATCCCCTTGAGACATGTTGGTATAAATTATAATAATCTTGATTTTCAAATGTTCCCATCTCATAACTCAATCTGTTACCCAGAAATCTGCCATGCAGGCTCACAGTGATTGTATTAGTTGTTTTGTTTTGACTTCATTATATTTCTTTATGTTCACTTAATTATGAACATACATTTTTTTTAAACCACAGGGAAAAATCCTTTTTTTAAACAAAATTAATTTTTTCTTCATTTTTTTTTTTTAAATGACACTTAAAAACAACTCATGAAATAATCAGTTTTTTTCCCCCCATGACATTTTTTCGCCACAACAAACTATTCTCAAATCAGATCCTTACTGTAAGCATATGTATTTACTATGATATTTCTTATAAGCAAGCATATTTACTTACAGTTGTTTGCATATCAGAAAGATATACTTATTTAGTCATTCCTCTTCTATTCTAGGCTGTAGAGGTTTGCTAGAAAAAGCATCACTCTATTCTATCAACTTTCTTACTCTTGGCTTGGTTTCAGCCCAGTCCTTAGTCTTTCATAGATTGTCTTTTATTGTCATTTCAGAGACTTCGAAAAGTAAGATGGCCGCGCCTTAGTGGCTGCACTCTCGACTCTCTCTGGTGTTTGTGAAGAGTTTTCCTATGTCTGGTGGTTCCTGTTCGAATTATATTTCACAACTCCTTCACCAGGTGGTATCAAGGACTTCATTCTGTAGAATTTATGAGCTTTTGATCGGTTATCCTGTTCGTTATGCTGCATTTCGTTGCATTGTATGCCTGGCTCTAGCCGTGGGAAACCCGTACATGATGGAGTTCAATGTTCCGCTTAACTGCACACCAGAATTCCGTCCAGTTTATCACTACTCAAGGACATTTATGCTCAGCCTGAAGCCGACTTCCAACCGGAGGTTACAGGATACCTCTCCCAACCTTGTATTCTCAGCACAGTAAGGGTCACGCTGACGCACAGGTGGACACAGAAGCCTCGGCGGCGGGACACGCGGAAACAGGGAGTTTGACAAGGACAGCTTGACACAAACATTGGTCTAACACACTCCTCGTGGCACTCATTCTAAGGCTGCGGAATAGACGACTGCACCCGGGAAGTCTGTATGGATTTCGGTCAACACACTACATATCCTCAGCAGTTGGACATGATAATGGTCAATCGACGCAACAGGCCTTTGACGCCTAAGCGAACATTATGTTCTTTAGGGGGTCGTGTTGAATAGCTTGTGGTATTCATTTGCATTATTTTCCAGTCCTTCTGCAAATCACCCCAGGATTTTTGTTTTGCTGTTAGCACTTTGTTCTCGCCTTCCGTTTTGAGTGTTGTATTTTCTTTGTTTTTCCTGCTATATTTTTGATATCCAAGTATTGTTTCCGTGCATTTTTCTTTTCCTTTATTATCGTTTTGACTTCTTCTGTCCATTACTGTGTTCTCTTTATATTCTTCTTGACTCTGACTTCACTCTGTGCTTCTTATTCCTTGATGATGGTCTTGAATTTCAATCAGAGTACTTCTAGATACACGGAAGGTTCTTTTTGCACTTCCCACTACTGTCGATATAAGCCCCTGTTATCTGGTCCTAACTTCTGGTTCTCTTAGCTTGTAGGCCTCTATTCTTGTCTCCTTTTCTCTAAAGTTTGTTTTTTACATGATTGTGAATGCTGTTTTGGGTGGGGTAACTCTTTCAGTTCTCTTTACTGTCACGAGGTAGTAGTCACTTTAAATTTCTTGTTCTCTCCAGGCTGTCATCTCATAAAATTCTCAAATGAGTCTTTCCTTGGCATAATTAATGATCAATTTCTCTTTTCTTGTCAGTTCACAATGTGTATGTATGTATGTATGTACGTACATATGTATGTATGTGTTTGCCAGGGAAGTTTGTGTTTGTGAAAATTAGGCTTAGCTTGCTGCAGAATCTCAGACGTCGCCTTCCATTACCATTCAGAACATCTTCAACATATCTCCAAATCACTTCGTCTCATCAAGAATGATCATTTCAAATTCTAGCAAAAAAATCTTCAAGAACGATAATTCTGTTATGACAATCATCTCCTGTTTTTCCAAGTAGTTCAAAGAAAATGTCTTTGCGTCTGCTCTATCCCTCTATATTTGGTGTATAAGCAATGATGATGTTGACCATCCTGCCTTTTTTGACATCCAGCATCGCAATGCGTTCATAGATCAATTTCCATCCCTTGATGGTGTTTCTTTGATTCTTGGTCACAATACAGCCCATTCTCCCCTTGGCTCTGTTGATAGTGGGAACTCTCCTGTAGAGAAGCATGATGCCTTCAATATCCATGACCACCCCTTCGGTTTTCTTAGTTTGTGAGAGCTAGGATTTTCAAATTTTCTTAATTTTTTTCTTGAGCTTGTCATTCTTTCCGTTAATACTTACAATGTTCCATTTTACAAAAACTCCACAATTTGTGCCACTTAGCCTTCTTTAAGGTCCATGTGTTTTTTTTCTCCTGTAAATACTTGTAATCAAGCATGTAGACAAATGAGTGATTGGCCTGATAAGTCTTCATGGTGGAGAGACTGCCCTCTTTTTACCTCCATGTAGGCCACCTTTTCTGATTCACGGCTGTTTATTGGATATTGACAGCCAACTTAAAAGATTAGAGGTCATTCAGTTACCCACTATTAGCTGATTGGGGTTAGGCTAAAATAATAAAGATCATATTTTTTACAACCACTCTTCCCAAGAAAGCTTGTTTAGTATAACCAAAACACACCAAAAAAAACAAGCTACTAAGCTGCTAAAAGAGCAATAATCACCAAGTACTGACCGAAGTAACTGCTGTGGCAGATCTAGAAGTCTGTGCAATAACAAAAGAAAACAGCATGTATGGAATTTGATAACTACAACATCAATAACAACAACAAAAACACTCCATTAAACGTAACAACTATCTCATCTATAAAACGTGCTGAAACACAATAATTATGACACACTTGCTAGCAAGGATAAAAGGAATCAATAAAAAAGCTACAGCTGTGACAATTAATGAAGCACACAATGAAGTGATATGTGTACTGCGACAAAGAAAAAAATGATAATCTTATACATACACACAATTTATTGTGACAAAAAAAAAATAATCACTTTCTTATCCGTGCAGACAGTATTTATCTGTTAGTTTTTTTTTTTAAAATGAAGACAACATTAGTGATATCAATCTGAATTTACTGTGCTAAATGTCAGCCTTATATATACAGAAACTGCTTTAGGAAGAATATAACAGTTTTACAGAAATTAACAAAGGAAGCAAATAACAAAAACTAGCATTTATTAAGTCATAAATGAAATACTAACTCTGCCTGTCATGGAGATGTTCAGCATATTGCCTGTTTCATCATTGAGTGGTAGAGATACATCAAGATAAGGTTCTCCTCGTCTCAGACAAGCAATATTGTCCTGAAGGTCATTGATCTCCTCATCTTTCTCCTTAAGTCTACACTGAAGTTCACGGATTGTGTCCTAAAGAGATTTAAAATGACAGATGTAGGTACTCATGTAACATTTGGTGTAAGAGAGCATCTGTCTGTCACTGCATTTGAGTAGCTGTATGCCCATGTGTTTAAAGTACCCGTCAGTCATTAGTGTTAGAGTACCCATCAGTCATAGGTGTTTGAGTACCTGTCTGGTTTTTCACACCTGTTCGTCATTGGTGTTCGTCATAGTGTTTGAGTAACTGTCTGTCATGGCTTTGAACACTTGTCTATCATTGGTGTGAGCACCTGTCTGTCATTGGTGATTGAGTACCTGTCTGTCATTGGTGATTGAGTACCTGTCTGTCATTGGTATTTGAGCACCTGCCTGTCATTGATGATTGAGTACATGTCTGTCATTGGTGTTTGAATTCATTTCTGTCATTGGTGTTTGAATTCATTTCTGTCATTGGTGTTTGAGTACCTTTCTGTCATTGGTATTTGAGTATCTATCCATCATTGACATTTGAGCACCTGTCTGTCATTGGTGTTTGAATACCTGTCTGTGTTGCACACTGATCTGTCATTGGTGATTGAGCACCTGTCTGTCATTGGTGTTTGAGCACCTGTCTGTCATTGATGTTTGAGCACCTGTCTGTTATTGATGTTTGAGCACCTGTCTGTTATGGCAATACTAATTAGGTATGTAACCTAGCCGAGTCCTGGTCCAGTCTACCCTACTGTAAATGGGAAGTAAAAGCAGCAACGAAGGGGATCATTTAGCTTTCAGATTGCAGCATTTGCTATTATGGGACTACACTTAAATCTAGGTACAATCTGTTTAGAATGTGACACCATTGTGTTATTTTCAATACATATATAAACATGAAGAACACATTACTAAATGAACAAATGATTCATCTTTTTGCTCCATGTGAAGCACAGGTCAGCACTACAGCTAGTTCCATTTCAGAAGCATGTATCCGAGCTATTTACAGTAGCAGTTTCACAGCAGTGGTTTTAGAAGATGAAATTGCTAGCTCCATGAACAAACCCTCTTTAATTACCTATTAAGACATGCTTTGAAGATTACAGAGGTCCTATTATATTCAACCTGGGCAGCACTCAGATGATAAACAAATGAACACAACAATGAACAGTTTTTGTACATTTATAGCAACCTTTTGAAGATCACCATCCCCAGCATTCTGTGAGAGCACCTTCTCCACAAGCTGCAGTTTGTGTCTCAGCTCATCAATTTCATGGTTTTTCTCCTCAAGCAGCTCAGGAGGCAACATATGAAGTGATGACACACTGGACAAATGGGATTTCTGAGACTGCAATTCTTGTAGCTGGGCCTGTGATGATATCACACAAACAGGCTGGATTATCCGCATCAAAATAGAAAAGATAATACCTTTTAAAAAAACTTTTTTTTTAAAAACCTTAGTTATAGCCACTTAGTTATTGTTCTTTTACCCTATGGTGTAGAGGTTTTTTCTTTTCTTTTTTCTGTTGCTTATAGTGTCTACATTATGAGATAGCCGACCCAATGCTATACCTTCTTTAGTCATTGCTAACTAAATGCCTGGCAGGTGGTGTTACTATTCATTGCTCCCCTTTCGAGCTCCATTAAAATATGGGCATTAATTAAAAACATGAAGTAATATTTATATTTTCTTTCAAAATTAATAATTTGTAGATAAAGTTGATCTCTTCTTCCAAAGATTACATTTTAAAATAATATTTGAAGCAATATTTATCTGTTATCAAAAAAGCAACATTTAAATTATAAAACGTACAGTTTTCTGCTAATATAATTTTAACTACCTGATCTGTCAGTCAAACTGAACAATGAAAAGATGAGGTAAAAACAGAAAGTTAGCAAGAATAACCTTTAGAGTTTCATTCTCATCCTGTGCATCTCCCATCTCTATTATCCTGGATACTTTAGTTCTGACCAGTTCAGCTTCCTCATCTTTGGATCTCAGAACATGCTCTAAGCTGTCTATTCTGTTCTGGGCATCATTCAACTGATATTGTAAAAGAATGTGGTGAGCAATCAACTGGAATGTAAACTAAATAATCAAACATAAAGCCAGACACACATGTATGAATATAAACTAACATGCCACCACTGGGAGTGAAGCATAACATCAGGGTTAGGTCAAGCATACTGATCAAGACCCCCACCTCATGTCTATGTCAGGCTCCCTAGAAACAGAATGTGTCTCAGTAGTCAAGCCAACGAGGTGAGAATTGACACTGCAAACCCCATAGTTTAGAGTACAAGTATGCCTCAGGATGTGAGAGCAGCCATTGTAACCCGCCACCAAAGAAATGTCATCAAAAGTTTAATCAACTCAGTATGAGTGTTTCCATAACAACAACTTGTCACCACACAGGTATCTTCAACATTTGACATCCATGTAATGATCAGCATTTTACATCCATGTAATCTTCAGCATTTTACATTCATATAATCTTCAACATTTCCCATTCATGCATCTTCAACATTAGACCACACATTATCTTCAATATTTCAGCCAACATGTACCTTCAACATTTCACATTCATGCATATTCAACATTTCAACACTGTCTTGTAGACTGCATCATTATCCATACACACCATTACCTTCTCTTCCATTTTCTCCCCAGCATCCCTCTCTGTCAGCAGCTTCAATCGCAGCTGAGCTACAACTGAGTCCTCATCATCCCCTCCATAGTGTCGCAACTGATCGAGCTGATTCCTAAGACCAGATATCTGTAGGAGTTGTTGCTGGACTTGTTCCTTTAAAGCACTGTTCTCATGCTGTAGCTCCTAGTGGACAAAGCCAAACAAAAACGGAAAGAAAAATCCATAAAAAAGAACTATTTTTATACTTTATCATAGCAAGATAAAATTATTTATTTAATTAATGTGAAGCATAGGTCTAGCAGTGGTTAGTGCACTGGTGTCCTAGCCAACTAATCTAGGTTCAATCCCTACTTGGTGGGGAACATTTTTAAAAATTGCAAATGGCTCGAGTGGGCGACCCAGTTTAAAAAATTTGGTACATAAGTCTTGTGATGCTGACCACATTGCTCCTAGGGTACCATTTCTCAAGAAAATATGTGATACTGTTTTACATGAGGTTGCCAGCCCTTTGTAAAATTCGATATAATGTGCATTGGTGTTATTCTTTTCTCCCCAGTAAAAGGCCCCAGGAATACACAGAGGGAACAATCATGAACAGTATGTTTAATCTTTACTGTGTTGCCAAATGCTTGATTATTGCCCGAACAAAACCTCAATTTGCGCACTGAAGACTGACATTTGTGCCTGACGTTGATCGAAGTCAACTGACAATGATATTATCATATAAAACACAAACGGAGCACCGTAAAAAAAATGCAGCTGATTTTGATAGTACTCAATCGCAACTTCCTTCACTACCGAATTTAGCTGCGAAAGTGTAGAATGACTTTGATAAGACAGATATTCTTCTTCTTCTTCTTCATCATACGCAGTCAGACATCAACCTTAATTTTTTCGAAAAAAGCAGCCGTCATCCTGAGGCTGTCGACACTGCCATAGAGCTTGTCTAGTGTTGCCACTGGTGATGGCCACATCTGCTCTCTCTGATCCTCGTATGTCGGGCAGTTTTGCAGCAAATGTTCAGCGGTCATTTTCCCGGTACCGCACGGGCATTCGTCAGTGCCACCTATCTTCAATTTGTTGATTAGGTGGTACCTAAGTCTATTGTGGCCAGTGCGAAGTCTGAAGACCACGACCTGCTCTCTTCTGTTCAACTGGTAATAGGCATCGTTTTTGGTGTAGCCAGTGTGTTCGGTTTCCCATTTGGTCATGTATCTAGCTTTAATAAGCCGTTTTGACTCTTCATATGTCATACTAGTTTCTGGTTGTGGTAGTCTTGCACCTTCTTTTGCCAGTCTGTCTACCTCCACGTTGCCTTGGTTGTTGCAGTGGGATGGAACCCACTGTACCACTACCCTTTTTGGTGCGGACACTTGGCATAGTTGACAGAGTACTGCTCTTAGTTCATTAAGCTCAGTATTTTTCTGGCTTTTCAGTGCTGTGACTACGGCCAGGGCATCTGTAAGCAGGACTATTTGGCTTTCATTCCTTTTACCTGTCACCATTTCTTCCACTGCCGCCCTCATTGCCTCTGCCTCCGCTCTGAAATTGCTTTTGTATTTTCCAGTAGCGAATGACAGTGTTATTTTTCTGCCATTTGGTAGGTTCAGAAATGCTCCTGCCCCTCCGTTCTGTGTAGTGTTTGTTACAGAGCAGTCGGTGTATGCATGGGTCCAGTCCATGCTTGGGTAGTTTTTTGATACGTAGCTCAGGGTAGTATCTCTCCTTTCTTTTTCAGTCTGGCAGTTTTTGTTTGCAATACCTGGTATATTTTCTACCACCTCTGGAAGTATATGCTGCCTCCAGGTAGGTTTTCGTACAGTAGGGATAGGCTTCGGTGTTGTTAGTGCATTCATGGGCTCTTCGTGCGTTCATGGGCTCTGGCTCTTCGTGCATCTTTGCTTTGGCTATTTCTGCAAAGTTTCTCCGCTTTAGTTTCCCGTTTCCGAAATTGACAGATATTCGAAAGGATATATTCTTTTTTTTCAATTGGTGTGTACTCTGCCCATTTTTCGGGATGGTGAAGTAAGTTGTTGTAAAAGATCTTTGTGAAGTAGTTTAGTTTGTTCATATCATCATCATGTAGCATGTCCTTTATAGAACGTCGCTCCCATCACAGTCTGTCTGAAATAAACTCTTTCCCTTGTCAAAACTCCAGCCTCCGCCAGAGTTATACCCAGGCATTCCTGGATATCTTGATAATATTGTCTTCTTGGTCTACCCCTGCCTCTTTTGCCTGGCACCATACCTCCATCACTGTACTCTTTGTTTCATCTGATATATAGCTGTTTCTTGTGCGACATCCTGGGAATCATTTCGTTTGCTGTCGAGATTAAAATATCCCTTGTGTCAGATGTCATCTCTTCATGTACTGAAAGCAACGCCTCAAATTTGCTTTCTACTTTAATGTTGTATTCAGTAGGTATTATATTGAAGCGTATTGGCTGGAAACCTTTGTTAATCCTACGAAGTCTTGTCTTGAAAACAGCGAACAGTAATTCGTGGTCCGTATTGCAGTCCACTCCTGGCAGCATTTTTGTTGCCAGCACATTTTACCACCATCTTTGTTGTACCAGATCTATTTGATTTATGCTGTTACCATCAGGGCAGGTCTATGCGTATAGTCTTCGCGGATGTTGTTTAAATAAGGTGTTGGCAATGGAGAGGTTATTTTCCATGCAGAACTCAACCAGTTTTTCTCCTCGCTCATTTCTGTGTCCCAAACCAAAAGATCCTCGTACACTTCTCTTTTCTTCGGCTCTTTCCTCTCCAACTTTCACATTCAAATCTCCAGTGATGATCAAGATGTCTCTTTTTTCTACTTTTTCCAATGTTTCTTGTAAGGTGTCATTGAAATCTTCCATTTAGCAATCATGAGCTGCTGATGTTGGTGCATAAACTTGAATTATTGTTAAATTTCTTGTCTTCATCTTTAGTCTGATTACAATTATTTGGTCATTAACTGGATTGTAACCAGGAAGCGAAGGTGCCGTCTTGTTTGACAGGATGAAGTCGACCGCATTTTTTCCCCACCCTTGTCCATCTGAGTATATGAATGTTTCTCCTGATGTGCTGATACAGTGCCCTTGACCGGCCCATCTGTGCTCAGAGACTCCAAGAACATCTATTCTGGTTTTCTCATTCTCTTTTCCAATCATAAACAACTTTCCCTGGTATAGTCTCCTGACGTTTCAGGTGCCTATTCTTAGATTTGTTTTGTCTCATTTCAGAGTTGTCCACTGTAATGCAGTCAGGCTTTAGGCTGTCATTTCTATTATTTCTACTGGCTCTGAAATCGGCCTCTTCCCAAATTGGTGTCGATGATCTGCCTGGCCTGAGGGTCTCACCATCAGATCTTTGAGTTTCGTTTCTGTTGACTGTCATATGTTTCTTGGCATTTTGCGCCCAGTAGTTTGCCATTGCTTTCTGAACACTGTTCTGGCCGCTAATCAACTATGGTCTCTGGTGCACCCTTAGCCCGATTCCAGGCATTTCCAGCTCCCACTTTCAGAGTCGTTGATGACCAGGTCGATCTTCCGCCTCATCCACCAGCAGCTGAGTGTACTAGTCAGAGGCGGACTCCCCTTCTTGTCGTTTCACTCACGTAGTTTAGCCGACCATATTGATGTTCATATAGATGTAATAAATACGTTTTTAGTGTAAACTAACAGTTGTGCCGATATTATAAACACAGTATTGATACTTTGTTGTGATTCCGATAGACTAAATGATGAGTGACGTTCCTCTTTCGGTAAGTCTAAAAATTTGTGCTTTGTTTTTATAAATTGCAGCCACCTTCTTCTATTTTACAAACACACAACAAAAACAATAACACCAACAAGTTCTTTATTCATTTATGTCTCTACACACAGCACAATCATATCTATAGGCCTACTAATAAAAAGGTTTCATGCTCTCAAAATCAAAAACCAAAGTAAAACATGATGCGCTGAAAATTAAAGCAGTTGCACGGGAAATTTCATCAATTTTTTAGTACAGCCTGGTGAAGGTTAAATAGAGAGCCCTACCTCTTCCTGCTGCTGAGACTTCAGTAGTTCTTCTTTCAATGATACAGAGGACATCCTTTGTATCTGCTTTGCTGGTGACAATTGCATGGAGCTGCTTCTCTCTTCCCCTTTGTTGGCAGAGATAGTCACATCGTCTTCTGTCGTATCACTCTCCTCAGATTTCTCTGTCAGCTGCTTCTCTAGTCTATTGATCCTTTGTTTGAGCTGCTCCTCTACTGATCCTCTCTGATCCAGCTCACCTTCCAGCTGGGATACCCATGCCTAAGTAAATAAAAACCAGATATAGCCAGTAATAATAATAATAATAATAATGTTCGCTTAGGCCCGTTGCGGCGGTCGGCCACATTCATGACTCACTGCTGTGCCATGGTTCCAGACCTCGTCCAGTGCAGAGGTGGAGGTTGATATCTGCTGGAGCCAAACTGTGTGGGGACAGCCTCTTCTGCGCCTCCAGGGGGGGGCCGGCTGAGGAACGACTCGTGTAGTATCTTGTGAACTGACGTTTCCTGGTCCAGCCATACAACATGACCAAACAAAGAAACTCAGCATGGGTCAAATGTTTCTGAGATTGGGTGGAGGCCTGTTTTAGCAGAAACTTCTACGTTGCGGAAGTAGCTTTGCCATTGGATGCACTGCTGGTTGCGCATGTGGAAGGCCTTCACATAGCCAGTGATGGGCTATTCCATTAATATGTACTGAATTAAGTACTTGTTCTTCTTTGCAGAATAAGCCCATCTTCATGAAATGAATTATACTATACACCATCACCCCTAAGCTGAGTACGCCTTGCCAGTTTAGAAAAAACTGCACATGTCAAACTTATTGATATAACAATAAATGAGACCGGCCGTATAGTTAGAGGGTGCCTAAACCCTACTGCAACTGAAAATATATACCCATAATTGGCACCCCCTGAGACACAAAGCAATATGGCATCAGAAATTGAAAGAGAGAAATAGGTAAATGACTCAAAGCACTCTATGTTTGGACACCAGTTCCAGCGCACAAGACTGAAATCTAGACAAAGTTTCTTACAGTCAACACAGCCCCTGCAGACTAGTCCTGGAAAATGCTGCATCGAAAAATGGAATGAACTGGCACCAGTTCCCTGTATCGAACTGTGGGAGGAACTTGTGCCTGGACACCCTGCCTTACGCAACATGAAAATCATATGACTCTGAACTGATGAATCACAATGCTGGAAGAACTTAAACGAATGGGGATACAGACATGCAACTGTGAAGCAATACAAAACCCAACCATCTTCTTCTTCTTCGTACGCTGTCAGACGTCAACTTGAATTTTTTTGAAGAAAGCAGCTGTCATCCTGAGGCTGTCGGCACTGCCATAGAGCTTGTCTAGTGTTGCCACTGGTGATAGCCACATGTGCTTTCTCTGGTCCTCGTATGTCGGGCAATTTTGCAGCAGATGTTCAGCGGTCATTTTCCCTGTGCCACAGGTGCATTCGTCAGTGCCACCTATCTTCAGTTTATTGAATAGATGGTACCTCAGTCTGTTGTGGCCTGTGCAGAGTCTGAAGACCACGACCTGCTCTCTTCTGTTCAGCTAACCCAACCATCTGATGATCTGTATGCTAGGAAGAAAGGTAGTATGTATTTTCTTTACTACCTATACACGCATTTTAAATAACAATACTTTTCAAAGCGCTGTTAAATGTAAATAATATTATTAAAGGACAATTACATGAGTAATGGAATCCTGATATTCATTTAGACAGATCCACTTGTGCCTGATGCCAGGTAAGCAAAAAACTGGAATATCAAGTTGGATCAAGTGTTTTGCTCAATCCATCTTTACATATCATTGGTGGGTGATCCAAGTAGATGATTACAGTTGTAGGGCCACCAAAATGTCGCTTTCCATATATTGTCAGGCATGCATACCACATGCATGCCTCTTTTCATCAAAAAAATATTTAATGCCATTGAATGAGATGTTTTGAATTTGGTTTGTAGAGAAACTTTTAATTCTCTTATTAATTCTCCATTATCCTTAAGATAATTATAAGTTTCTCTGTATCTATTATATGTAGGCTGATATGCTGGAATAACCATATTATTGCTTTGTCATTTCTTGTCTGTTAAAGATTGATATGACTAAACCTGAGGCATCCTTCTGTTCTACTTCATGAAATTTATAAATTGATTATGTGGCTATTGTTGATTTCTTGGCTTAGGCAAATGTGTGAATTCACATTTTCAATGGGTTCATTTCCTAGCCAGTTTCTTTTGTAGACATAAAGGGTTCCATATGTACTGGGTTTTTGTCCAATTCATTTTTAGGCCAACTGTTATACTTGCTTCATTGGGCGCATTTAGGTACTGTTGAGTTCATCTGATGTTCTGACTTATGATTACATTGTCACCATCAACCTTGAGATGAGTAAGCATTCCTATGATGATGCCATTATTTTTCAAATCTAGTTTTCTAAAGATGTTTTAAAACATTTGGTATTAATCTGTCAAATGCTTCATGGTACTAGTATGTTGATTGGCCAGTGAAAAGGTTAATATCAGTCAAACAGTTTATCACTTATCAACCTTTAAATCATGAGCACTGAGTTCTTTGTCCTCAAGGGCTTTTTGCAGATCCAATGTTCGCTGATGCATGTCACTTTGGCTGGCAATTCGAGCTTGAAGCTGCTCTGTTAAATCAGCAATCTGGAAACAAACAAAGGTGTAACAATGTTTACTAACAATCATTCAGGTCCTTGCCAGCCACTTATACAACAATGATTTTAATCAGATCTTTTGGTGTGCATACAAAAAAAACTACATACAAGATTTAGCCTCTTTAATGCATACATTAAATCTATAAACTTTTTTCTTATTAACTCCTGGATAAAGCTGTTATTCACATTTTATTTGTTCCTTTAAAAATAGGGATTCTCTGCTCAGTGAGAGGTGTGCAATGCTGATGGATGCTGGAGAAGCAGACTAGTACTTCTGGGAGAGGAGATTATAGTCAGACAAAACATACTGATTAGAAATATTAGTCATGGTCAGGTAAACATACTGACCAAGACCCCCAATCTCACTTTCATGCATGTCTCCCTGGAAACAGACTGTTTCAGTCTGGCCAACGAGGTGGTGATCGACATGATCCCGTAGTAGTGAGAGACACGCAGATGAAACCAAGCATAGCACAGCCGCCTGGAGGTCCCCAGTCCACCTCTATCAGTATGTTCGGGATGTGAAGCAAGCTACTGCAACACGCCACCTAACGCCCATGTGTTCTAATGTGTGAACTTCTGACTAATATCCTAACCTACAATTCCACCCAACTTTTAAAATAATAAAATCTAACACGGCATAATATTTGTATTATTAACATAAAAGTAATGTGCTAAACCTCTTTAAAATGTCAAATAGATGTGCATTTATACATCCATGTTTCCAAGAGTCAGTATACCTCTATCTGAAGTCTGCGCTGAGAATTGACATTTCTATCTTTCCCTTCTAGCATCTCTTCAAGTCTTTCTATCTCTCTCTGATGCTCCTCTCTCTCTTGTTCACGTTCTGCCATTTGCTCCTGAAAAAGCAATAAATGGTAAACACATTTATAACAAAGATCATGCAATATGGCTCTAGTGTTCACTGAATGTTATTCAATTAAAAATTCTTACAAAATGGTGTTTTTAAATTTAAAACCGTCGCTGATGTGTTGTAAGAGATCAAAGTGCAGCTACACTGTAACCTGCCATGCATGTAGTAAGAAACGACCAAGAATAGTCAGGTTTGGGGACAGCTATCCTATTCTGTAGAAACTGTAAGCCATTGAAAAATGAAAGAAGAAATCTAACAGATGACAAAAGAGAATCAACTACATAACATGTAAATTGAAATAAATATTAAAATGAAATAAAACAAAGCAAAATATGTAATACTAAGTAAGCAAGGAATATAACATATGCCTTCCCCAACAGATACCTCCATGCTTATTTAGTGTTAGATAACAATATGTAATAACATGCACAGATCTGTGGTTAAGAACGTGAAAAACAAATGCAACTGAAGGTCAGAAAGAGAAAGTACGTAATGAAAAAAGGCAAGAAAGAAACCACAAAATATAACCAGACATATACCGAATTGAAACCCACAGGGGAAGAAAAGAGATAGGAGGTAAAGTTCTGTACCTATGCTTCCTGCTTGATTGTATATACTTGTCCTCTCTTGCACCTAAGTCTGTTTGAACCTCATTCGATTAAAAAAATCTGCAGTCTGAATTTTTTGTTTTATTTATTCATACACTGCTTTGTCATCATCTAACAGGTGGTCATTGATAGACTTTAAAATGTCATTCTTATCCATATCAAGTGTTCCCATATTTGTGCCTGTGAAGCCAGGATGTCAGCTCTTTCGTTGCCCTTAACCACAGAATGACCAGAGTATAATCCACACCAGCCCCTTCCAATTTGATGCCTGTACAGTTGTCATCCACTCATGCTAGGAGGTGAAGAAAGACATCTAGCGAAGAGTGGTGGGAAAGAGGCCATGGGCAACTAAAGTCTCATGAGTTGAGTTCAAGAAGAAAACTCAAATTAAGATTTGATGGAAAGCCTCTATTGCAATTCAATGTTCCAAGAAAGACGAGAAGAATTAAGTCAAAATCAAATGTAATAAAGAAATATCAGCAAAATGGCAAAGCATTCACAAGTTAACTCTTTCAGATTTCCTAAAAACAAGATAAAATATCAAACAAAAGTTGGCTGCTCACTTCCACAAAAGCTTTGCTGGCTTTGAACTGCCTCTCCACATTCTCCAGCTGTAGCCTCAGATCTTCCAAAGCCTGATTTCTTTCTTCCATAGCTGTTTCATGGCGCCGCTCAGATTCCTCTGCTGCTGCTTCCTGATCTGTGAGCTGCCTGCGTGCCTGGTCAATCTGGTACTGTAGCTGACTAGAAAGTTCTTTCTTGTCCTGACTGAGACTTGTGATCTCGCCAAGCAATGCTATGAGATAGTGCAATATCAATTGATGAGCTGTTATTAGTCAGTAGCAATTTCATGCATAAATGATACATTAAAATCACTCATCCAAAATATGTTGGACTAAAATATACTGTAATGTTAAATGATTAATACTAAGTTTAAATACACCATGGATTACAATTACTGGTGTAAACAAAAATTGTTTATTCCTGGAAGAAACCAGCTAATGTTTTCAATTTTTGCATCCAAGTATGAACAGGAACAAAAACTAACAAAATTGCACACACTTTAATAAATAACATTCAACTATTATATTAATGTGTAAGAAAATGACATTTTTTAAAAAGGAAAGAAAATGCAAAAGTTGAACCTGGAAACAGAAAGTATCATAGTATTTACCAATACCATGTAAAAATATATAATAATTTAAACATTGTTAAAGAGAGAACTATGTAACATGCATTCATCAAACAGATAATATGACCAGGAAGCACAATATTTTCTAAAGAGTATTCAAAAACAGAATAATTACAGCTCTATCATATAAAGTACTACACACACACACAAATGTTAGGACAACTTATCTTTCTACAACAAGTAGGTGAAATAAATGGTATGGTATTGGTTAAAGCAAATAAGGAAATGGAAAAGAGAAACAAAACCAAACTCAGAGCTAGTAAAAAATATCTAATACACACATAAAATGTTAATCAAACTCATCTGTCTATAACAAATAGATCAAATAAACAAAGTGTACTTAATAGATAGTTTTAGGAAAGAACAGACGAAGAAAATAAATCACAGGATTTTAAAGATAATCAACTAATAAGAAAGACTATGCAGACCATGAGGAAAAACTGTGGAACATGAATCTGGGCCACTACACCTAGCTGTATGTCATAGAAAGCATCAAGAGGACTGGACAAAGGGATTCCTACCACATCCTGGAAAAGTGTAGCTTCAATATCCAATAATATTACATGAAAAGCAATAGCCACTGATATAAGAAGCCCAAAGGAGATTAGAAACAATAAATAACCCACATCATCATTGCTGATTGCCCAGCACAAGATGACCTAAAGAGACCTGAATGAAAGCCACATTCAACCGGATGGCTAAGAAGGATCCTTGATGTCACTAAAAGGCTACTTCCATGAAAGAATATTCATTTTAGAAAAGTAACGGCAAGGCAAGGCTCAATCAAGAATGACAAACACAATGACACACACGAAGAACAAAGTCACAAATGTGATGTTGAAGATATTAAGAAATGTCTGTTAATAGGAGCAAAAATTCTTGAAAATGTCTTCTTCTTCTTCGTTCGTTCTCAATCTCCCACTACGAAACCCTGGTAGGGCTTAAGTAACGGAATGTGTTGTGTCGTAGTTTACAGCTTGGCTGCGATATTTGCACCTTTCGGTCCAACACATCTGATTTCAGCAAGCATTTTTTTGAGTACCATGTTAGCATTCCCTCTTCGATCCCTTCTTGTTAGCCAGTCTGCCCTGCTGCAGCCTGTTATCCAGGATCACCGCGTGGAGGAGTAGAAGGGTCTTGGCAGCTATGGTTCGCTGGCCCTGACGCTAGCGGTCAGCTATGGGTCGCTGACCACTGCAGCTCATGCGCTGCTCAGCATCTTGATCCCCTTGAAAATGTCTAAAACGGACCACATAAGAATTATCTGGGGGTGGACTTAACATTAAATGACTGAACTGAACAAACATTTAGAAAGAAAAAAGTATTCAGTGACCTATAAAAATAAATGTCTCATTGTTTAACATATTATGTAGAAAAGATCCCATATCACTGATATCAGAGACTGCCATCTGGGATTCAGTGTCAGAGACCTCATTGTACAAATTCTCAGCTTTTGTGAGGTGAAGTATTTGATTACCTTCCTTGGAAACCCATTTACACCTGGGTAGGCTGGAGTATGAGTACAAAAGAATGATACAACCACATAACAATGCAAGTGACAGGAACACAACAGCCAAATCATGCATGGCTCAAGATACCAAAAGCATGGATGACAACACCTACAGTGTAACAAGATACTGTGCACAAACCTGGTGGACTGTCAGCAGGCGAGGATGAATCCTGCTGTCCTTGCGCTGTACATAGAAGACAACACCAATCATGCTCATTCCCAAGTCATACATTTACAACATTGCTAGCTCAAAGAAACTAACAAATATATTGGTGAAATTAGCTTGCCCTAATTTAGTTATAAAATGTTGAAATTTGCTAGCCATAATTTAATTATAAAATGTCAAAATTTGCTAGCCATAATTTAGTTATAGAATGTTGAAATTTGCTAGCCATCTTTTAGTTATAAAATGTTGACATTTGTTAGCCATAATTTAGTAATAGAATGTTGAAATTTGCTAGCCATAATTTAGTTATAGAATGTCGAAATTTGCTAGCCATCTTTTAGTTATGAAATGACAAAATTTGCTAGCCATAATTTAGTTAAAGAATGTGAAAATTTGCTAGCCATCTTTTAGTTATAAAATGACAAATTTGCTAGCCATAATTTAGTTATATAATGTCAAAATTTGCTAACCATCTTTTAGTTTTAAAATGTCAAAATTTGCTAGCTATAATTTAGTTATAAAATGTTAAAATTTGCTAGACAAGATACTGCTCTCAATGTCTTCAACATTAATAAAAATAAGTAGTGCATGTATATACTGCTGAAATGAATGAATACTATCAATTTTAGTTATAAAATGCTGAAATTATACACTTCATACTGCTGAAATTATACACTTCATACTGCTGAAATGTGCTAGCTTTGTTGTATTTTAGTTAGAAACAGCTACAATTAGCAGCTCTGAAATGGGTGAACAAAAATGAGGCTGAAATTAGTTAACTGTAATAATATGTTAAGTTAGAGAATGCTATAATAATTAAACTTGAAACACTGATAAAAGTAGTGTACATAAATACTTATGAAATTAGCTAACCTTGTTATATTTTTTTTTTAGTTAGAGAATGCTGAAATGAGTAAATCTGAAACTGCTAATTAAAAAAATGATAGTATATATATATATTCCTTCTTCTTCTTCTTCAGTGTTCATTCTCAATCTCCCACTACCAAGCCCTGAACAGGGCTTTGCAAGTAGCAGGATGTGGTCTGGAGAACAGAATGCATTGTGTCGCTAGTTTACAGGTTGACTGCGATATTTGCACCTTTCGGTCTAACACTTGGGACAGCGTGGGCTAGTGGTTAAGTGGCACGACTCACAACCAGAAGGTGCTGGGTTCAATCCCCATCACAGCACCGACCGTTACCCCGGGGAAGCAAACCCTTAGAAAATGCAGGAGGAAGCAGACCCTTACATAAAATGCAAGCCGAAGTCGGATGCACTGGGCTGACAGGCGCAAAATCAAAACCGCAGTGCAACCCACTGAAGAAATAAGGCGAAGGCAAAAAAAAAAAAACACCCCAAAAACTGCTGGAACTAGGTGAGTGTTCTGTTTTTGTTTAATGATGTACACACATACTATTGGCTAAGGAGGGCATCCCTAAAGAAACGCCTGTTGAAATCGAATGCACTGAGCCACAGGCTTAACAAAATAAAACAGTGCAACGTAAATATCGCTGTAAACAGCGTACGATGAAGAAGAAGAAGGCCCGGAGTAATATCATTTTTAAACATATAAATACTGCAAATATTTGTTACCACATTAAAACGCACACATACTCTTATGACAAATACACTTGTATAGGTTCCATGTTTGCTATAAAACAGTTCACTATTGGCAAAAATCTAACACTATTTATACTTCCCAATATTCTGCTGAAACAATGTAAATATTTATATATACTGCTGAAATAATTTAAAATTACTTTTTAATACTTGTATACTGCTGAAATAATTTAGAATTATTTTTAAATACTTATATATCACTGGAAAAAAAAAAAAACTTTATTTATGTATGGCTGAAATGTTCTATGATTAATTGAACATACTTATCTACTCCTGAAATTATCTAGAATTTTTTGCAAATATGCGTATGCTGCTGAAATTATTTAGAATTACTTTTAAATACCTGTATACCACCCAAAAAAACTGTATTGAGATATTTATGTACAGCTGGAATGATCTAAGATTAATTGTACATACTTATCTACTCTTGAAATATTATAGAATTACTTGTATATATTACTGAAACAATAAGGAACTATATGTACTTACTCATATACTACAGAACTGATATATAATTATTTTAAAATTCAAGCTGATAAGTTTATTATGCTTCAAATGAATACCTTAAATTATTAATTTGTTTCTCTTCAAAATTTATTTAGAAAAAGTGCAATTTTCTGACTTGATCTACATCATGTTTGATACAAATCCCTCTGCGCTTATAAAATGTTTATATTACTCTAGAAAAAAGTCTTTTGGTCGCCTATGTAGCCATTCATGCCCAATTTTTCTGCATGTCATCATTGGACCTGAAAGATCTTTTCCTCCAGTTGCCTCTTTGAGTGGTCCAAAGACATGGTAATCACTTAGGGCGATGTCTGGCGAGTGTAACGGATGTGAACAAAACTCAAAATGCAGGTCCTTGATGGTTGCAACAGTTGCACAGGCAGTAAAGGGTCGAG
The DNA here is from genome assembly GCA_036924085.1 of Ariolimax columbianus. Lineage (NCBI taxonomy): Eukaryota > Metazoa > Mollusca > Gastropoda > Stylommatophora > Arionidae > Ariolimax > Ariolimax columbianus. The sequence goes on along the minus strand of JAVGWX010000001.1, from coordinate 113,784,380 downwards.
CATTGCCATGTTGCAACAAGACACCTGTACTAAGAAGTCCATGTCATTTGGATTTGATTGTGGATCAAAGATGACTCCTGAGAAAATCTGTATACATGACACTGGTGATATGTGTTCCCCTGGACATGTAGTGCTCTTAAATAACGCCTCATTAAAAAAAAAGAGAGCCAGCATACCCTTTTCTGCAGATGCTGGGTACAGAACTTCTACAGTTTTCATGAGGTAGGATGGCACCGCTCCTTGCTCACTCTGTTGAGTTCTGGCTGGTGGTAGTAAACTCAGGTTTCATCTCAAGGAACAATTCTCACTAGGAAATCATCATCTTCTGCTTCAAAAGTCCTTAACATGCATCAACACGTTGTTTCAACTTTTGGGGTCAGCTGCTATGATGCCCACCTTGCAGACACTTTGTGAAACTGGAGCACATTATGGATGATGTCGTATGCTGAACCTTCACATGTCCAGAAGTGAAGTTATTTCGTTTAGTCCGTCACTTAAAGATTTTTCCTTTTCACCACAATGCATTCAACTGCTGTAATCGACTGTGGTGTCCCTTCCCGGTGCACATGATCTGGTCGAGAAAAGTCTGTCATAGAACTTAAACTGTTTCTAAACATCCTACTCCTCTGGTACACTTGCTGGAGTAACAGGCATGCTTCATAGTACTAAATCTTCATTCACTTAAAAATGTGGATAGGTTTCCTCCCTTCGCTGCTAAAAAACATGGATAACAGAACGGTGCTATTCTTTGGTACAAGTCACTAGTAGGGCTGTCATAGTAATGTGACTTATCTGCACTGTGGTGCCACCTGCAGGAGACTCTTGAAGTCCTTTTCAACGATACTGTCAACTTACTTGTGTCGTAGTTTACAGATAGGCTACTATATCTGCGCTTTTCAGCCCAACACATCTGATTTCAGCACTGCATTTTGGAATCCAGTTTGCCTTCCATTCAATCAATAATCTCTTAGCCAGGCTGTGCGATTGCAGTCTGTTTTTAGGGTCATCCCTTAGAAGCGAAATAGGAACTTAGTCAATTATGGGTCACTGACCCTGATGCAAGCCGCCAGCTATGAGATGCTGGCTGCTGTCAGCTCATTCAATGCTGCATATTCAGCTCCAGGTTTTCATTTGAAGTGCCTTTATACCATTAACTTAATTCTTGTTATTATCTTCTCATAAGGTAAAAAACAAGGGTTTAGCTTCTATCGGTTAACAATAGTTAAATGGATCGGTGAGCTTTAATTCAAACATTGACAAGAATATATATATAGTCCTTAGTTGCTCCTCTTCTATCGTGACACATTGACAAGAATATATATAGTCCTTAGTTGCTTCTCTTCTAGCCTGACACATTGACAAGAATATATATAGTCCTTAGTTGCTCCTCTTCTAGCCTGACACATTGACAAGAATATATACAGTCCTTAGTTGCTCCTCTTCTAGCCTGACACATTGACAAGAATATATAGTCCTTAGTTGCTCCTCTTCTAGCCTGACACATTGACAAGAATATATATAGTCCTTAGTTGCTCCTCTTCTAGCCTGACACATCGACAAGAATATATAGTCCTTAGTTGCTCCTCTTCTAACTTCACATCTAGCTTCTCCCTTTCTATTTCATGTGACTACTTTCTATAAGATGTGGTTATCAAACCATGCCAAACCTTCTTTAGTCACCTCTTACTATGCACCTAGTAACATATCCAAGAGCTGTACCATATGTAAAAACCATTGCTATTGAAACAGCACTGCAAATGACTTGATCCCGGCTTCCCTAAAAACTAGTTAGGGTAAACCAAATGCAGTGTTGGACCATTATTCCACCATGTGGAGTGGCAGGAATACGGCGATGAAAATTATTTCACAAACACTATCCACCCCTAACTGCGTCTGTATTCAGCTTTCTTAACCTTAGATAAATTTTAATTTAAAAAAACTGAGCTTCAATGACAACTGTTATTCCTCAATGCAGGAATCGACAACACTATGGTCACAATATATTGATTTCATTCAGAATCAAGTCAGGTGACATATTTCTACACCTTCACCACTAAGACATGCAGGAGTTTGAATAATGTCCATGGAACCACAATATAACAAACATGCAGCATACAATTAGGTGAACAAAATAATGTAAAAGCATCCTACAAGCAGCCAGTTGCTTGGCAGCTCACAAATATTGTGACATATGGGTGAATCTAGATGGCCTCTTGTTGGAGAAGAAAGAGCCCCACTACAAAATATTATGCATGTTAAACAAAAAGCAACTGTGCAAAGGTCTGTTAACCTTACACTGTGCTACATAAACTACCTTTGAAAATGTATATAAATATTTTGTCCCGGACTTCCTACTAGGTGGCCACCTACAGTGGTAGTTCCATTTCTTACAGAAGTGAAAAATGTAGAACTAATGTGAAAAGCTTTGCAGGTATCTTATAAACTTCGAAAAGATCATTTAAACCTGAATCCAGCTTGTATGTGTCATTTTTGCCCACCGTAAAACCGAAAATTGTGGCAGCTACGACCAATACAGACTTCTGAAAAACATGCATTTGTATTTGTGGAATTTCTTTTCTTATTACAGCTCTACACAATGCTGATCTCCACTCATGTGCTACTGACATTTAGCTGTAAGGTTATTTTCACTAGGTAGGCATTTGCAAAAATTGTTTTAAAGTCAACACATTTATCGAGAAAATTGGTCTTCAAGATCGAGTAATTATTTATTATTTGGCGTGACAAAATTATCACACATCTGGATTAATCATAGAAATTCAACACATTCCTGATTCAGACTTTGACTGAGAGATATAATAAGAAAGGTATGTGTAATGGAATTGACGGATATATCATCGAAATCGATTCCATCTCCATATTAATGCCATTTAACGCTTCATACTAATATATAATCTTCATTATGAATACTTAATGTCATAGATAATTTAATTCTTCTGCGTTCGTTCTTAATATCCCGCTACCAAGCCCTAACAGGGCTTTGCAAGTAGCAGGATGTAGTCCAGAGAACGGAATGCATTATGTCGCTAATTTACAGCTTGACTGCAATATTTGCACCTTTCAGTCCGATACATCTGTCTTCGGCAGAGTTTAATTATGTGTCTCACTGTGTTTAGATCGCAATTTTAGCTCAATTTGTTCAATTTAAATTAATTTTATTTAGAATTTAACTTTGATGTATAGAATTCTGGCATTATGCCAATGCGGAAAGCAACAAATCAGCAAAATTAGCCTACGCTGTAAAGGGTTTACAGATTCAATGTTAAAAAAGGTTATTAAAAATATCTGATTCTAAAAAAAACATCAAATTACATTATGTTACAATATTTTCTCTTAAAAAATTATGTGGACTTGCAGGCAGGTTGAGTGTAGCATCTGCAAAGTCTATGAACTAAAACAGCATATACTAATAACTGAAAGATTAAGGTAACATTTCAATCTGAAAGTCATATCTACTGCCCATTTACTATTAGTCTAAATATTCTTGACTCATTGCTGCCGACATCTGACTGATTGTGAGAAACACACAAAAATGGGGATCAAGAGAGCTGGGGTGAATATATACAAAATCCAACATTTCTCAAAGAAATGCAAAACTAGATCTACTTCAGGAAGGATGTGGGGAGACAAGACAAGTCTGACATTGAAATAATAGTCTTTGTGATCAGCATGTTAATTTGGGTTAGGTTTCTATCAAGAGAGTTAGCTGACCTTATTCAAGAAAAGAGTTAATGACAAAACTGCTCATATATAATGTTTCTTGAAAATGATTATTTTTTATCTATAATATTTGCTTAAATCTTATGTAATCATTGAAAGAAATATTATTTACTTGACAGAATAAATGAGAACTACTAAAACTGAAAATTAATTTTAAAAAAAGGTAAAAATGTTCATATTAATACAATGAACCAGGTTCTTTCACATTCAAAACCAAATTGGATATTAAAGACACAGACAATGCAAAACCTCCACCTAAATTTATCCCTATTTTTTCAATCTGCATCAAGAGTGTTGCTTCTCAAATCATATTTTGTACTGAACATTTTGAGAACTTTATTTACATAATATCATGAGACATTTATATTTTTGGTACAAGCACCAAGCTCTTATTGGTCCCCCATAATATATTTTAAGACTTCTTCTGCGTTCGTTCTCAATCTTCCGTTACCAAGCCCTGAACAGGACTTTGCAAGTAGCAGGATGTAGTCCAGAGAACGCAATACGGTGTGTCGTTAGTTTACAGCTTGACTGCAATATTTGCACCTTTCGGTCTGACACAACCGTCTTCTTCAGCATTTTAAGACTATTTTTAGAATAAGTTTATCATGAAATAACTAATTTACAATGATTAAATCAGAAATATTGTTTTTATTTATTATTATATTACATGATATATCATTTATCATTTTAATCCAGCTCAGTGTCAACTCCCTTATTTCCATGACGGCTGAATATATTTACTTGAGTAATGGCTAAAACCTTCAATTGTAAGAAACATTACTCCTTGTCTAGTCAAGATCAATTTACTGGAAAGTATTCAAGTGTTTAACATTTAGGGAACATTTAAAAAACAATAAATAACAAATTATTTTGCCCCACTCAGGATGCACACGTGAAAAATGTAAAGTTTCTTAGATGACCCAAATACACATTCAAAGTATTAATAAACAAAAAGGTAAAATGCATGAAACTCTTGGCTGACCTGCCAAAATTGAAGGAATTAGTGCAGCAGTGTGATCATGATGTGGAGGACATTGGCGGTAGACAAACAAATGTGATGGGTATGAAGCAATTTAAGCCCCAAGCTCAATTTCGTATATATATGTTGTGATATTCACTAACGTATATTGCTGCAGTGTTTATGTCTGAGTGTTACAGCGACAAAAAGGGGAGCAAAGAATCATAAAACTATAATTTTTTTTTTTAGAGGCAACTAAGAAGGATTAGGCATGGGGCTGACTACACCATCCTATAGAAACTTTAAGCCACATGATGATATGGACAGGTCAACATTTGATGACTTGGTGTGTATTTGCTGAAGACCTATGCTCCATAGCGAATGAAAAGGTTTTGGATGATTGATTAATTCATATTTCTGCAGTGAACTGCATTTTTGATTTTTACATCATAAATTTATGACACAATAATCGGAATAATTAGAGAATGCGATATGCTCAAATGTGGTTTGTTAAGAGCAGCTATAGTTGGCGCCTAACTGGCTGCGGGTTTACTCTAAGTATTTGAGTATATTAAGATTGACTCGCACATTAGTTAAAACCATCCTCCAAGAAACTGGTTGTATACAGACTCTGTAGAGTCTTCTAAACCAGTATAAGACTTTAAATTAAGTTGATATAACACAAATTCTTTTTTAAAAGAACTAACAAATGTTTCATGTTATTATGATGAAAATTCCATTTGGATAATGCATAATTTTTTGCCCCATAAGTCAGCGATAACTGAATTAATCTAAAAATTTCAATCCACAGACCCTTCATGTGTGTACTGGCATTATTCCTGAGAAACTAAACTGGTTTCAACAAAAGCCTAAGCGTAAAACCCACATGAATTTTAGGGATGAAGGCCAATAAAAAGAAATAGGGTTACAAGTGATGCCCTGACAGTAAACCTTACCTTGCACATAAAATATTTTCTGTGCCTGAAAACTGTGTTAGCTGAAAGAACTTTGTAACAAAGGATTAATCATGTTCTGAAGGCAAGGCAAAGGCCACCGTCCATCGTAGACGATGATAGCATTATTAATTTTACTAGCGCTATTTTTAGCAAGGATTAACTGCGCTACTTTTTATCCTCTCTTGTCTCGAGCCGTTCGACCCCAGTGGCAAGTCAAGGACATGACGACTACGAGATGCAGGGGACTCCGCATCAAGCACCCGTGAAAAAGATGGCGGAGTCCGGAGTCGAACTCACACTACCTGATCACGAGGCTGACGGCTTAACCACTTCGCCACGGAATCCCCGTTCTGAATGAGGATCATTTATAATTCCCCCTTGAAACAGTAAAATCTTAGTATTTGTATTTTGCTACTGTTCACTTATTTATCATCATCATCATTGTCTAGTGAGATCAGACTTCCATGCTCAGTGTCCAGCACGTTTAAAATAAATTCATTGGCAGTTGAAAATCAAAAAGAGGAAGCTTTACGTCCACTGCTCGGTCAAAATTCAAATTAAAAATCTACCCAAGTTATCTTTCTACCTTTCCCCAGGTGGTTGGTTAAGAGCAGCTAAAGATAGCGCCTAATTGGCTGCGGGTCTACTTAGCTCTAGTGTTTGAGTCTATTAAGATAGACATCGGTAAAAACCACCCTCCAAAAAACTGGTTGTATACAGACTCTGTAGAGTTAAGTTAAGATCTGAGGCACTCGGCAAAGGATGGTCACAGACCTAGCAGTAAAGTGTAAGGAGTTTGTTGCTGCCCTAAAAAAAAAAATACGATATGGTGTGATGGTCATTATCTTTGTCAGGTCATCAGCTTTTAACTATAGTAGATAGAACATTCATAGATCCAACCATACAATGTCAAATTTCAAGACATTTGGCTGAATGGCAAGAGCCCTAGTACTGCTAGATACATAACAGATAACAAAATCTATCGTGAGTTAGGATGTGCTTCCTAAGTCGCATGTCTGTCCATGGTTAACTACCATAATTAACCACTTCTGTATTGCCTTACTAGATTTGTCTTCTGTAGATCACATAATGCTTTAATTGTTGTGTGTGTATATTGTTGTAGGGAGGGTCACATGTAGCAACACAACAGTTTCAGAGAGTCTGCTGTGTCTGCGCATAAATGGTTCATTCTTAGTCGACCTGTAAATCTACGGAGGCATATATGCTATTGTGCAGGTCCCAGCTCTGGTATGAGCTGGATGTAGCCGGGAGAAAGATTTCCTGTTTATCTGGCTAGGCTCGAGCAGCTTAACACTCCGCTGCGTTACGACAAGCACTTACGGAGGGTGGTTAACAAATGTGCGAGTTTATCTTAATAGACTCAAACACTAGAGCAAAGTAGACCCGCAGCCTGTTAAGCGCCATCTATGCTGCTCTAAACAAACCACCTAACCATGGCCGGTGTTATGTCATGTCACAGTTAGTTGCCACTTACAACATGCTCTCTGTGAGGTAGTGGTGCTAATCTTATCCTTGTCATACGCAAAGACCCCATCAGACCACTCGGGACACTCATTAATGGTATAAATATTATATTTCAAGAACTTTTACTCTTTGTGTAAAATACAACTTTAATTAATCTAAATAAAGCAGTGGTCAGTCTGAATTTACTGGCATCTTGATAGAGCAGGGACCTCAAACTCAAACCAGTCTATGGGCCGCATAAGGACACACATATTGGCCCACTGGCAGCTCCTCTGTAAATATATTCATTTCACAATCCCAATGAATTGGGTTTGGATCCTGCCGTGTCCAGTTTGACAGACACAGCTTTTTTTCTCGGTGTGATCACTCCTATGTGTTCAGAAAGTAATGGTGCCTACCGTACTGCATACCTGCCATGAAATTTATAACAATCAAATAGGATGGCAGTTGTAAGATGCGGTGTTCTGCAATGGACATACTTCTTACATTTTATTTATTTGTATCCTTTTCTTTCAAAGATCTGTCATATGAAAAATGTTTTAACGCATGTATTAAATTACAGTTGCATTTTTTGTTTGCTGTAGCTGCTGCTTTTCTTCTTGGTTGAAAAGGCCTACTATATTGGTTATCAAATATAAATAAAGTATGGGGTCAAAGTTTACAAATGAATATCACGTCATAATCATGAATGGCACAGGGCCAGCTATCCAAGCATGTAGAAACTACAACCACAAAGAAAAGAAAAGAAAAGAACTCTACACCACATGGTAGAAGAGAAGTGATCAAGTCACAATCATGGCTGCAACTGCTGACTCCTGCTAACATACCTAGGCAGAGAAATCTGGCAACAACTATCCCTGGACTAACTTAGTATGGGTAGGTTTGTTAAAGAAATATAAACAAATTATGTCAATGTCTGACCCAGTTTATTCACCCATATTTACATCACAAAATGAACACTGTGGAGGTTTTGCTACATGAAACACCTTAAACATCTTTCACAACACAACAAAATAGCAATAAGTTATAAATTATATATAAAAATTGACCAATACTTAATATGAACAAGTGATGGTCATACTACAGAAATTATTTTTTTTAATTGGGGTGAGACCGCAAAACTAACTTTACATTACTTTTAACATAATTTTGTACAACTTAAAATAGCAAAATTACCGGGAGAGGGAGCAGATATAGAAGATAGGTAAGGCGCAAGTCTCTCCAGAAACAAACGAAAGCACGAAAAAGCGGTGATCGAAACCCGCAAGTTTCAAGTCCCCCCTGGTCTTAAAGGAGGTGAGATTGGGCACCTTGCCCTATTGGAGATGGACAATAAACTTGAATCTCACATGTAAATCTGTGCAAGTAAAACAACCCTTGGAAACTGAATATCGAAAAGAGCAGGCTGTTATTCGGACAAACATTTAGAAAAATGATGAAATTCCTGCCCAGTCCACCACCTACCTTTACCATAGGTCTAGTAAGTTAAAAATTTAAAAAAAAAAAAAAAAAAAAAAGAACAATTACAAATAGCCTTCAGCTACCTGGCAGTAGGCATACTTCTGCCTGTTTGAATACCAGGATTCAAAGTATTATTGAAGATCAAGATGCTGAGCAGTGCAAGACCTGCAGTCGTCAGCGACCCATAACTGACTGCTAGCGTCAGCGAACCCGAGCTGTCATGACCCCTCTACACCCTCACATCATGAATAACAGGCTGCAACAGTAGAGCAGACTGTGTAAGGAGAAGAGATCGAAGAGGGAAGGCTAACCCGGTACTCAAAAACAATTGCTGAAGTCGGGTGTGTCAGACTGAAAGGTGCAAATATTGCAGTCAAGCTGTAAACTACAACACAATGGATTCCATTCTCTGGACAACATCCGGCTACTTGCAAAGCCCAGGGCTTGTAGCAAGAGTTTGAGAATGAACGAAGAATAAGAAGATGAAAGTATTACTGGGAAAAGAAATGAGTAAAAATGTCCACAAATTATTAGAAACATAGAATGTATAACTTTCCTATGAATCTTTAAAAATGACATTTAAAAACCGTATTTAAAAACCCGTTATAATTTATATGCCTGCATGCTAATATGGCTACTTTTGCAAGTCAAATTCAGATGCTTTGAAAAAAGGAACTAGTTTACTGCACTCTAGATTAAACCACAAAATCAAACAAACCATGCATGTAATAAATGTTTAGTAAACAAACAGAAGAAGATTATAAGAAAAGAATATTTGATATATTTAGAGAAACAGAATCAGGCACAAGCTTTTTGACCTAGTGTGCCATAAAACATTCATATTAAGCTATGGGATCAAGAGACGCTGAGCAGCGCATGAACTGCAGTGGTCAGCGACCAGTAGCTGACTGCTAGCGTCAGGGCCAGCGAACCAGAGCTGCCAAGACCCTTCTACACCTCCATGCGGTGATCCTGGATAACAGGCTACAACAGAGCAGACTGGCTAAGGAGAAGGGATCGAAGAAGGAATGCTAACCCGGTACTCAAAAAATGCTTGCTGAAGTCGGATGTGTTGGACCGAAAGGTGCAAATATCGCAGTCAAGCTGTAAACTACGACACAACTCATTCCGTTCTCTGGACTACATTCTGCTACTTAAGCCCTTTTAGGGTTTGGTAGCGGGAGATTGAGAACGAACGAAGCCAAGCTAAACCAAGTCATATTAAGCTATTCATTTTAATATTCTTATACATCTTCTCATGTGTATTGATGAGTATACTTTTGTATTCGTTAATGTAATATACTGCACATTAACTAGTGGTATTCACTGGTAGACTCACTAATGTATTTAGCAGCACATCTACATTTTTCAGCACATCAATTAGTATATTCACACATTAAGCCAGAGGTTCCCAGCTGGTGTATTAAGAGGAACAATGAAGTGTGTTGCAAATTACAATTTGTGTTAATCTTTCCTTTTTTTTTTTTTTTTACAAAGTAATGTAATAGTAAGATAATCATAATACTGCAATGTAGAATCATGTAAGTTTGGTTAGAATGTGCCCCTACACAAACAGTTGGAAACCTCTGCTTGAAGGTTTTGTTAGCAAGTCTACATGCGGCAGTTTACAACAGCAGTAATAAAACAAATTTCTATTAATAAATAAGATCACAGCAAGAATTCTTGTGAATACAAGAATGGAAAATGGGCTTCAACATGTGAAAGTGAGCTTCAAAAAGTAATGAAACGAGCGTGGCATAGAGTCCACTCAGGTGGCAGTTTAACAATATGTGAATATCAGCAACATCATTCGTGCCGAAGCCACCATCGTCTAAGCAAGTATGCCCCAATAAATACACTAATGGGGAAAATGATAAAACCATAGGAAGACAACACTGAGTGGGAGTGGGACGGGGATGAGCGTGAAAAACCTTGTAATTCCTGGCCAGCATTTTGTCTTAGCAGCTGCTGTTGGTGGTTGAGTTCCTCTCTGGAGGAATCTATTTCTGACTGGGACTGCTGGAGGTCTTGTAGGAGTGATCGAGTGGTGTCCAGATCTACAATCAGTCGCTCACGTTGTTCTTCAAGTGTCTGGATCTGACTTTCCAGGATGTCACGTTCTGAGCTGTAACCTGAGATTAGACCTGGAAAGGGGGGCAAGGAGATTTGTGTATCAAGCGTGACTGTTTTCTTGTGTTGTTAGGAACAAGCAAATAGTCACTTTTTAACATCAACATGGTTAGGTTGAACATAGATTATACAGACTCCTTCTTGTTCACCACGTTTATTATCTCTGGATGCAGGTTTTGACGATAGAGTTCATCAAGGTTCCCAAATAGTTTTGTGTGGAGGTTTGTCTCCATGGGCTAGTGCTGAGTACGCAGCTGCCAAAGTACATAACAGTTTTGTAGGACATATTGAGCTGTCTGTTCTGCTTGTCCGCAAATTCACATGAGTGACAGGGCCAATTCGAGACGGTGTAAGTGACTATTCAAACTGTTATGTCCTATTCTAATGTAGAACAGGATCATCTGTTCTGCTTGAACATAGTAGTGATAATTGTCTTGCATTTGGTCAATTTTCCTTATGGCTTAGATAAAGAGTCCCCTTTACCTGAACAGTGATTATTTGCTCTTTATTGTTCTCATGTTCCTTTGTTAATTTGTCTGTTCTTTCAATATGCCTTTTACAGTAAGCACTCTTTTTCTGAGGTAACATTTAAGGAACAAGATGATAATTAAAGGTTAAAATAAAGGTAGGATAATACAAATGAAAAAAGGTAATCCCAAAGTGATAGAGGTACTAGGTCTGAGCCAATTACTGAGGTCATGTAACCAGCTTACTTTCTCACTGCCTTGTCTTCCTTTACTTTAACACTGGTTCTTATTTACAACTGGGTAGACTGGAGTGTGTCAAAACAGTGGATCAGGCCCAGACCCTTTGTACTGAGACAAGCACTCTGTCACTCAGATGCTCAAGGATAATGCAAAACAATGGTTCGAACAGAAACAATTAAAATGAGATACAAAATAGATATAGGGTGAGCTTATTTAGTTTAAGTAGTTTTATAGAATCAATTTTTGCTATTTGAAAAACAAACTGCTGACTTTTGTTGTTAATTACAAAATATATAAATCAGCTAAGCAGTGTTGCAAGTTAAATTTTAGTTAAATTTGTATTGTTCCAGATGTTAGCAGTAATGTGAAACATACAGTAAAGAATGATGTCTCGGGAACATGTGCTTTGTTTTCTTTTAACTCAGGACAATATAGAGTTGAGAAAACTACATTCTGTTAAAGAAAGACATAGAGAAAAGGATTACAATTCACAACCAGCACACTCTTGATGACTTAGGATGGATTTATATCACCTGCAGTATAACTGCATATTCTTTCCTTATTACTGTTGACACTGTTTACCAAATTAATAGGATTTGCTGCTTGCTAACAAATTAGTGTTTCATAAACTTTAAAACAAACAAACAATGAAAGTGTAACTATAACAAAAACCCACTAAAAATAGACACAAAACAATAAAATATTTTGTGAATTTTTAATTTTATTTGTCAATTTGCTATATATTTTGGGTTCATAAACCTTTGTAGTAGACAATATTTTCATTTTTTTTGTTCGTTTGGATATAATGAAAAAAGTTGTTTAAAACCTTTAGCCTGCCGCATTTTTTTGGGAAAAAATTTGACCTAATTAATTGTTTTTATTTGTCGCTATGGTAGTGTCTTTCAAAATTTATAACTTTTATGTTTGTTTGTCAATAAATATGATTTTCTTGCGTGTAGACACACAATTGCATAACGAACATGTGGATGTTATTGTTTTTGTTGTGTGTTTGTTAGTTTTTGAGATACAAAAAGATGAAGTTGAAATTTATGAAAATCTCAGAAAAAATTTGGGCTCGACCACTAGGCCTAGTCGCTTCGATAGAAAACCATTGAAACCACAACAACGTATCGATACTGTGTTTACAATATCGACACAACTGTTAGTTTCCAATTCAAACGTAGTTCTTTCATTTAAACAAACAAAATAAACAGATCTACTCGATAAAGATCTTTCCCAACAACCTACTTCCCCTTTCGCAAAAAGTCGGCTTGGTCCAAACGGCGTATACAAAATTAAAACTGTTCAAAAGCCATTTGTAATCGTACATACGATACTTTAACCGGCAAAATATTGTGTATATATGGAGTATGTATTCAGCAGTAAAAAATGGCTGTCGGGAGTGACTCCGTTCAAAAAATAAAAATTTTTTCCGTACACCGTTTTTGTAGGCCGAGTGTGTCAAGATGATCTGGACTGGGGCGTGCTGAAGGTTAACCTTTAGCACGCCAGATTCTTTTTGAAAAATATTTGACCTAATTAATTTTCTTAATTAGTCACCATGGTAGTGGTTTTTCAAAATTTTTAATTTTTATGTTTGTTTGTCAATAAATATGATTTTCTGGCGTGTAGACACACAATAGGATAACAAACATGTGGGTGTTATTGTTGTTGTTGTGTGTTTGTTAGTTTTTGAGATACAAAAAGATGAAGTTGAAAATTTATGAAAATCTCAGAAAATATTTGGGCTCGACCACTAGGCCTAGTCGCTTCGATAGAAAACCATGGAAACCATAACAACGTATCGATACTGTGTTTACAATATCGACACAACTGTTAGTTTACAATTCAAATGTAGTTCTTTCATTTAAACTAACAAAATTAAAAAATCTACTCTATAAAGATCTTTCCCAACAACCTACTTCCCCTTTCGCAAAAAGTCGGCTTGCTCCAAACGGCGTATACAAAATTAAAACTGTTCAAAAGCCATTTGTAATCGAACATACGATACTTTAACCGGCAAAATATCGTGTATATATGGAGCATGTATTCAGCAGTAAAAAATGGCTGTTGGGAGTGACTCCGTATAAAAAAAAAAAAAAATTTTTCCGTACACCGTTTTTGTAGGCCTAGTGTGTCGGCTAGCACTCGACCATGGCGTGCTAAAGGTTTTAAGCAGATCCTGAATGGTCCACCGAGGTTGTTGTTCATGACAAGGACAAGAATAGCACCACTGCCATAAGAGGCGGCTGACTGTGTGACATAGCATAACACTGGCCATGGTTATGTGGTTTGTTAAGAGCAGCATAGATGGCGCCTAACAGGCTGCCGGTCTACTTTGATCTAGTGTTGAAGTCTTTTAAGACTCGCACATTGGTTAACCACCCTATATGACACTTGTCCCAATGCAGCGGAGCAATAACATGTTTGAATCTATCCAGCTAAGCAGGAAATCCTCTCGGCTACATTCAGGTCACGCCAGAACTGGGACCTGCACAAGGGCATCCGCCCCTGTAGCAGTACAGGTCGACCAAGACTAAGAATCGAGCACAATGTTTGCTGTATTTATTTTACTTTAGTTTTTTTTAATAATTTATTTTAGATAAGATTTAACGATAAACATCTTCAAGACTGATGACATGGCTCTTGATTTTGAATTCATATAACAATGTATGAATTGCTTGAAAAAAATCAGAATCAGAATAGCCATGGCAATGCAGAGACTGAATAGCCTGAAGAAATTATGGCAGAGCACCAACAAAAACGACAAAAGTAAAAGTCTTGAGAGCCTGTGTTTTTCCTGTGGCAGCTTATGGCTGCGAATCATGGTCAATTACCAAAACTTATAGACAAAGAACTGAATCCTTCGAATCAAAATGTTACAGAAAGATCCTCAGAATACCCTGGACGGAGAAAAAATCAAATGTAGACATTCTGCAAGAGCTGAGAATAGAGGAGAACTGGTTTATCAATTCCATTATGGCCAGAAAATGTAAATACCTTGGTCACATCAAGAGACACAACAGTCTTGAGAGAACAGTGATGGGAGGTATGGTGCCAGGCAAAAGGGCAGGGGTAGACCAAGAAAACGATATTACCAAGATATCCAGGAATGCCTGGGTATGACTGGTGGAGGCTGGAGTTTTGGCAAGGGAAAGAATTTCTATCAGACAGACTGTGATGAGAGCGACATTCTATAATGGACATGCTACATGATGATGATAACAATATACAATAAATGTTACAAATAAAACATTTCCCGAAAAAAATTTGTTGCTTTTGTTTTTTGATGATTATTTTGTGTCAAATAATAGTCCGATAGCTTTGTACATGTATGGTGTGGGAAAATAACCACACTGGCAACAATGTTCCATTTTCCAAACATTTCAGAATGTTACGTTCAATAACTATGCTTTGTAAACATGAGAAAATTGTTCTAGAAGAATAAAGAGCTTACCTTCAGCCTTGTGCAGTTCTAGGCCTAAGTATTCCTTTGCCTCTATTTCAGCAGCTAACTGACTGTCCAAGTCACTGCATTTACTGTTAGCAGTCTCTACCTCCTGGGCTCGTGAAGCCAAAGTGTCCAAGAGTTCCTGCTGAGTAGTCTTGGCTTCCATTAGCTGTACTGTCGACTGTTCCATCAACTCCAAGAGCTGACCTACTGCATTCTGAAGACGTCCTCGGGCATCTGATTATAAATTATGTAGAATGTGGATACAGATTACTGGGAGTAGTTGCCGTATTAAATCTGATTTGATCATTTCATGTTAGTGTAGTGGTAGAGCACTCGCATTTCCCGGCAAAGAAACAGGATTCAACCCCTGCAAACCGCCACACTCCAGTCAATCAAGTTGTATATGGGTACCTGTCTTTCGGTTAAGGAAGGAAAAGGCAGCAAGGAAGGGAACTGGCCACCCCACTTCACACAAGCTGTGGCTGAGTATACTTCATTTCTGATCAAAATTTGTCTGCTGAAGGACACCTTTTACCCATTATTAAAAGTGACTTAAGGCCGCTCAACCCATGCACAGTGCAAGCCTATAACACCAGATAAAAGGGCTTCAGAACAGGAAATACAAGAAAACAAAGAACCAATAGTATTTAAGGAAGACACTGAGGCATGGATTATAAATAACAAATAACAGTGGCCCTGCCCACATATAGTACTTGAAAGAAGATTGTAGTTCTGCAAAATGTCTAGCAACATAAGTGGATTGATGCGATAATGATGACATGAAGCACTGACTAAAAGCTTATAATTCAGTCACTAATGCATATCTTGGATTGATGTATTAATGGTTGGGTAGAAGAGACTAACTAACGTCTGATCAGGCAAAACATACTGATCGGACAATGTTAGTCTGGGTCAGGTGAAATATACTGAGCAATACACCCACCTCAATTCCACACAGATCTCTCTGGAAACAGACTGTTTCATGGCAGTCTGGCTAACACGGTGAAGGACCGATGTGATCTTCACAGTTGTGAGTACTCAATAGTTGTGAGTGACACACAGATGAAGCCAAGCATAGTACAACCGCCTGGAGGACACCAGTCCACCTACATCAGCATGCCCAGGATGTAAAGAAAATTACTGCAACTCGCCACTTAACGCCCTTTTCAGGGTGCACTATAGAGCAATCTTACTCATTGTGGGAAATCAACAACATGTATTGTTGGTTCTGTTTAGTTACTTGTTCATTTTCATTTATTTCTTCTTCTTCTTCTTCTGTGTTCTTTCTCAATCTCAATCTCCCGCTACCAAGCCCTGAACAGGGCTTTGCAAGTAGCAGAATGCTGAGAACTGAATGCGTTGTCACTAGTTTATGGCTTGACTTTGATATTTGCACAAATCGGTCCAATACATCTGTCTTTGGCAACCATTTATTTCCATTTCATGTACATTATAATCCTCAAGCCTGCTGGAGTTTCTAATTCACTGTATATATTGTGCTTGCGTCTTATGGCAAAATTTTGCCACGTTCATAACCAAGTCACCTTTCCAGTATATCTAACTGTAAAATGATAACTGACTCAGTCAGAATTATGAAATGCAAGACACCAAGGAACAGAAATGGCTAATCCACCTTACAAAGTTTGAGATCAATGGCAGTTTACCTTAAATGTACTAGTCCCTTTAACTATGCTTTATGCAACGTCATTGGTATATTGTAATTACTGTCTTTTTTGTTAATTTCCCCTGTATTGTGCTTCTCCTGCAATTACTGTTTATGGTTTTTTATGTACATTAAATACCATTAATTCACCTGTTATTCCATTTTTGCGAACTATCATTCTCTTAAGACACTTCCATGGTACATAAGGCAAATATAAGTCACCTCTTTTGCCTAAGAATGGGTCAATGAAAATTATTAAGTCACTTTCACAAAATTAATTTCTGATGACCTGTCTTTTCTTTGCCCTGACTACAAACAGATTCAGACTAAACTATGATAGAAATACAGCTGAAATAAGTGGGTCTACACATTCGTTGGGAAAAAACAAAGATGATGAGAACGTCAATCGGATTTAGCTATGAAATGACTAAATAGAAGATGAATTGTTTTAATAAAATGGTTTGGATACCTGACAAGAATGCAACCAAAGTTACCAGCTGCTCGTATCTGCAATACCAGATAGAAGGGTTGCAGAGCAAGAGGCAGACCACTAAAAAGATGGATAGATGGTGTCATTGAGACACTGAAGAATCACGGAGTGACAACAAAGCTAGCATCCGACAGAAAACTGCACCTTCCCATGCATCTAACGACAGAAGCGGATAGAAGATGATGATGATGAGGAGCTATTTTCTGGGAAAATAATGTCAACTGACAAGCTCAGTGGTACAAAAATGAATATTGACCTAAGAATTTTTTTAAAGAAGTGAGAAGGGTTTT
Source organism: Ariolimax columbianus (assembly GCA_036924085.1). Classification (NCBI taxonomy): domain Eukaryota; kingdom Metazoa; phylum Mollusca; class Gastropoda; order Stylommatophora; family Arionidae; genus Ariolimax; species Ariolimax columbianus. Next base: position 113,767,045 of record JAVGWX010000001.1, on the reverse strand, counting down.
CATTTCACTAGGGTCATCATCGTGATTAACCAGTGATTGGTTCTAATACCAAATTGAAGATTTTAAACTCTAATGTCATTATATTACAAGACAATTTATGTTTTCAGTTCCCCATGGCAACCGGGTATAAGGCAGGCCACTTCAAACTTGGAGAGAGAGAGCTTGAATCGAACATTAAGAAAACACGAAAGTTGTGGGATGAGCTAGAACTGTTGGCTCAGGATAGGATAGTTTAACAGTTGTATATTGAAGCCTTATGCATCTCTGTATTTGTAACGTTACTGACTGACTGACTAAACTAAAAGACATATAGCCTCCATATGCCTCAAACAAACAAATGCCTATGCCAGACAGGAATTGAAGAAACTCCTGCTGAACCCATCTGCTCAGTCAATAAAGACCTTATTATGTCAGAGGGGTTCAAAGTTAAAGAAGAAGCAGTAAGGCTGCCACCTTGACCTGGAAAAGGCTGCAATTCATACTGGCAATGGGTCTGCAGATTTAGAATAGTCAATAAACTTAAACATTGAAGAAAAACTTACCTATTAGGATCTCTTCTCCTTCAGCATCTAAGTCAGGACCCACAAAGATGCTCTCAGCAAGCCTCTGAGATATTTCCAGACCCTCATCAGTGGCACTTGACAAAATGCTTGTATTCTCTAATGTATGGCTATCATGACTAGTGTCAGCATCTGGGGCGGCTTGATCAGAATAACAAGTCATTTTATACTATTTGTAAGATAAAAGTAAACTACTTAGACATATGACTGTTATGTCATGACAAGGTAAACATGATTCTCTCATAACTACTCTCATGAGACGTTAACATAAATTTAATATACTTTTATTTCAACATAAGAACCTAATGATACACATACGTGTGTAGCTGTTTTAAGAGGTAAGAGGACACAAAAATAGAAATAAAAGTTTTGACCACAAAAGATCTTTGTCCTGGATAACGACGATACATATAAGGACAGTACAATTTAGGAAATAAGGGCAAAACAAATGAGAGAATAAGGACAACAGAAATAAGGACAGCAAACATGAGTGAATATGGGCAACACAAATAATGACATCAAAAATGAGGGAATAAAGATAACACAAATAACGGAATAAGGACAACACAAATAAGGGAATAGGGACAGCACAGATGAGGGAATAAGGACAGCACAAATGAGGGAATAAGGTCAGCACAAATTAGTGAATAAGGGCAACACAAATAAATGAATAGGGACAGCACAAATGAGGGAATAAGGATAACACAAATGACGGAATAAGGACAACACAAATAAGGGAATAGGGACAGCACAAATGAGGGAATAAGGATAACACAAATGACGGAATAAGGACAACACAAATAAGGGAATAGAGACAGCACAAATGATGGAATAAGCACAACACAAATGAGGGAATACGGTCAGTACAAATTAGGGAATAAGGGCAATACAAACGAATAGAGTTAGCACAATTGAGGGAATAAGGACAACACAAATGAGGGAATAGGCACAACACAAATGAGATCTAACTAAACATAATTACTAAGCAGATGATGATGGTTAAAGAAACACAACTTATCTGAACAAAAACCAACAATGTGACAGAAAAACCGGTAAGGAGTAGTTACAATCTTCAATCTGAACTCTTTAGTCTTATTTAGTAGGAATCGATGGCGCACAAATTATTAGATTTGTGTCCCAAATTCTGTCAAAATCTATATCTATGATTCGTTCAGAAATGTGTGTCCATCTTTCGAGCATTCTAATTTTGCATCCATTTGAGAGAATTTATTTAAAGTTGGTATGCGTGTTGTTGATCTCTGTGACCGTGACAAAAATATTTGCTCCCATAAAATAGTGATCTCAGGTTTGGTTTTTCTTCATTAGATTATACAAAAAATACCTGATGCTGCTGGGGTGGACATTTAAATGTTTTACAGACACAGAGTTACCTGTTCCGTTCAAAAACAAAATTCTCTGAAAATTGTAGACAAGGAAACAAGCAAGGAAACGTGAACTTCTTTTTTAAAAGGGCAACCGACCTTTTCTGTACTAGCCAACAGTGATGCATAAGATGACTTTGCTGTGTTCACACTGCAGCGATAGATCAAAATGTACTAGAAAAATGTTAGGAACACGTATTTCGAAAGGATGAAGAATATTGGCAGCAAGATGGATTGTAGTTTCTCCAGCTGGTAACAGTTGTGGATCTCTTATAGTTGTCACTTTTGGATTAAAGTAGTCCACATATCAATCCATGTATGTTTCACATCCATCAGTTGCCTTACTATTTTCACCAGAACATGGCTATGAATTCCCATTGTTTACAGATCATTTACGATTCCCCATGTTCACAAAGTAAAATCTTATGTGATATAAAGAGTTTGCACTTTTCTCTATCTAGTAAGGATACGTCTTTGAATAACTTTGAAACAATTCAGCCATGTTCTACTGTGAGATGTAATGTTTGGTTCACACTGTTTTGCAAATTTACAAAAACTTATAAGATATATACCATGATAAATCCATGTATCTTTTGTATTTATCTATAAGATAATCTTAAGATCAGTGACAACCATGTAAATATTCACTGCAATACATCAATTAGTTTTAGTGACAATTGTTGGAGATCATGAGCATGAATTTCTGAACAAACGATAACATAAGCATTTCACTGAGTTGCCTAGCTATGACGATCCGCATTTTAAATAACTGTAACAACGAAGGATTACCCTGCTTGCTCAGATTTCATCTTGTGCGTTCTTGAGAAACAATCAATATTTACATGTGTGTTGAATGTGTTAAAGATGTACTTTTTGTACAATGGACTTTGGACTTCAAAACCAGAAAAATGATTTATTTCTTGATTAGGCCAATGATCATGCAATTGGATTACACGTGGTATTCAATAGAAATCCAATTTCTCACTGGGGCACATCAGAAAAATGACTGTGGTAATGGTATTGATTGAATAATAAAGAAACACAAATACGAATAAGTAGCGAGAGAAAAAATTGTATGCATTATTTCCCCTTCAACACTGACATTTAATGCTTGATATTAATATATATTTATAAAATTATTAATACTTCATGTCATGGATAATTTAATTATGTATCTTTAGATCATAATTTAAGCTGAATTTGTTTAACATTAATTCATTTCATTTTGAAAAAAAAACTATTTGATATACAGAGGTGTAACACTTGCCTCGGACGGTAAAACAACACATCTGCCAAATTCAGTTAGATTGTAAAGTAAAGGTAAAGGAGTCTCATGACAACAACTGCTGTCAGGGATGAAGATAACTCTTCATGGACTAAGCCGCAGCCTATGTGAAGTGGGGTGGCCAGTTCCCTTCCTTGCTGTTTATATCTTCCCTAACTCATGTCAGGTACCCATTTACAGTTGTGTCAACTGGCGGAGCGGTCATACCAGGAACAAACCACTCCTGAATTTTGTTTCTGTCCGTCCGTGATTTCAAACCCTGGAATGGTGTAATCCCAGTCTTAGCAAGCCAGCTTACTGTCAACTAGACTACATGCTCCACAATGGATTGTAAAGGGTTAACCAATTCAGATTAATTAGATATTTTTATATGCATTGTGCCTACATAAGACTGTCTCATACTGTGTCATTATGTACATTTTACATTCAGATTCACTAGAGTCTAAATGATTTGACCCATTATACCTCCTTTCCATTCATAACCATCACTAGCTTGGAAACCCGTTGCTCCTTGTGGCTCCTGCCTGGACATAGACTCAAGACTGCTTTGTTTAGATCCAAGGGAAGTATCATCAGCATGATGCGCTGAAGATGATCGGGTGCCAGACACAACCTGGTTGAGTTTACGATTGATTGTGTCTTCCACGCCGACATAAGTCTTCACAGACTGTGATAATAGGCTAAGTAAGTGGTCATTTGTCCTCAGCACACTTTCTCTGTAATAAAAAAAGGCAACCATACTTTTCAAACTGCCAAATATAAAGCGCAGTATTCTATAACTAACTGTGTGGTACTGGCGCCCAAAAATTGGAATAAAAAATATGACATCATACATAATCTGTCGGGCATGCCATGTCATAAGGGGGATACTTAGGATGGTTGGACATGAGGTCGTTTGTCCTCAGTACACTTTCTCTGTAATAAAAAAAGGCAACCATACTTCTTAGCCTTACACTGTCACTAAGAGGAGGTATGCGTAGACTCCTGGTCTGTGCTATGTGGGAGACTTGTACTGCTGATACGTTCAGCTTTCTTTTATCCCTTTTATCCATCGTTTTTGGGGTCAACCTCTAGCTCATCACCCTGAAATCTCCATGCAGTATAACCTCGCTGCAGGTTGATCATATCACAACATTGTCAAATGTCTGAACCACTTTATGTTTTGCATTTCAATATAGTAATTAACCATTTTCCTCAACCTGCTGTTGCGAATTTTGTTGCGAATTGTCCTTCCTGCTGCACTTTGTACACATAACATCTCACAGGTCTCAATCTGACATTAGTGTCTATCTAATAGGGCCCAAGTTTGACATTGATCACATTACGTTATCAAACTGCAAATCAATGTGCTTGACAGTACCCTACAACTCAGTGAGCCCAGCAGCCCCTAACTAGAGAGGAAAAAATACGGCTATTGCATTCTACTATGCATGTAATAAAAGGTGACTAAGATGGGGAACTTCTGAAAATCAAAATACAGTCTAACACAAAAGCACAAGTCCTCAATTGTAATGTAAAGTATATTCTTTTGTACAACTCTAAAACATGGAAAACAACACAAAAAAAAGCTAGACTTTCATAAACAGGTGCCTGTTCCAAATAGAGAGATTGTAATAGCATAAGATCACTTATGGGAAACTGTTGGAAAGAATCAGACAGATATTAGTGGAAAATGATGTCAGGAGTAGACGCTGACATTAGATAGGATACACATCAAGGAAAGCAGATGATAACATTACAAGAAAGTCTTTGTTCCCTTATCTCAAAGATAACTGTAGTGTTGGCCCCATGCTCCTCTAGGAGCAAAGAAGGAAGGATGATATGTGGTCACTATAGCTGAAAGGTAGGGCACTTATCTCTGAAGAAATAGAAGCATGAAACTGGGCGTGTTCGAATCCAGCAAGTTTCAAGTGGTGTTCGAACACCCTGTGTGGTAGTTTAGTTTTTTTAGAGTTGAGTACCTTACCTTTCAGCTTTAGTGACCACATATACATTTAATAACGACATAATTTTATATTTACAATTATGACATTTTCTCCAGTTGCTCTCTCTCTCTCTCTCTCTGTGCGCGCACGCACGCACGCACACACACAGAGAGAGAGAGAGAGAGAGAGGGGGGGAATGTTTTTATCTAAAACTATTTATTCATAATGCATGAAATCCATGCACAGTATAACTACTGAGTGCTTCTTTTCCACATGCTATCTTTCACCAGATGTGTGTCACTTCTAGGGCCCTATGCCAGCGCAAAACAAGGGATTTTCCTGTACCAGTCCATTTCATGTTCACATAGCCATATTCCTTTGACGTCTGGTCAGTTTGTGAGACTTTGAAAAACCAATCTTGCGCACCACTTCGAATATTAAAGATCGTGAACAATGTCCATCACACTTCCATTACTGACAATTATTATAATTTTTTTTTTTTTGCGTTCGCCTTATTTCTCTATTCCCCAAGGCGGGTGTGCGCTGCACTGTGGTTTTTATTTTGCGCCTGTTGGCCCAGTGCATCCGACTTCAGCATGTATTTTATGTAAGGGTCTGCTTCCTCCTGCATTTTCTAAGGGTTTGCTTCCCCGGGGTAACGGCCGGTGCTGTGATGGGGATCGAACCCAGCACCTTTGGCTTGTGAGCCATGCCACTTAACCATGCCGTCCCCCATTGCTGAAATGAAAGTTATAGGTCAGTTGTCGACTTACGATGCGATGATCATCACAATGGCATTGGCGCGCTGCAACATGTCTGGGCTGGTGGCTATGCAGCTCCAATCTCTTCACTTCCTGAAGCTTAAACTCTTACAAACTGGAATTTTTATCCAGTATTTTTAACAAACACACCTCATTAGTTTCACAAATGAAAATACAATAAGTTACTTCCCTTACCATGTAACGTTAATGAAAATCCAGAAACGCTGATAAAACTAAACAAATGTAGTTCAATGTGCAGTTAGCGGTATTAGCCTTTTGGTGTCGAGGGATGTCCTGAAATAGTCATAGGAGGAGCGTCTTTTCGGCCTTTAAGAGTTAACTTTCTGAACCAGCATCCCATGGTGCTCCTATCACTTGCACACAAACATTTATGTATGTTCCCCACCAAGAATTTAATTACAGCTTGTTATTTGTAATGTGCACACAGACACCATTTAACGTGCTATCTGTCATGGGGATACAGTGTTGCAACATGTAAATTTTCACTTTGCTATTTTTATTCTATCTTATTTTTTAGGGGCGCATCAGTTCAGATCATAGAGTGCAATTCGCTATTTTCTGTGGTAACAGCGTGCGTTGGTTCGAAACCCGTCCAGAGACTACAAAAAAATCAAGGTCATGATTTTAATCGGAGACCGCTTTTCCAGTCAATCTGACACATGAGTTAGGGAAAATAAAAACAGCAAGGAAGGACACTGGTCATCCCACCTCTCATAGATTGCGCTTAGTACAATATGGTCTTCAAAAATTCCATTTCCAACCAGCAGTTAATTATGCTGAATTTTAACTTTACTTTACTATCTTTATTCTGGAATGATTAAAAAATGTGGAGCATTACTTTCTAAGCAACCCTCCTAGTTTGTAACACTTACTGAAGAGACAAACCACAAAGGTTTGTAACATTAACAAGATTTTTATTTCTACTAACCTCTCAGCACTAATTCTGTCAAGATCAGATTTCAGCATGGCAATGAGAGCGGAGTCATCTCGTCTCTGTGTGTCATTGTTGGGCGAGTGTGCTAGAGCATTCTGAGGGTAGAGTGACTCCCTCCTCTGGGCTTCTCTTAACTGCTGGGTTAACCTCTCCACCTGGGATACCAACTGGGGAAATACATTATAGTAAATTATGTCCATACACCTATATGAATGAAAGGGCAGTTAGAGCAACTGTCTCTTGCAGCTATGGTATTGGTTTGGTAACATGGTTGCAGCAAGCTTCCGTTTACTCATATGTATAAATAGACACCTGGCAATGTTATAATTGAAAGGGCAGTTAGAGCAACTGTCTCTTGCAGCTATGGTGTTGTTTTGGTAACATGGTTGTAGCAAGCTCCAGTTTACCCATATGTATAAGTGAGTACCAGGCACTGTTCTGAGTAAGACAAGACAAAGCAGTGAAGGAAATAAGCCTGAAGTTCTAGTACAATGAAGACTTTAACACTTCAACCCCAAGAACAAGCTTATGTACTATTTAAAAAAATAAAAAAATTTCTGTACCTTTGACCTGTGTTAATGAGATTTGCAAAATCATAAGCTGGGAAGTCTTCTACTAACAGGAGTTTTAAGCTCTCATATAAATGCAGAATCACACAAATATTACCTCACTCTTAATTATAAATGAGATAAACAGCAATGAAATCACAACTTAGATTTTTTGTTAATGATTTATTATGAAGCTAATTTTCAAAATTAAATTTTGTCTTCTTTCAATCTATGAAACTTGACAGGTCATTTTATACAACATTGTATTAACAAATTGTTTCTTCATTGTATTAACTTTAGCCAAGATATTCTATAAATCTGTGTGTGTTCATATTTTTCCTTCAAAATGGAACAGATTCAAAGAACTGACTTCATTGCAGCTGGGCACCCCCATATGTGCAGAGTTCCTTTCATTGCTGAAAGTGTCTGCGGAATCTTCAAAATTTTCCCGTAGCTCTGTGGAAGCTCAAAAATGTTCCCCTGACTTAGTCAGATATCTATTTACAGCTGCGTTGACTGGAAGAAGCTGCCATACCATGAAAAAATAAATGATATGTTGGTCTGTCAAACTGATTGAGAAAGATATTATTCTGGTACGTTGGAATTTGTGGGGAAAAAAAAAAAAAAAGAGTTGCAACTCCTAGACCAAATCATCATGTAGCATGTCCTTTGTAGTTCGTCACACTCACAACAGACAATCTGTAAGACTCGATATCTAGCCAAAATACCCACCACCGTCATCCTTAGGCCATCTGTATTGTCTGTGTCCATCTTCTCCTTGGTCTGTCTCTGCCCCTGCTTTCTCTGCAGTATCGTTATCTCTAGGCCATTATGGTATTTTATTTATCAAAATGCTACACCAAATGCTCACTATTTGTATTAACCATTTTCTATTCTTTTCTTTAAAATGCAAAGAAATATTTTATTTTCCAGACATTAAAAATAAAGCTCTTTATCAATACCAATATAAAGTTAAAAAAATTACATTATACCTAAATGTTTGTTTCTCTCCTTTTTTCCAAGTTTGGTATTCTATTTTTATATTTTAAGTAAAATTATACATACCACAAATAAATAATTTGCAAAGTACCTAATTTTCCACCACGCTAAAACCCAGGGCGACAATGAAAATAAAAAAACAATTCGTCTCACTAGAAAGTTTACGACTTTATATTTAAAAAAACCAAATTCTTGCAAATATAAAACAATGTTGGACTTGCCTGTTGAATTTTCAGCTCCAAGTCGTGTCTTTCTTTGGTGCTCAATGGAGGAGGTGTCTTTACAACATCAGCAAAAGATCTGATTTGTAGCGTGGGAACTATATGAGTATCTGGCTCATCCCCACTCTCTGAGGAGATTACACCAGCCCCATCAGAATGTAGATGTTTGATTGGAGTGGAAGCTGCCTCGTGGCCATCTTGTGAGTCTGGAGACACAGACTGGACATCCATTTCCTGCACCAGAAGAAACAACAGGTGGCTTGGAGAAACATATATAAATTACTTATGTTTAATGATACATATCTTGAGTGTTAGTGAAACCCAAATGGGTAGTGAAGAATAACAATACTGTAACCTACCAATCATGTCATAAGAGGTGGCTAAGAAGGGTTGTGCATGGGACTATTTTGCTACCCCATCCTGTAGAAACTTTAAACTACAAAAATTCATTCATAGACATGGGCAGATCAACATTTGATGACTAGGCATATATTTGTTGAAGATCTATGTTCCATGTTCTACAGGAAGCTAGAAAAGATTGATTGATGACTGCCCGCAGGTGGATCATCCGGGAAGCAAAGAATAGGCGGTGAATTGCCATACCAGCAAGACATAAAAGGTGACTAAAAAGGTTTGATTTGTTGAAGATCTATGTTTCATGTTCTACAGGAAGCTAGAAAAGATTGATTGATGACTGCCCGCAGGTGGATCATCCAGGAAGCAAAGAATAGGCGGTGAATTGCCATACCAGCAAGACATAAAAGGTGACTAAAAAGGGTTGTGCATGGAGCTAGCAATATCATCTTGTTAAATGACTTATAAAAAAATTAAAGATTTATTATTCAGGCAACATTTCTTAACACTCTTGGAAAAGTGTGAAAATTTGCCCAAGACCATGTGGGGCCTACATACAAATGTGTGAAACCTTTGGCAACTTTTTTATGGACAGGTCCCTGATAGCGCTTTGCCAAAGCTCCTCCTTCCTGCCATAAATAATATGGATATCCCTTAGTGATTTGGCATGCCATTTTTCATTATTATGTCTAAACTAATTAAGACGTGTTTCTCATCTCTTCCTCAAGAACAAAAAACACATTGTGATGCATTACATGAATTTATAGGAAAATTATTTATGAGAGGAAGTAAAAAAAAAAAGTAACAATATTATGTATTAACAGAATATGCCATATAAGGGTTTATTCTACTCATCCTCGTATCTACATTGCCTTTGTGTCTACATCATCCTCACAGCTAATAGGGATGTTCAAATCAAACTGGGACTTTTTGTTTTAGTTTTACCTGAAAGGGTTATAGCATGCTGGAACTACTATCATTAGTTAGGGGCACTTGTGTCCTATTACTGCTAGGTGGCCCATATGCCATGGGCCAGTCACGTGACAGATAAAAAAAAATAACGGACAACACTGTTAGTGCTTGCATAGAACAGCGTGTCATGAAGTTTCTTGTGAAAGAAGGCGTGAAACCTGCAGAAATTTTCTACTCTGTGGTATCACTACTAAAAGTGAACAATACATACGCATTTTGAGCGATGTGCATAACCGTCTGCCAAAAAAAAACCGCCTGGTTTGATCACAAAAGGCGTCCTGGCCCTGCAAGATAACGCTCGACCTTAAACCGCCCACTGCACTATGTACCATCTGTAGCAGCTCGGCTGGGAGGTATTGCCATATCCACCTTACAGCACATGCCTCGTTCCAAGTGATTTCCACCTGTTTCGATCCATAACAAAATTCCGGGAAGGTCAGCTTTTCCGCACTGATGACGAAGTGAAACAAACTGTCCTGGATTGGATTGGTTCAGACATACTGACAATTCTTTCTACACTGAAGCTTTTCAAGCATTATTTAAATGCTGGGATTATTGCATAAACGCGGCAGAAGTTTATATAAAAAAATAAAAGGCATTTTGACAACTTAAAAAAAAAATTGTTTTCCTTGCAAAAAAAAAAGTCCCAATTTCATTTTAACGCCCCCCCCCCCCCCCCCCCCATACATCCTCATCAGTGTTACATCATCCTAGTAGCTACATCAACCTAGTAGCTACATCAACCTAGTAGCTACATCAATCTAGTAGCTACATTATCCATCTTCGTGTCTTCTTTTTTGTCCAGTTGAAAAACAGGACCAGTTGTGCAGCTGGACCCATTACAAGGATCCTGTACAAAGCTGATATGTGGTCTCTTGCAGCGGCGATTCCTGTAACGGTAAATTTTACATGATGAGGTTGCTAGCTCTACACACAGCCTACGTTAGACATCTTTTTCGACATGCTTCTTCTCTTCTTCTGCGTTCATTCTCAGTCTCCCGCTTCTAGGCCCTGAACAGCGTTTCACAAGTAGCAGGATGTAGTCCAGAGAATGAAATGCTTTGTGTCGCTAGTTTACAGCTTGACTGCGATATTTGCACCTTTTGGTCCGACACATCTGTCTTCGACGGAGCTTCGACATGCTTGAAAGGTTATAGTGCCTTATTCTTTTATTTCGGAGTCCCACTTGCGTGACTCCATTAAATGTTTCTTCAAAATATTTTGTTTCAGAAACACAGATTATTATAAGAAATGTGTAATGTTCTAATTAAAACAGACAAACAGTCATTAACAAAATTGTCGACATCGATCCCTAAAACCAGATTTTTTGTTTTGTTTTTTTGCGTTCATCTTATTTTCTCTAATCCCCAAGGCGGGTGTGCGTTGCACTGTGTTTTTATTTTGCACTTGTCGGCCCAGTGCATCCAACTTCAGCATGCATTTTATGTAAGGGTCTGCTTCCTCCGGCATTTTCTAAGGGTTTGCTTCCCCGGGGTAACGGCCGGTGCTGTGATGGGGATTGAAACCAGCACCTTCGGCTTGTGAGCCGTGCCACTTAACCACGCCGTCCCCTAAAACCATATTTAAATAAGTTATTCCAATAATAATCTGAGGTATGTCTAAATGAGCTCAATGAAGCAAGTCAGGCTGTTGATCTGGAAGTGGGGTGGGGTGTGGGTGAAGGCACATGTGTGGCATAATGGTTAGAGTAGCATATCTCAGAAACCAAAACATGCATGTGTTCAGATTTAAGGTCATAATCTTATGAGAAGTTAACCTCTATTAAAAATGAATGCTGAAGTCAGATGCACTGGGCCTTAAGGTGCAAAACACTGAACAGGAGAATGAACATGATCCGCCTTGAAGTAAAAAAAAAAAAATATATATATATATACAAATATATTTAGACAAAAGAGAAGTTAATATTTGTAAAAAAGTACATTAAGAGATTAGAAACTTACTTTTTTTTAAAGAATAAATACCAGCATCAACATTTACCATTCTATTCAACAAGTTTTCTAAAAACTCCAATGAAAACATGAAAACTTAATTCATAGAACAACTGTCATCTACATCAAACTAGATAATCTGCCAGACCTGAAAACTGAAGGTAATTTCATCTATCTCTGGCAAGGTTCTGTCAGCCTCTGGTTCATCTGTTTCTTCTTCTTGTCGTGCATCCCTCACCTGGTTCAGGTCATGACTCAACTTCTCTACCTCTTGCTGTTATCAACGTGAAGTGAATATAAAAGCAATGATAGCACACAGTGAATGTGAGTTGTGAGTAGATACTGATCATGCATAAGAAGAAACATTGCAGCCATTGCTGCTGGAAATATATAAGTGGTGACATGTTTAACTGCACAGTGATCTTTTACTCACTCATCAGATTCATTTATATATACCGTTGCTGTGAATTTATGGTGACAACATGATTTGATATATAGCAATCACTCACTCTTGCTACACTATTAACACACATTCATTCAGGAACATCCATAAACACACACGCACATCTAAGAAAAACAAGTGAGAAAAGGAACAATAATGAGCAAGATTCAAACTACTGATGCTGTGGATATGTGGTGACATGACTAACTGGAGAGTGATCACTCACTCACATTCAGACACACATGTTGACATGCATTCCTATTAACTGGCTATGTCCACTCACTAAGAACCAGACTAACCTATTCATGCATGCACACAATCAAATTGAAGAAAACAATATACCAAAATATTGTAATTCAGAAAACAATCATGATGTTGTTGTTGTTCGAAGATATATTAGTTGAATTAACTCTTAAGGTAACTTAACTTAACGTCTTTATACTGGTTTAGAAGACCCTACAGAGTCTGTATACAACCAGTTACATTTACATCACCTTGCCTCTAAAAGCTATGCGCATCCAGTTTATTCTTAAATGCATTAACTGTCCCCACCTCCACTACCTCCCCTGGTAATGCATTCCAAGCAGACACCACTTTATAGCATTTCTTTTAGTAGCAGGTTAAAGTGACTCTTCCTACATCCTGAGTCGTATTTGAGAAGGATGACCGGGCTCATCCTGGCAGTAGTGCAATGTGAGGCTCCCCAGTAAGCTCACCACTAGGGGGATTACATTATCGACCCCCACCTCGTTGGCCAGACTGTTGTGGCACAGGCAGTTTCAAGACCAAAAATGAGGACATGAGGTGGGGATCTTACGATCAGTATATTTCAACTGACATTGACTAATCTTTTCTCTTAAAGAGCCATGGTAATGAACAAGATGTAGTTTATGTGAACTTCTTCAGCTTTTGTCTTGAAAAGGGCATCATTGTGACATTGTATCATAGTTTACAGCGAGGCTGCGACGTCTGCACCTTTTGGCCTAACACATTCTTTTTCAGCTTGCTATTTTGGGTACTGGGTTTGCCTTCTCACAGCGATCCCTATTCTCTTAGCCAGACTACACTAGCACAGCTTGTTTCTGTGGCCAACGCTGGTTTCCAGGGTCGCCGCTTAGAAGCAGAAAATAGAGTCTTGGTCAGCTCTGGTTCGTTACCCCTGATGCAAGTAACCAGCTATATGTTGATGGCTGCTGTTAGCTCATTCACTGAGCTGCATTTTCAACCCCGTTTATGTAAACTGGACAATGACCTCCTGACTCCTACACACAATCTCATTCATATGCCCATTCTCAAGACATACATATTAATGCATTTTTGTATTCAAAGAATAATGACAAAACACGTACGTGATACGTGAGAATAGAAACATTATACTGGAAAAGATGGCCTATTGCTGCTTTGAATGCATGGTAACATTATTAACTGAACAATGATCATAGAAGAAATATTTTTTTAAATAACAGGTGAGAATAGTGTGCAATAATGAAAAAATGTATAATGTTTCTGTGAACAATCACAAAACAAGCACACAGGAAAAATTATCTTCTTCTTCTTCGTTCATTGTCATATCAAGGTCCCAGTTTCTCTTACAAAGGACATCGTTGTTTGTAAGGCTGTTTTATCTCCATACATCTTTTTTCTAATATATGTCTCAAGAGGCCAGTATTGCTCTCTCTTTTCCTGCGTGAGCATGCAGCTTTGTAGAATATGTTCCACAGTCATGATATGCTCCCAACATGGACACTTGTCATCTGTCCCAATCATTTTGTTGCAAAGATGACCCTTGAGTCTGTTATGCCCAGTTCTCAGTCTGAAGATGATGACTTGTTCTTCTCTAGTTATGTTGAAGAAGCTGTTTTGTTTTCGTAAGTCAGAGTGTTGTTCAGCCCATTTTCCCCCAAAGTTGGCTTTAATTATGGTTTTGGTCTAATTATATGTGATGCTCAGCTGTTTGTGGGGGTGCTCCTTCACACTTTGCTAGTTTGTCTGCAGCTTCATTGTCTTCAATATTGCAGTGGAATGGGATACACTGTATGACCAACCTTGGGTGTTCTGCTGAGAGCTGTGTCAGGGAGAACATACATTGCTCAAGATCTTCATTTTTGTGTTGTTTTAGCGTTGCTAATACTGACACAGCATCATTCAGGAATACTATGTTTTCTTGGTAGATATCTTTATCTTGGATTACAAGCTCAGCTGCGGCCTTCGATGCCTCTGCTTCTGCACGGAAGTTATTGGAGTATGTTTCTGTTGATAAAACCCAAGTTTTTTCTTCTCCATTCCTTTGTTTGTAATAGACACCTCCATTGGATGTGGTTTTGTTAGCTGAACCATCTGTATATATGTGTATCCATGTTTCTGGTGGGTATGCTCTTATAAGATATTCTTCTGTGATAAATTTCCTTTCTAAATCTGTCTGAGTTCCCTTTTTCCCTATTCCATCTATGGTTTCTACCATCTCAGGGAACTTGGCTTTTTTTCATGGTGGGATTTGGAATGTTTGTTTTAGATCTCTAACCCATAGCAAGAAATCGGATGCAAACGGCCCTAACATCGCTGGAAGAGTGGGCGAACTCATGGCTGGTCAAAATAAACGAGGAGAAAACCACGTGCACAATATTCTCGCTCTGATTAAAACCCCAAAGTACCAAATTAAGCCTAAATGGCAAAATCCTGCAGCCAAACGACAACCCAACCTATCTGGGAGTCACATTTGATCGGCGCATGACATGGAAAAGTCAGATTGAGAGAAACCGAATGAAAGCCAGAGAAAGAATGGCGATCATGAGGAAACTTGCTGGCACAAGCTGGGGAGCAGACGAAGGCATACTAAAGAAACTGTACACTGGAAGAGTGAGACCAGTTCTCGAGTATGGCATCGCGGCATGGACAACAGCAGCGAAGGCGAACTTCGATAAAGTTAACAAACTTCAAAACCAAGCTATGAGAATCATAACTGGTGGCATGAAGTCAACGCCAATTGTAGAACTTGAAAAGATTACAAAACTGCAATCCATGACCGACAGAAGAGACTGCAGAGCCCAGCTGCAGTCAGAGAAACTCCGAAGACTGACGGACCATCCAATGTACCAGAGGCTAAACAATTTGGGAACTGGGAAACTAAAGCGGAGAAACTTTGCAGAAATAGCCAAAGCAAAGATGCACGAAGACCCCATAAACGCGCTAACAACACCAAAACCCATCACTACTGTACGAAAACCTACTTGGAGGCAGGACATATTTCCAGAGGTGGTAGAAAATATACCAGGTATTGCAAACAAAAACTGCCAGACCGAAAAAGAAAGGAGAGACACTACCCTAAGCTTCATAACGAAAAGCTACCCAAGCATGGACTGGACCCATGCATACACCGACGGTTCTGTAACAAACACTACACAGAACGGAGGGGCAGGAGCATTCCTGAACCTACCAAATGGCAGAAAAATAACACTGTCATTCGCTACTGGTAAGTACACAAGCAATTTCAGAGCGGAGGCAGAGGCACTGAGGGCGGCAGTGGAAGAAATGGCAACACACAGTGAAAATGAGAGCCACATAGTCTTGTTGACAGATGCTCTCGCCGTAGTCACAGCGCTAAAAAGCCAGAAAAACACTGAGCTTAATGACTTAAGAGCAGCACTCTGCAAACTGTGCCAGCTGTCCGCACCAAAAAGGGTAGTGGTACAGTGGGTTCCGTCACACTGCAACATCCAAGGCAACGAGGAGGCAGACAGACTGGCAAAAGAAGGTGCAAGGCTACCACAAACAGATACCAGTATGACGTACGAAGAGTCAAAACGGCTTATCAAAGCCAGGTACATTACCAAATGGGAAACCGAACATACTGGTTACACCAAAAACGATGCCTATTACCAGTTGAACCGAAGAGAGCAGGTCGTTGTCTTCAGACTTCGCACTGGCCACAATAGACTGAGGTACCACCTATTCAACAAATTGAAGATAGGGTGTACCGACGAATGCCCGTGCGGTACTGGTAAAATGACTACTGAACATCTGCTGCAGAACTGCCCGACATACGGGGATCAGAGAGAGCAGATGTGGCCATTGCCAGTGGAACTGCAAGACAAGCTCTATGGTAGTGGCGAGAGTCTCAGGACGACCGCCGCTTTTTTCGAAAAAATAATGGTTGCTGTCTGACTGTGTACGCAGAAGAAGAAGAAGAAGATCTCTAACCACTGCCTAGCTTATAATTTGGTCTGCTCTTGCAAGTTTTTTTGTTTTTGATATGAAGTGTTTTCTCTTTAATCTCTATTATCCCATGAGATTTATCCTGTCATACATTGGGTGATCAAGCATTCGTTTGAGCTTCTCCCCCTGCTGGAGTGTTTTGTATCTTTACATGTCTCCATCAATTTGTGTGATGTTCTCCATTGCATTTATTGGTGTTATTAAAAAAATATGACCAAAAAGAAAAATTTAGAAAATATATTTGATAATGAACAGAGGCGGTCTAGTTCTGCTTGAAAAAGTGACAGTTTATCCCTTTCTGCTGTGAAAATGTTACAGCTTTAACATGTAAATCAGTAATAGCACTCAAATATTTGCATAAATCCTAAACAAGGTTAAACTCAGTATATTGCTGTTGTGAATATGATGCAAGATGAAATGGTAAAACATAAAGTGAATTTGGCAGATCAACACTGGAAAATAGGAAGAATATGCATTTAAAAAATATAAATTTAAAAGGAATAAAATGTGACAATGCGTAGTGAAAAACTCAATCAAAATTATAATGAACCCAAACAGACATTTGCTATCATCATTGCATCCCTTGTCAGTGCCCTCTATAAATGTGTGTCTTTTCATCAATCTAGTACTTCAAGCATTCTAGTGGTGCCGAAGATGAAGCATAGTGAATGAGCTGACAGCAGCCAGCGACTAACACCTGACTGTTACATCAGAGCTGATCAAGACCATATTTCGCCTTCAAGTGGCGACCTGCAAATCAGTTGCATTAGTGTAGTCTGGCAAAAAAGAGAGAACAGGGATTGCAATGAGATGGCAAACCTGATACCCAAAAAAGTCTGCTGAAATCAGATGTGTCGGGTCAAAAAGCGTAAATATCACAGCCTAGCTGTAAACTACGACACAACATTCTTTTCACGATGAATGCCGAAGAAGAAGCAATCTAGTACAACAAATACTCAAAGTATTTTCAGCCATATTGTTATAAGAATGCATCTATGAGTTTTTTAAAATCTTTTCACTTTCATTGACAGGAATCTTCTAATAAAGTATATCTCAAACATTTCCTCATTTGACATATTAGCTGGTCATGACATTATCAGCATTTCTGTCACAGAAAATAGTTAGCGTGCAGTTTTGTAATCAGCTCGAGCTACACATTCAACAAAAAAACACCATTAATGGCCGACAATTTAAGGAATGCTCGTTTTATATTTAGCATGATAGATCACATCTATATATTTTTTCCTACTGTTTTCTACTGGCTTCCAACCTATTCAGTTTACACACGCGCATTTTTTCTATTTAAGGATTTTTTCCCCGCCACTCAGGTTTTAGTTGGTTTTTGTGTATGTGTTATTATCGGATAAAGCTGACATGTATGATCTTATGTCAGGGTGTACAAACTGAGCAGATGTTACAGCCAACACAATAGTTTTCTTTTTGTAACTACAAACTATCTTGTTTCATACGTTGCACACTGTTTGTAAGTCAGTGACTACATACTGACCTCATATTTCTTCAGTGTTTGCTCAAACTCTGTGGTCAGTGTCTGCCTCAGTTCTGTCAATTCTTTTGTATATTTGTCTCTTAATTCATTCTCTTCTCTTTCTCTGTCTTCCATGAATTCTCCCATCAATGTCCTGTGTTTCTCAACAAACTTTTTCTAAAATAAAATTCACATCTGATTTCAAAATTGAATCTAAAGCAAAGAATAAAAAATAATAAACAATTTCAATATAAATAGGTAGTCCCACAGACGATATTGATGTTGGGGATGAACTTTTAAGGACTGCATGCAAAATATACAAAAACAAAATAGTTCAGACACTTCATGAAAATATCTTGGATGGGATGGAATGGGTTGGGACAGACAGATAGACAAACAAACAGACAGACAGACAGATAGACATAGAACGAGAAAGAGAGAGAGAGAGAGTGAGAGAGAGAGAGATGAACATAGATTTATGGAAGGCCATGTATCTAGATAAACATGCATGCCTCACCAAATGTACAAACATACACAGTGAGTGAGAGAGAGAGACAGAGAGAGAGAGAGAGAGAGAGAGGGAGAGAGAGAGAGAGAGTGACAGAGACAGTGAATGAGGGAGAGAAATAGAGAGAGAGAGAATGACAGAGAGAGTGACGGAGAGAGAATGAGAGATAGAGAGAAGAGACAAGTGTTACTAATTAGAAGAACTGACATCACTGTATTCCATGCAGACACATAGGTGCTCATTCTGTTTCAACTATTGGTGAAGTGAATGTATGCTGATGATTTCTGTAGCTTACTGGTTTTACACATTACCAGCCCATCTTCTCAAGCGCCCCTTCCTCGATTCACCATTCCTGTAGCATCACGATCATCATTACAAGGTCATTGAGTGTTAAACTGTCACCATAAATTTGGCTCCATTTGAACATGTGGCCCACCCAGCCGAGGACATTCTCACCCACCAGCTCTTAAAGCAGGCCATGGGCATCAAGGATTGGAAATAACCCACTCCATCATTGTTCAAACCCAGGTCAAATTGGAAAGACATCATCCTCACTGCACGCAGCCTAGATCTCAGCCACTCACTATGACCCTTGTCACCTAAGCAGCCTACTTACCTACCTACCAACCTAGCCACTCATCATGTTCATGGACGGACCCTGTCACCTAAGCAGCCTACTTACCTATCCACTAAGCATGTTCATGGATGGACTCTTGTCACCTAAGGGGCTTACCTATCCGCTCATCATGTCCATGGACTCACTCTTGTTACCTAAGCGGCCTACCTACCAAGTCACTCATTGTGTTTATGGATGGACCCTTGTCCCCTAAGCGGCCTACCTACCTAGCTGAGTCACAGTATGTCCTGCATATGAATAATGTCTTTACTATGGGTGCTGTAAAAACTTAGAATACCATCTCTTTTATTGGAGTGAACCTATGCATGACCAGAAAATATTCAAGCCAAAGCCTTTGGTTGATTGTGCTCAACTTGGGGACCCCACTCAATGACAAGAAAAAAAACATCCATTGTTTCAAATATTGGAGAGTTAATGTTACATTTTTCAAAAGCTTAACTAACATACTCCAGTCAAATCCATATTTCCAAAGGCCGGCCTTTAACTACTCTTCACGAACTACTAGAAAATGGACTGATCAATCTATTTCTCTCCACAACTTTCTTCTGTTTGTGTGTGAGAAACAAGAGACCATATGAACTTGCAAACTGAACAAACACTAATACCTTCTCTGCTTTCAGTGTTTCATCGTAGTCCTTCTGAATGACAGATTTTGCCAGTTCTAGTTCCTCATCATATTTGTCTTTCAATAACTGACTTAGTTCTTGGTGCTCTCCACTTTGGACATCTGGACAATTGGAAACAATAATTAGACATTGCTTACACTTGTATCTCATATTTGTATAAGTTGGATGGAGAACTATTACAGAAGGCTGACACTTGAACTTATTTAGGAAGAAAAATGACACTAGATTGATGTATAAACAAAAGAAATGTCCACTCATATTGGTTTGGCCTCATATGCCTTCAACCAGCTGACAAACATTTGGAGATCAAAATCAATGAGCAAACACAAAAAGCTCAGGCTGTTTAACTCTGCCATATCAGAGTTACCATATGGATACAAAGGCTCGAAAATGACAGACACTAAAATGCTTTTGAAAATAAATGTCTTAGAAAAATTTTGAGCATTGGATGGGAATAATTAATGACCAACAAGCTAATAAAGAGAAATCCTCAACCATCCATTTCTTTCTATCATCATAAGAAATAAGCAGTGGACATACATTGGGTATGTGCTTAGAATGAAGAACAACAGAGTGTAAGCAGCCTTCTTCTAGGTTAGAAAGAAAACTTTAGAAACAATGGCTCAAATATGAGACTCTATGGGCAAGAAGGGAAAACCTATAATTTTTACAAAACAAGCTATAGCCATTTAATGTTTGGTGTGAAATAAATTTCTCAAGTAAAAGCTGTTTAAAAAAAAAATCAAGTTTCAATTGACCGATTTTTCTTTGAAGAACTTTCATGAAGTCTTGTACATAATAAGTAATGTTCTAGTCCAAATATTATTCACACTGGTACCAAAAGAGTAGCACAGAATAGTAGCATTGTAGCCTGGCAAGTATATCATAAGAGGCAACAAAGGAGGAATAGGCATGAGGCTGACTACTCTATCTTAAATACTGGAACAGATCAAGACCATCAAATATCTTGAAAATATAATAATGCAAAATGAGATATGCAGAAAGGAAATCAAGAGGGGGAATGGGGATGACCAAATCTGTTTTTAACCAACATGAGTCATATATTGACATCCACCAACATGAGTCATATATTGACATCCACCAACATGAGTCATATATTGACATCCACCAACATGAGTCATATATTGACATCCACCAACATGAGTCATATATTGACATCCACCAAGATGAGTCATATATTGACATCCACCAACATGAGTCATATATTGACATCCACCAACATGAGTCATATATTGACATCCACCAAGATGAGTCATATATTGACATCCACCAACATGAGTCATATATTGACATCCACCAAGATGAGTCATATATTGACATCCACCAAGATGAGTCATATATTGACATCCACCAAGATGAGTCATATATTGACATCCACCAAGATGAGTCATATATTGACATCCACCAACATGAGTCATATATTGACATCCACCAAGATGAGTCATATATTGACATCCACCAACATGAGTCATATATTGACATCCACCAAGATGAGTCATATATTGACATCCACCAACATGAGTCATATATTGACATCCACCAAGATGAGTCATATATTGACATCCACCAACATGAGTCATATATTGACATCCACCAAGATGAGTCATATATTGACATCCACCAACATGAGTCATATATTGACATCCACCAACATGAGTCATATATTGACATCCACCAACATGAGTCATATATTGACATCCACCAAGATGAGTCATATATTGACATCCACCAACATGAGTCATATATTGACATCCACCAACATGAGTCATATATTGACATCCACCAAGATGAGTCATATATTGACATCCACCAACATGAGTCATATATTGACATCCACCAAGATGAGTCATATATTGACATCCAAACAAGTCACACACAAATTAAAAAGGGGAATGATAAGATGTTATGTACACTCGTCTCATCACAGAAGAGTACATAGACAATAAGTATCCAGCAGACAGGTGGACACATACCAATACAGATGACTCAGCTACAAGCACCACCCGAGACGCAGAAGGAGTGGTGATCAGACAAATGAATGGCAAAAACGTAACCAAGTTCAAGTCATAGGCAAGTTCTCAAAAGTCTTCAAAGCCAAAAATGAAGCTTTTAAAGACTGCAGTAGAAATGGCTCTACAACACAACAATCATATGCATAGAAAATTGTGATAGTTACTGATGCACAGTCAGTCATAATGGCACTCAAATCCCACAAAAACACTGAAATGAATGAATTGACGGCAGCTGTGGCGAAAATGTCTCATGTCACGGTTTCAAAGGAAACTGGTGAAACTAGGAAGCCAACAGTCTAGCCAAAAAGTGAGAGAAACTGATACAAGAAGAATATCTTGTCAACTATGAAGAAGTAAAAGTCATAATAAAGGGCAAAACAACATAAAGTGGTAGGAAGAGTACCCAAAATACCAAGCAGAAGACAGATACTACCAACTGCCCAGAAAGGACTAAGTTATCATACTACATCTCCAAACTGGTCACAACAGAATAAGACACTACCCGTACACCAAATTCAGGATAGGTACCACCAGCCTATGTTACTGCAGCCTGCAAACATGATAGCAAACCCATAAACTTCAAGACTGCCCCCAGCACAGAAATCTGAGAGGAGAAGGAAGTGGTACACTCTGACTCCCCTTGAGGAGAAACTGTCAGAGGTGTTGAGATCCTGAAAAATATGGCAGAATTTATTGAAGAATTCAGTCCCAGTATGAGTGAGCAATGATCGCAGAATAAGAAGAAATACTCTGTCTTTACTGTATGTTGCAGAAACTTTGACAATGAACAAATGAATGGAGAAGAGAATTGATGCCTTTGAAATGTGGATATATAGAAGAATTGGATACATCTCCTAGAAAGAAAAGAAAAATAAGCAAGTTTTGAGAAATTATCATTGCAAGGAGAATTTGTCAACTAAATCAAAGTCTGCTAGTTAAGATATTTTGGTCACAAAAAGACATAACACGTTACTGAAAACAACACTGGAAGGAATGGTGGTTGGTCAACATGCCTGAGACAAACAATGCTTATGTGGAAGTATAACATCACGAGATGGACAGGGAAAAGTCTGGCAGATTGAATCATCAAAGTAAGAGACAAAGAGGATAATGAAGATCCATTGCAGCCAATCTTCACTTTGGAGATTGCATCTGGACTGAGCTGAATTGAAGGATAGTTGTACAGTGGAATGCGGAGGGAGTCATTAACAAAAAGCTTTCCCTAACACATCACTTGCATGAAGGTAAGATTGACGTGGCATGTATACAAGAAACGCACCTCAACAGCAACCATAAATTCTCAATCAGAGGATACCAGGCCTTCCGCCTAGATAGAGAAGGTCACAAAGGAGGGGTTCTGATACTGACCCGTAACTGCATACCGAGTAGCGCGGTATCTGTCAATCACACCGGACAAGCAGAAATTGTAGGAGTTGACATAATGGCTCAAGAGACGAAGATCCGCACCTTCAACCTGTACGGACCACCAAATAAAGACCTATCGCTCTCGAGTATGGAAGTCAATGACTCCAACTGCGTAGTAGTTGGAGACTTCAACAGCCACTCGGAGAAATGGGGATACTCGGACACAGACAGCAGAGGTGACGAAGTGGAAGATTGAGAGATAGACACAAATCTCTATCTAATCAATAGGCCGGAGGATAGCCCTAGCTTCTATTCTAGAACATGGCATACCACCTCTACTCCAGATTTGGCCTTTTCCACGGTGGACATTCACCATAAAATAGACCGCCAGGTGCTAAACCAATTGGCAGGTAGCGACCACAGGCCAATTAGGCTAGAAGTTAATATGGAAGTAGGCCCACAGGAAACAAACCCGCTGCCACGATGGAATTACAAACGAGCTGACTGGGACAGATTTGCAAGCCTGACAGATGGGCTGTGTGAAACCATCAACACACAGAACAACAAAATGAAGCCCATGGTGGAAAGCCTAAGCAAAGCAATAATGCAAGCTGCCACTGAAACCATCCCAAGAGGGGCAAGGAAAAATTATAAGCCCTATTGGAATGATGATTTGCAGAAAGCAGAAGACGCAGTCACAAATGCTAGGAACATGGCAGAGAGAGAACAATCTATGGAGGCAAATATTGTCCTCAAAGCCGCCACGGCAAAATACAAATACACTCTAAACCAAATAGCAAGAGAAAGCTGGAAAAACAAAACAGAAAAACTCAATTTAGACAAAGAAGGGAACAAATTATGGAAGCTAGTCAGAGCCATGAATGACGAAACTCCATCAAACAAACAAATTACCATCAATCAGGGCGAAAACTTGCTCACTGGAAAAAAGGCAGCAAACGCCTTTGTTGAACATTATGCCAGAGCAAACCACATTGATGTCCCTGCAGATAGGCATACAGACATTAGTGAAGAGCAAAAGGGGCACGACAACATCAATATGGCACCAGAAGAGCATATGATGGCAAAATTAACAATGAACGAAATGGAAGAGGCCATGAGAACATTAAAGAAAAGGAAATCTCCCGGAAAAGACGGGATAACAAACAAAATGCTGATGGGGCTGGGCCAAACAGCAAAGAGGAAACTACTATCAGTCCCGAATCAAAGCTGGAAAAGGGGTATTGTACCCCAGGCATGGAAAGACGCAGTACTTGTACCAGTACCAAAGAAAGGAAAAGACAAAACAGATCCAAATGGATACAGGCCTATCAGCCTACTGAGCTGCGTAGGCAAACTGATGGAACGTATGATAAACACCAGACTGATGTGGCATCTGGAAGAAAAACACATACTAATTTCACAGCAAGCAGGCTTTAGACAGCACAGATCCACTGAGGATCAGGTCATCCTCATAGCCCAGGAAATAGAAGATGCCTACCAGGAAGAAAAACACACAGTAGCGGTTTGGGTGGACCTAGAAAAGGCATTTGACAAAGTCTGGAAAAGGGACTTAGAGTCAAGTTAAGAAGAAGTGAAGTTTGTGGGAAAATGTACAAATGGATCAGCCACTACCTCAAAAACAGAACGGCCATAGTTCAAGTACAAGGGCAGATGTGCAAAAAGATGACACGAGCAGGGAGTACCCCAAGGGGGAGTACTGTCACCCACACTCTTCCTGGTGTATATAAATGATATAACAGAGAATATACCAAGAAGAGTCCATAGCTCAATGT
Source organism: Ariolimax columbianus (assembly GCA_036924085.1). NCBI lineage: Eukaryota > Metazoa > Mollusca > Gastropoda > Stylommatophora > Arionidae > Ariolimax > Ariolimax columbianus. Next base: position 113,742,032 of record JAVGWX010000001.1, on the reverse strand, counting down.
TTGCAGACGATCTGGCTATGTGGACCTCTGAAAAGAACCTCACCATAGCAAGAAATCGGATGCAGCAGGCCCTAACATCGCTGGAAGAGTGGGCAAACTCATGGCTGGTCAAAATAAACGAGGAAAAAACGACATGTACAATATTCTCGCTATCAAACAAACCCCAAAACACCAAATTAAGTCTTAACGGCAAATACCTGCAGCCAAACGACAACCCAAACTACCTGGGAGTCACATTTGATCAGCGCATGACATGGAAAAGTCAGATCGAGAGACTAAGCTTTATATCGAAAAACTACCCAAGCATGGACTGGACCCATGCATACACCGACGGTTCTGTAACAAACACTACACAGAACGGAGGGGCAGGAGCATTCCTGAACCTACCAAATGGCAGAAAAATAACACTGTCATTCGCTACTGGTAAGTACACAAGCAATTTCAGAGCGGAGGCAGAGGCAATGAGGGCGGCAGTGGAAGAAATGGTGACACACAAAGAAAATGAAAGCCATATAGTCCTGCTTACAGATGCTCTCGCCGTAGTCACAGCGCTAACAAGCCAGAAAAACACTGAGCTTAATGACTTAAGAGCAGCACTCTGCCAACTGTGCCAGCAGTCTGCACCAAAAATCGTAGTGGTGCAGTGGGTTCCATCCCACTGCAACATCCAAGGCAACGAGGAGGCAGACAGACTGGCAAAAGAAGGTGCAAAACTACCACAACCAGATACTAGTATGACATACGAAGAGTCAAAACGGCTTATTAGAGCTAGATACATGACCAAATGGGAAACCTAACATACTGGCTACACAAAAAACGATGCCTATTACCAGTTGAACAGAAAAGAGCAGGTCGTGGTCTTCAGACTTCGCACTGGCCACAATAGACTGAGGTACCACCTATTCAACAAATTGAAGATAGGTGGCACTGACGAATGCCCGTGTGGTACCGGGAAAATGACCGCTGAGCATTTGCTGCAAAACTGCCCGACATACGAGGATCAAAGAGAGCAGATGTGGCTATCACCAGTGGCAGCACTAGACAAGCTCTATGGTAGTGTCGACAGCCTCAGGATGACCGCTGCTTTTTTCAAAAAAATAATGGTTGCTGTCTGACTGCGTATGATGAAGAAGAAAAAGAAGAAGAAGGATAGTCTGAAGTCAACAGATGACAACTTGCATTCAGGAAGACCCCCAACATCCTCTGATGACACTGATGTTGGTTCAGGAAGACCCACAACATCTGATGACACTGATGTTGGTTCAGGAAGACCCACAACAACATCTGATGACACTGATGTTGGTTCAGGAAGATCCACAACAAAATCTGATGACACTGACGTTGGTTCAGGAAGACCCACAATAACATCTGATGACACTGATGTTGGTTCAGGAAGACCCACAACATCTGATGACACTGATGTTGGTTCAGGAAGACCCACAACAACATCTGATGACACTGATGTTGGTTCAGGAAGATCCACAACAAAATCTGATGACACTGACGTTGGTTCAGGAAGACCCACAATAACATCTGATGACACTGATGTTGGTTCAGGAAGACCCACAACAACATCTGATGACACTTAGGAAGACCCACTCCGCCATGACAATACACCAGCCGACACAACACTGCTCCTTCTGGAACGTTTAGAAAAAAAATGAAGACAAGTGTGCTTCCTCATCTACCCTCCTGTCCCCCTATTGCCTCCAATAGACTTTCTTTCTATTTCCCAAACTGAAATCAAGTTTGAAAATAAAGATGATTTCAGATCAATGAAGAAATTAAGAGCAATTCGCAGATGAATCTACATAGGACCTTCAAAAATGCTTACATCTAGAAGTACAAACGGCGATGTATAAATAGAAGATGGGAGTATTTCGAAGTAGACAAGGCTGACAAGGTCCCAGGTAAGAACAAAAAAAGTTATATTTAAAAGTTCTGGAACTTTTTTTGAACAGACCTTGTATTCACATTAAAAGGTCTCAATTCTTCACTCTAAGAATTTGTTCATTGCCCATGTTTCTATGCCTTACAGTAGTCACGAGCATACATAATACTTGGTCACTCTATTTTACATTTGTGAGTTCATTGTTTGAATTTCGATATTTGTCTCATGGTGGTGAAAATAACTTTCACCATCACTATTCTCTTCCTGATTTCTATTTAGCATTCTACATTAAATTTTCAAATTAGAAGTCTTAGTCTGTTCTAGTATTTATTAAAGTATATATCCTTTCAATGTCCATGTGGGTCCTAGAAAACAAAGAACGTGCCCAAGGTGACCTTCCAAATATATTGTTAAAGGGGTATGAGCATGGGGCTAGCAACCTCATCATGTAAGGCAATTTGTAACAGGAACTGCGATTGTAAAAGCATATGAAGTGCTTCAGCATAATGCAACCTGGCAAGTAGCCATCACTTTACTTTATAAAGAGCAAAAATGAGACACAATAGCATTTTTTAAAGAAAATAATGACACTAAACACCAGAAAATCATCTCTACATAGCAAACTCAAAGAGAAGAACATACCTTCCAAAAGGTGGTCATATTTCTCCTCTGCTTCATTCAGGTCTTTGCGAATTTTCTCTATCTCCTGCTCGTGGTTGAAAACCAATGATGTTCTCTCTTCCTCTGCCTGTTCCAATTCTTCTTTCAGTTTGGTGATTTTTTCTACATATTCTTTTCTGATACTCTCAATTTCAGTTTCTATGTCCGCGACGGACAAAGCATTCGTCGAGACAGTCAAGCTTCCATAATTATGAACGGCACTCTGTAATCTGGGTTCACCGTTCAAATTCTCAGTAATGATGGTTCCTTGCGTTAATTCAGCTTCATCTGAATGAACGGCAGATTCTGCTGTAAAAGTGGACTGCTGAACGTGAATATCAGAAACCTCCTGTGAGAAATTGTGAGATTCAATTTCAGCATCAGCAAGCTCAGTTAAGGGTGCTGATGTTGATGGTTCCTGCGAAGTGAAGACATCAGTACTGGAGCTTGGTGGGTGATCAGCATCATTTAGTAATTGAGACACAACTACAGTGGATGTTGTTTCTGGAGACAGGTCTTTTGCTGATTCAATGTGGAGGGTTGATTCTGATTCGTCAGACTGAGCCGTTAATAGTTCTGCTGCTTGCCTCTTCAGCTCAATCTCCATTTGTATCCTGAATTCAGACTGGAGTGTTTCCACCTCCATTTGTCTGTCATGCTCCAGCTCTTGTTTCAAAGTCTAAAAAAACAAAATAGAAAAAAAATTATGAAACCAAAGGATAAATTACGACACCATATCTCTTCACTTTTCAATTTTGCATTGGAACATAGGGCTCAATGGTCACTCTCACCCTGATTCCATAGGCATATAGGACCCGATGGTCATCCTCCCCTGATTCCATAGGAATATACGGTTATAACAGTCACTCTCCACTGATTTCATATTAACATAGGATTGCATCAGCAATTCTCTACCGATTCCATAGAAACATAAGACTGCAATGATGACTCTCCACTGATTCCTATTTTGAGCAGTCTTCATGAACTCCACTAAAGGGACTTCAGTTAGCTTAGCTTAACTGTTCTTTAATAGGTATTCTTTGGCCTCTTCTTTTCCCCTGTGAGAACAAATCTAGTTAACTAGACATTTTGGCATAAAATACACTAACATTGGTGTTCTAATCTAGTTAACTAGACACTGTCATAAAATACACTAACATTGTATTAAAACTTGCAAATAGAAGCTAGGGCATTAAGGAAACAATGAAGTTATTTGACTAATCGTATCAGAGTAAGTTTCCAAACAAATATTTCACAATTCTAAGAAGTGTATGTTGAAGCATAGTGATAATGAGTCCAAGTATTTTATAGACACTTGTACAGTCTGATTAATGTTGTAGTAGAATGCTCGCTTTTCATGGCAGAGGTGCAGGGTTCGACTCCCATTACTGACACACACAGGTGACCAGACTGTAAATTGGTACATGGCTTTTTGGGAGTGAAGCTGTGGCTTCATACAATGAAGTCTCTAACACTTCATCCCTGACAGAAAGAAGTCTCTGCTATGGGACCACTTATACCTTTATCTTGATGACCCGTTCCTCAGCGTAGCTGCGCGTCCAAACTTCGTCTCCAGCGGACCCTGTCTTGGGCCACAGAAGTCCAGTGCATGGTAAGTACTCCTCTAGAGACATCTCAGATGTTGCAGCATATAGCAAGGTAGGTCTTCACCGCTGTATCTTCTTACCTTGGAGGTACTCGACTGCTGTCACTGTGCTCCATCGACAATTTTTTTGTCGTAACATGTGACCTGCATATCTGTTTTGCCTTGTCTGCATGGATTACTGCATCATTCACCAAGGACAATCACCTTATGTCAGAATTGTGGAGACCTTGAATAATGTATGCAATTCCGGAGAGTGATTCCGACCAAGCATCTCTCATCAACTATAAAAAGGTTTTTGATTCGGTAGAATCACATTTTTTCTTCTGACTTAAACTTAAAGTCTTAATACTGGTTTAGAAGACCATGCAGTCTGTATACAACCAGTTACATTTACATCACCTTGCTCTAAAAGCTATGCGCATCCAGTTTATTCTTAAATGCATTAACTGTCCCTGCCTCCACCACCTCCCCTGGCAATGCATTCCAAGCAGACACCACTCTCTGACTAAAAAAAATATTTTCTAATATCTAATCTGGACCTCTCTTTAGTCAGCTTGTAGCTATGCCCTCGTGTTATTGTGGGTGGCTGTTATTTTAAAAAACTTGTTATAGTCTAATTTATCGATTCCTCTGATCATCTTATAAACCTGTATTAAGTCACCACGAATTCTTCTCTCTTCAAGACACTAGGTCGGTTTTTCTGAGTCGTTCCTCATAACTGTAATTCTGGAATCCCACTATCATCTTTGTCGCTCTTTTTTGTATTCTTTCCAGCATGTTTGTATCCCCTCTATGATAAGGACTCCACACCTGTACACAGTACTCCAATCTAGGTCTAACTAAAGCTTTATACAGTTTGACGATCACTTCCTTGCTCCTATGTTTAATATTTCTTTTTATCATACCTAACATTGCATTTGCCTTTTTCACTGCTACCTTAACTTGCTCACTCACCTTTCCTGTATGATCTATTATAACCCCTAGGTGCCTTTCCTTATCTATCTTTCTAATATCGTTTTCTCCCATTCTGTAATTATGTTCCATATTGGATCTACCCATGTGGATGACTGTACATTTATCTACATTAAACTCCATTTGCCAGCTTACAGACCATTCTCGAATTTTATCTAAATCCGACATCAATATATCCACTTCCGCTTTAGATGAGACACTACTGCATAGTTTTGTGTCATCAGCAAATTTTGCAATCATAATTGATATATATCAAGAACAAAATTGGTCCCAAAACTGAGCCCTGTGGCACACCACTTTTCCCTTCACACCACTCAGAGTACTCCTTATTTATGCCCACCCTCTACCTTCTTCCTGTTAACCAATTTTCAATCCATTTGGCAACTTCCTCACCTATTCCATGTGATTTTAATTTTCGAAATAATCTTTGATGAGGTACTCTATCAAAGGCCTTTGCAAAATCCAGATAAATAACATCCACTGGCTCCCCTTTATCTAACATTTTGGTAACCTCCTCCATGAATTCTAATAGATTTGTTAAGCATGATCTCCCTCTGGTAAACCCATGCTGACTATTTCTAATTAGATTAAATTTGTCTAAATGCATTACAATGTTTTCTTTGATTATTGACTCTAACAATTTACAGACTATGCTCGTTAAGCTCACAGGTCTATAGTTTGCTGGATCTGCCTTTTTGAATAAGGGGATCACTCCCGCATCTTTCCAATCCTGTGGAACAATCCCTTGTGCAAGTGATTGAGAACATAATATAGCCAATGGTTTTGCTAATTGGTCTCTAATTTCAAACATCAATTTTGGATGAATACCATCTTGACCTGGACATTTATCCACTTTCAACCCCTCCAATTTTTTAAAAACCATTTCCTCTGTAATACAGATTGATCCTAATCCTGCTGTATCCATGTCTCTTTGAAAAATATCTACAGGCTCTGGGATCTTGGAGCAGTCCTCTTTTGTGTAGACTGTGCCAAAGTACTGATTGAGCAGATTAGCTGCCTCCCTATTCTCACTTATTATTTTCCTTGTACTGTCTATGAGAGGGCCTACTTTGTCTTTCGTTCTTTGTTTATTTCTAACATAAGAGAAGAAGCTTTTACTGTCAGTCTTCATCCTCTGAGCAAGTTTTTTTTCAAAGTCTATTTTTACTGTTTAATTCGCTTTCTGAGATATGTTCTGCTTGTCCAAATATTTTACATATGTTTCTTTTGATTTACCTGCCTCTATATATTTTGTCCATGCTTTATTTTTTGCTCTTCTACATTTCACTACAAATCTAGTTATCCACTTTTTACGCTTGGGGTTTACCTCCCTATATGGAACACATTCCTCTTTTAGCGTTTCTAGAACTGTTTTAAAACTCTCCCACTCTTGTTCAATATCTGTTCCAACAACAATATCTTTCCAGATTATGTGGTTCGCTGCCTCTTTCATCCTCTTAACATCTGCCTTAGAGTATCGTATGTTCACGTGTTTATGTTTACTTCTTTCCCTACAATAAGATCCCAATGGATGATTTGATGGTTTCTTGAGCCAAACAGTTCCCCAACGGTAACGTTTTCAATCATATTTTCCTCTGTAGTAAAAACTAGGTCGAGTATGTTTTTGCCTCTGGTGGCTGCTTCTACATGTTGAATTAAAAATTGTCAGTTATGCACTTAACAAAAGGTTTTGACTCTACAAGTGCTTCTGCCATATCCCATTTTATTTCTGAAAAATTGAAATCTCCCATTAATAATAATTTCCCTTCACTTGCCTTTGCTATGCTACTAATCAGCTCCTCATCTTCCTCTTTTTGATTTGATGGACATCTATAGCACACTCCAATCACTGTTTTTTCACCCCCACTATCTATTTCTCCCCATACACTTTCATTTTTGTTACCACATGATAAATCATCTTTGATCGTTATATTAACAGAATTTATACAGTATAATAAAATGCCACCTACCTTAGTTCTTGTCTCCAACTATCCTATCTTTCCTTAACATTGTATATCCCTCTATTTCAAGTTCACTATCTGTAATCTCCTCATATGTCCATGATTCTGTTAATCCTATTATATTTGGTTTTTCTTCTTCTACATACAGTTCCAATTCTTCTCTTTTATTTACTATGCTTCTCACATTTGCATAAAAACATTTTAGTTTGTAATGTTGTTGGTTTTCCTCTTTTTGCTTCTGCTTTATCATTTTAGTGTTTGCTTTTCCACTATTTATTTCATACTTCCCTGACACCAACTCTCCCTTTTGACTACATTCTCTATAGCACCCTATTGTAGGCCTATCTTTAGTCTCATACTTCATAGTTGGAACAAGGTGTAGGTCCTGGTTACATCAGAATTCTTGCCAACAATTATACGAACTGCACTACCATATTTCATCCCTTCCAAAGCCCAATTGTGGTACAAATTCAGAAATGAGTCCACCAGGAGGATCCTATCTCACCGAACCTCTTCTCCGCATGTTTGGAATCAGTCATCAGCCTATGCGACTGGGACATCTTTGGCATCCTTATTGATGGCAGACGCCTCAATCACTTTCGATTTGCCAATGACATAATGCTCATCACAGAGTCAGCAGCATAAGCCAACCAAATGATGCAGTTACTCAATGGAGAGGACAGGAAAGCAGGACTGGAGAATGTCTTGAAGACCAAAGTGTTACGCAATCGCTTCGCCACTTGGGATCCAGTCTTCATTGGCAAGGTACGATTAGCGGATGTCAACGAGTACATCTATCTTGGGTGCCATCTCAATATGGAGAATATCCTGGAACCTGTACTGACAAGACGTCGTCGGGTGAGTTGGGCAGCCTTCTCGTCTATTGACACGGTCCTGGACGGTTACCATGACCAGTACCTACAATCTTCCCTCTTTAATTCCACTGTACTCCCTGCGATGTGCTATGGTGCTAAGATGTGGACACTAACAAAATCCCTAGAGGAAAAATTGAGAGTGACCCAGGCCCCCCTTATACCTTTATCAAATATGAAAATGTTCTGGTAATGTTGAATAATGAAGATATTAATAATCATAGATCAAAACAGTGTGGCTAGAAAATATAGCTAGTGTACAGGGCTGTTCTGTCTCTGTCCACTGACATACAAGGCTGCTCTGTCTCTGTCCACATCTGCCAGATAAGTATTTTTTTTTTTTAATGATCTCTTGCAGAACCAATAGAAACACTGTTTTACACTAATATAGGTGTTGAGAAATTTGAACCCTGGTCTACACTAATAATGAGCATAAAAAATGGGAAACTGGTTCAACACTAATTATGAGGATTAGAAATGGGAAACCTGGTTTTACACTAATAATGATGTCGAGAAATTTGAACTCTGGTTTACACTAATAAGGATGAGAAATGGGAAACCCATGTTTTACACTAATGAGGTCGAGAAATGAGAAACCCTGGTTTTACACTAATAATGAGGTTGAGAAATGGGAAAACATGGTTTAGATTAATAGAGGCACTGTGAAATGAGAAACCCTAGTTTAGACTAATAATGTTACGGTCTTACTAAATATGTACCTCAATCATTTCCTGGTAACTGTGTTCCCGCTCTTCAATATGATTTTGAAGTTCAGTCTCTCTTTCTTTTGCTTCCATCAATTGCTGATCCAACTCTTGAACTTGCTTATTCAAACTATCTACAAGATCTTCCAGAGCCGTTGATGAGCTGGAATTGTTATTATTATTATTGTTGTTTGTGGCATACTCAAACGAGTCAAGTTCATATGGTATGGAATTTTCAAGGTCACAAGCATTGCCATTCTTGTTTTCCTCGTCATTGTGGTCCGATAAAGACAGTTTATTCTCATCAAGATCACTTGAACCAAGTTGAAGAGCATCTGAAACACCGTCCCTGTCAGACATAAAGGATCCATCAACACTAGTACCACCGTTGTACTCTTTGCTGATAGATGACTTTGTGTGAGACGATTCCTTTTGTATGAGGTCTCTATAAAGTTTCTCACTCTCTCTCTTCTCCAGTTCAAGATGCTTGATGATGGAGTCTTTCTCCAACAGCAGGTCCTGAAGATGAGAACACTGAGAAAGAGCGTCGGAAGCCTGCTGTTGCAGATTCCCCAGTTTCTGCCTCAATTCAGTTACATCTTTGTCCAGGGAACACGAACGCAGTTCCTCGCACTCTAATTTAGTGATTAGCTTTTTCAATTGGACATCTTTGTCAGCAAGTTCAGATTCTAGACCTTTCAAATGAACTGATAAATCTACATGAGATGATCTTGATGTGTCTCCAGTGTCAAATTCTGTATCAGAAATGAATGTGTTGGCCATGGTCTTGTCAATGTTGTCCTGGTGCTCAGATATTGGAACAGACGTGACCTCTCCATTCTGGCTATCTACTTTCAATGTATCACTACTGATCCCATTGAATCTGTCATGGATAAGGTCTGACATCTGCTGATCTTTTTTCTCTTTGATGGAATTAATCTCTTTCTCAAAGGCAGCTTCCATATCTTGAACTCTTTTCTCATAATAAGACTTGAGTTCCTCATACGGCTGCTCCCATTTGTTTTCCAAGACATCTGATTCTTGCCCTAGCTCATCTGAAACATCAGAAAAAATCTTTCAAAATGTGACACCAAAAATAAAAGACAACCAGACCATAAATGATGATAACATAATATAAAATTACCTTTGTTTTAAACCAAGCTAAAGAAGCACCTGAAAAATCAATTATATCTTCTTTATATTCTGTCAGGCGTCGACTTGAATTTGTTCAAAGAAAGCAGCAATCATCCTGAGGCTGTCGATACTGCCATAGAGGTAGTCTAGTGTTGGCACTAGTGATGGCCACATGTGTTTTCTCTGGTCCTAGTATGCAATTTTGCAGCAGATGGTCAGGGGTCATTTTCCCAGTACTACAGGTGCACTTGTCAGTATAATAGTATCTATCTTCATTTATTGAATAGATAGTATCTCAGTCTGTTGTGGCCTGTGTGGAGTCTGAAGACCACCACTTGCTCTCTTCTGTTCAACTGGTAATAAACATTATTTCTTGTGTAGCCAGTATGCTCAACTTCCAATTTGTTCATGTATCTTGCCCTAATAAACCTTTTCAACTTAACATCTTTATACTGGTTTAGAAGCCCCTGCAGAGGCTGTATACTACTTCTTCTTCTTCTTTATTCGTTCTCAATCTCCCGCTACCAAACCCTGAAAGGTCTTAAGTAGCAGAATGTAGACCAGAGAACGGAATGCGTTGTGTCGTAGTTTAAAGCTTGGCTGCGATATTTGCACCTTTCGGTCCAACACATCCGACTACAGCAAGCATTTTTTGAGTACCGGGTTAGCATTCCCTCTTCGATCCCTTCTCCTTAGCCAGTCAGCCCTGCTGCAGCCTGTTATCCAGGATCACCGCGTGGAGGTGTAGAAGGGTCTTGGCAGCTATGGTTCACTGGCCCTGACGCTAGCAGTCAGCTATGGGTCGCTGACCACTGCAGCTCATGTGCTGCTCAGCATCTTGATACCAGAGTCTGTATACAACCAGTTACATTTACCTCACCTTGCTCTAAAAGCTATGCGCATCCAGTTTATTCTTAAATGCATTAACCGTCCCTGCCTCCACTACCTCCCCCAGCAATGCATTCTAAGCAGACACCACTTTCTGACTAAAAAAATATTTCATGATATCTAATCTGGACCTCTCTTTAGTCACCTGGTAGCTATGCCCTCTTGTTATTGTGGGTGGCTGTATTTTAAAAAAACTTGTTACAGTCTAATTTATCCATTCCTCTGATCATCTTATAAACCTGTATTAAGTCACCACGAAGTCTTCTCTCTTCGAGACACTGTAGGCCGGTTTTTCTGAGTCGTTCCTCATAACTGTAATTCTGGAATCCTACTATCATCTTTGTCGCTCTTTTTTGTATTCTTTCCAGCATGTTTATATCCCCTCTATGATAAGGACTCAACACCTGTACAAAGTACTCCAATCTAGGTCTAACTAAAGCTTTATACAGTTTGACTATCACTTCCTTGCTCCTATGTTTAATATTTCTTTTTATCATACCTAACATTGCATTTGCCTTTTTCACTGCTACCTTAACTTGCTCACTCACCTTTCCTGTATGATCTATTATAACCCCTAGGTCCCTTTCCTTATCTATCTTTCTAATATTGTTCTCTCCCATTCTGTAAGTATGTTCCATATTGGTACTACTCATGTGGATGACTGTACATTTATCTACATTAAACTCCATTTGCCAGCTTACAGACCATTCTCGAAATGTATCTAAATCCGACCTCAATATACCCACTTCCGCTTTAGTTGAGACACTACTGCATAGTTTTGTGTCATCAGCAAATTTTGCAATCATGGATCCCATATCAATGTCCAAATCATTTATATATATCAAGAACAAAATTAGTCCCAAAACCGAGCCCTGTGGCACACCACTTTTCACTTCACACCACTCAGAGTACTCCTTATTTATGCCCAACCTCTGCCTTCTTCCCGTTAACCAATTTTCAATCCATTTGGCAACTTCGCCACCTATTCCATGTGATTTTAACTTTCGAAATAATCTTTGATGAGGTACTCTATCAAAGGCCTTTGCAAAATCTAGATAAATAACGTCCACTGGCTCCCCTTTATCTATCATTTTAGTAACCACCTCAATGAATTCTAATAGATTTATTAAGCATGATCTCTTCTCTTTGTAAGTCACACTTGAATCTGGTTGTGGTAACCTTCCACCTTCTTTCGCCAAAGCAACATAATTATAAATATCTACTTGAAAAATCATTATTTAATACATCAATTTACATCATGCCCCATATGTATCCCAATACCCCTTATTTGAGGAGAACAGAACTGAACCACTGCACACTACTAAAAGTTATCATGTGAACATACTTTCTGTGCTGGAGATGTTCTGCTGCAAAGATACGAGTTGTTCGTCATATTTCTTCTGAAGTTCCTGCATTTTCTCCTCCAGGTTGGATACTTCACTAGATTGATTCTGCATGACTTCTGTGCGATACTGCAGCAATGATTCATACTCTGATAACAGTCGACTTCTCAGTGACGTTATCTCTTCTTGCTGATTGAGCAGGAGGTTACGCACATCTTCAAATGAAACAACGAATGTACAGTGATGATCAAGTATTTAAATTTACAATGGTAATCAATGCAACAATGGTTATTTACATAATATAAAAACTTATCTTGAACTAAATATTATAAAATCTGCAATTCAATGCAGTAATCATCAACATTAGTAATTTTCTTTCTCTTGAAATCAGATGTGTACTTTTGTAGATGCCCAGCAGTCAATCTAACAGTATGTTGGACACTTCTATCAATATTTAGCAGTCAATCTAACAGTTTGTTGCACACTTCTATAAATACTCAGCAGTCAATCTAACAGTATGTTGGAAACTTCTATAAATACTCAGCAGTCAATTTAACAGTATGTTGGACACTTCTATAAATGTTTAACAGTCAATCTAACAGTATGTTAGACACATCTATAAATGTTCAATAGTCAATCTAACATTATGCTGGACACTTCTATAAATATTTAGCAGTCAATCTAATCTAACAGTATGTTGGACACTTCTGTAAATGTTTAACAGACAATCTAACATGTTGGACACTTCTATAAATCTATACATTTTCTGCAGTAAATCTAACAGAAAGTTTAACAATTCTATCATTTTTTTCCCCCGCAGTAATCTAAAAGTAGCACATTGATACTCATTGGTAGTTCCTATCTTATTTTTGCTGACTTTTCCAAAAGAAAATTTCACATCACTAGCCCATCATTCTTCTCTGTAAGTCTGTGGGGCTCCATATTGGAGATGAAAGAATATGATTTTACTTTCCTGTGCATGTTTTGACTTTGTGAAAGAGTGAAAAGCTTAGTTAATCAACAACTGTGCATGTTGTGAATGGAGACTAAAAACATTTGTAAATGGGGTCTAATGATAGTTATGAATAGTCTAAAGACAGCTGTGAATGAGGTCTAAGGACAGTTCTGAATAGAGTCTAAGAAGGATAGCTGTGTGTGTGGTGGGGGGGCGCGCCTAAGGACTTGTGAATCCCCCCCCCCCCCCCCCCCCAAGGACTGTTGTGAATGGGAGGGCCGCACTAAGGAAAGATTTGAATTGGGAATAATGACATTTGTAAATAGAGTTTAAGGACAGTTCTGAATAGAGTCTAAGTAGGACAGTTGTGAATGGGGTCTAAGGACAGTTCTGAATAGAGTCTAAGTAGGACAGTTATGAATGGGGTCTAAGGACAGTTCTGAATAGAGTCTAAGTAGGACAGCTGCGAATGGCAGGGCTAAGGACAGATGTGCATGAGACTGTCAAACTTATCATGTCAAACAAAATGCTACAAAGATTACCACGGCAATAACATGTCAATGCTTTGGTGCATATTACATACAATGAAGTGAACTGTGCTATTGGAGGTCTACCTATCACTACAGTGTTTATTCCCATTACTGAGGTCTACCACCAGGATTTATAGGGCTGAGAAATAAAGGTCGCTTGCCCCTACAGTCCCCATGCACTGTACAAACTAGGTTTTTATTTTACTTCCGACAGGAAAAAAAAATACCTATGCCTTATTGAGGATTTGAATGTCCTTGTGGTCAAGGACCGACACCCAAACCAAGCCAGTCGCTGAGAGACAAACGGGATTATGATAATGATCATAAGCAAGATGGTTCGCATGAGCATCCCTCTAAATGTGTCAGAGGCTGCTCTTAAAAACAAATGACATACCTTGAGAAAAAGGCAAAGAAGGCACTTTGTGTTCCTCTCCTCCATTAACAACCTCATCATCCTCTTCATGCTCGAGATGGTCAGTTTTGTTCAGCCCAGCAGGGAACAGGTCATCAAGTTCTGTACTGATACGCTGAAATGAAAAGATGACAAGTGACAAACATCATCAGCGGTCAATTAATGAATGCCCTTGGCTTCTTTTGATACATGGACAATGAGTACATACTTCTATTCACCTCATCAACTTTGTGCCATTCTCTCAAACTCAGTCCTCAAGCACCATTCATCTTTCAGTCCAATCCTATTGTCCGATAAGCGTAGTGATAGAGCACTCACATTTCATAGCATAGATATAGGGATCAACTCCCGTTAGCAGGATTTTTTCAGTCGATCTAATAATAATAGCTGCCCATCGCAATTCAAGGTGGTGACAGTGTCAAACAGATGTATTCAGATGTGACAGTCCGATCTGAGTGCAACAAACTCTACCACATGTGGGGTACACATGGATATTGTTAGTAATTGGGTCATCTTGTATTCTGTCCTTTTATGCAGCACGCTTTTTCTGTGCCTCAGTAATGATTCTATTCTCAGTGATGTAAGAGCCATGCGTGATGGCAGTGTGCCAGGCTGAGTGGGCCGAGGCAAGCAGCTCCCAGGAGGCAACATCAATGAGGGAACTGTTCAAAGATATTTTCAGACAGTCTTTGTATCGCTTCTTCTGTCCCCTCGTGACAAGTGTTTGCCTTTCCCGAGCTTACCGTACAGCAGCTGCTTACAAGGTTCTTATCGGTCAAGCGAACAACATGACCCAGTTCATGATCTGGGCACTCTGCTGCAGCTTATCGATGCCTGAGAGTCTTGTCATGCTGAGGGCTACATTTGGGTATTCTATTCTGCCAGCTTGATCCTGAGAGCAGCCTGTGGAGACAGCTCACATAGAAATTGTTGAGTTTCCTGTCATGCCTGCTATATACTGTCCATGTTTTGCATGCGCATAGAAGGGTGGTTAGCACCCAAACATGATTCACCTTGACCTTGTTGAACACTGATTCATTGCCAGCCCCATACATTTGTCCGTAGTCTTCCAAAACTAGCACCAGCCTTGGCAATCCTGTTGTGAACCTCAGAGTCAATATTCACTTCTCTGGTGAGGGTACTACTAAGGTAGGTAAAGCTTTCAACTGCTTGAAGATTTTGGCCCTGTACAGTGTTATTTATTTTGTAGAATGGCTTCCCAGGAACAGTTAGAAACATTACTTCCATATTCTTTTCGTTGACAGTAAGAATAAAGCTAGCGCACACAGCTGAAAACTTATCCATGGTGGTCTGCATGTCCTGCTATGAGCACATGTAAATGGCCATAAATAGGTACATGGCTTACTCTTAGGGAAGGAAAAGGCAGCACAAACTGGCCACCCCACCCCATAAATAAACTTGCAGGGAAGGAAAAGGCAGTGAGAAACGAACTGGCCACTCCACCCCATAAAGAAACTTGGTCCTCGCACAATGGTGGGTCGAACACATCATACTCGGCAGTATTGTCTACTAATGGACTACCTTTGCCTATTGTTTCTTCCCATATATGTATCTTGGTCTTCCTGCCTTTTCTTTCTTGTGAGTTCTATGTCAAATATCAGACGTTACACTAGAGGTTTTTCTCTTCAGTGTGTGTCTACTCATGTACAGTTCCTGCTGTGGAGGTGTGTTGGGTTCTGGTGTCCTAGTCAGGTTGAGGCTTACTGTAATGAAAGAACTGACATCCGGCCTTGAAGACAATCATAGTAGGCATATTGGATATGGATAGTGGTAACATTTTGAAGTAGATCAATGATTGTCTCTTTGGATGATGACAATGCAGCTGATGAACCAGCAATCAACAGATTGCAAAATTTTGAAATAAGACTTTGGTTCAGCACAGAGGACAGAGCAGAAGTGTTAACCATCTGTATCTACACTTTTTCATCATTTGCTGAGAAAGACTGCACACTAATTGGCCTGTCGGGTGTGTAATGTTGATTCATAACAGAGCAGAACGGTTCCTATTGCTAGGTGGGGTGTTGATTGGTTCTGTTGTGAAGATCTTCATTCATTTCCTTCACACATCTGTTTAAGCTTGTCTATATTCTGCTTCATGCTGTCTGTTCTCCACACTTCTGTTTTGTAAATCAAAATAGCCCAAACTGTGTGTATAATCTTTAGCATCTTCTTTCATCTCTCCAAATTCAATAATTATTTCTTAGCATCATTAAAGTTGTTCTTCTGTCTTTTTATTCTCCATTTAAAATATAAAATTCTGCCACTCGTTTGATTTATAACACTGTCCAGTTATGTGAACATGAAGTCACTTGTTAAATGATGTTAGTTTGTTCCAGAAAAAAAGCATTGTTAAGTGAATTGATGATAAGGTACTATTGTATCAACATCTTTGGACCTTCACATTTTTCACTTTAGGAACATAGTTTGTAATACAAAAATATTCAATTAAAAATAGAAAAGAGGAAAACTAACGTCAGGTCAGACACAACAAACTGATCAGACATGTAAGTCAGGGTTAGGCAAAATATACTGGCCAAGACCCTCAACCTCAACTTCTCTGTAGTCCTCAATGGAAACGGACTGTCCTTTTTGGCAGTCTGGCTAATAAGGCAGGGGATCAACATGATCACCATAGTAGTGAGCGACATGTAGATGAAGCCAAGCATGGTACAAATGCCTGGAGAGCCCCAGTTCACCTTCATCAGAACCATGGGATGTGAGAAAAGCTACAACAAACCACCACTTAACGTCCTTTTCAGGGAGCACAGAAGAGTAAACCTACTCATTATGGACATTCACAACAACAACAAAACATGATTGATTTCAGTTTCTTCACTTGAAGTGCAATACTGTTCAACTGGTGTCTTCTCTACCAAAAAAAAAACACCCATTGTCTTTCAGGTTTCCTTCCACATCATAAATGTCCCTTTTCCTACGCTATCTAATGTGATTCCTGGATACACAGTTTACTCTCAAACTAATAAACCCTATCGTATTGCTCTGATACAGTTGGTGACACGCAGGCTCAGAAATTGCGCTGGTCATCAACCTCACTCTCTAGTCCTGAGTTACCTTGAGCCAGTGGCAAGATGATAAGTCGAGATGACTGGAGGTAATTCAGGATGCAGAAACTCTAGTCCCACCACCTCCTTTGAGACCAGAGGTAGTTTGGAATCTGTGGGGCTCGAACCCCCGCCGTTTCCATTCATCGCTTCGAGAGGCGAGTGCCTTACCTCTTGACCACAGACACAGTAGTAATGTGCGTCATAATAGTATTAGGTTTAATTCCTGTTACTGACATACTCAGGTCACACCAAGTGTAAATAGACATCTGGTCACCAAAGGCTGAGTCCTAGCACAATGAAGTCCCTTCACACCCTGACCTCAGTGTCTGCCATAGTTTTTATTTTTAAACAATGAGCAGTAATCCCATCTTTTCTCTCCTATAAGGAACTCAAACAGGATTATATTCTACCCACTCACCTGTATTAGCTGATTGTACTGTTCTGTTAATGTTGTGCTCAAGCTGACAGACAGATCTGAAATAGCAAATACTTACTTACTTACGTAGTCGCTCCTCTTTTACCGTGAGGTGTAGAGGTTAATAGCAAATACACAAAATGAAATGTGCCTATCTCAAAGTATATGTGCTGATCTCAAGGTATATGTGCTGATCTCAATGTATATGTGCCTATCTCAAAGTATATGTGCTGATCTCAAGGTATATGTGCTGATTTCAATGTATATGTGCCTATCTCAAAGTATATGTGCTGATCTCAAGGTATATGTGCTGATCTCAAGGTATATGTGCTGATCTCAAAGTATACGTGCTGATCTCAAAAGTATACGTGCTGATCTCAAGGTATATGTGCTGATGTCAAGGTATGTGTACAATTACTCTGCCTCTGTTTTTCAACAAACATAAAACAAATAGCTTCTTGTAATGTTAGAAGATTGCCTGGGTCAAAATAGAAGCGCAGAATACTAACACTGCAACCTACCAGACATTGTAAGTGATGAATAGGAGGGGTTTTGCATGGGGCCAGCTACTATATCCTATAAAAACTATGTGATTTTGTTCTTGTTTTGCGTTCGCCTTATTTATCTATTCCCCAAGGTGGTGTGCGTTGCACTGTGATTTTTATTTTGCGCCTGTTGGCCCAGTGCATCCACTTCAGCATGCATTTTATGCAAGGGTCTGCTTCCTCCTGCATTTTCTAAGGGTTTGCTTCCCCAGGGTAACGGCCGGTGGTGTGATAGGGATCTAACCCAGTACCGTCGGTTGTGAGTCGTGTCACTTAACCACTAGCCCACACCGTCCCCTACAAACTATAAGTTATAATTTTGTTTAATGTTAATAAATAAACGTTAAAAGTTTCATTACAGGGTAGTAGAAGAGTGACTAAGTCAAGTCAGTTAAACTGAATGTAAAGTGTCAATACTTAATAAAGCCAAACTGAATGTAAAGTGTCAATACTTAATAAAGCCAAACTGAATGTAAAGTGTCAATACTTAATAAAGCCAAACTGAATGTAAAGTGTCAATACTTAATAAAGCCAAACTGAATGTAAAGTGTCAATACTTAATAAAGCCAAACTGAATGTAAAGTGTCAATACTTAATAAAGCCAAACTGAATGTAAAGTGTCAATACTTAATGTCACACCTAACATGTCGAAATGGTCACAGTTCAAAACACGTCTCTCTTTGTCGTCCTCTCTTCCTTTAGAGGAACATGTTAGTTCATTGTTACAGTGTGCTTCTGCTTTGTTCTTATCATAACGTGCCCAATGAGAAAATTGTTTTGATTTATGTGTACAATAAGTTGTCTCAACACATGGACCTCTCTGTGTTTTAATGTGTACAGTAAGTTGTCTAAGCTCATGGTTCTCCACATTTTGTTCCAATGTGTACAATAAGTCGTCTAAGCTCATGGGCCTGCCTGTTCTGTAATAATGTGTACAAAAAGTTGTCTAAACTCATGGGTCTCAACATTTAGTTTTAAATGTGTACAATAACTATTCTAAACTCATGAGCCTCCCTCAGTACATCCTTGGGATCAAGATGCTGAGCAGCGCATGAGCTGCAGTGGTCAGCGACCCATAGCTGACTGCTAGCATCAGGGCCAGTGAACCAAAGCTGCCAAGACCCTTCTACACCTCCATGCAGTGATCCTGGATTACAGGCTGCAGCAGGGCTGACTGGCTAAGGAGAAGGGATCGAAGAGGGAATGCTAACCCGGTACTCAAAAAATGCTTGCTGAAGTCGGATGTGTTGGACCGAAAGGTGCAAATATCGCAGTCAAGCTGTAAACTACGACACAACGCATTCCGTTCTCTGGACTTCATTCTGCAACTTAAGCCCTTTCAGGGCTTGGTAGCGGGAGATTGAGAACGAACGAAGCCAAGCAGCCAGTACATCCTTAGTAGCCATCTTTGCTGCTCATGGGATTATTTAACATTATTCTGTAAACCTCATTTTTCTTGACTTCCAGTGGAATTCAGACAAGACACACAAACAAACACAGTAATTACGACATTTATTTTCATTGATAGGGACCGCCAGAGGGATTTTGAGAATAAGTAATTTGCCCCTGCAGTCAACACAGAGTGTGCAGACTATTTTTTTATTTAGGTTTTTATACCGTTTGTTTGGAAGCCTTCTACCCTAATGGAGATTAGAAGGAAAAATGTAACAATGCAGTCAGATGTGCTGGATGGAAACCAACAGGGGAAGAAACAGTAATTGTTCGAAGCTACTTGTGCAAAGCTAAGTTAACTCTTTACATTTCTTTGGTAGTGGGCTACAGTGACTCTTCTTACACCCTGAAGCACACTAGAGAAAGTGGACTGACGAGTGAATCCTTCTAGCTATAATGCAATGCGAGACCCCGCAGTACGCTCACCACTTTAGGGATTACATACAATTTCAATCCCCACCTTGTTGGCCAGACTGCTGTGAGGAAGTCAGGTGGGATCTTGATATTATGTTTCCCCTGACTCTAATGTCACTCATCGCTCCCTCTGTTATATTCTGAAAAGCACGCTGTATCATATTGTTCAACTAGGCTATGACATCTGCGCCTTTCGGACCAACACATCAAATTTCAGCTGGCTTTTTTGGGTACCGGGTTTGCCTTCCCAATGCGATCCCTATTCTCTTAGCCAGACTGTTTTCAGGGCCACCGCTTGGAAGTGGAATAGGGTTTGGTTAGCTCTGGTTTGCTGACCCTGCTGCTGGCAGCTGATTCAATGTGCTGCATATTCTGCCCCTCTGTTACATCTAACATTATATGATCCCCACAGGAAGAGAGAACGATCTGGCCAAAGAACATCTGCCAAAAGAGCCTCATAGAGGTTCATGGGCAGAGTTCATCTGTTACAGCTTTTTATTCCAAGGGAAACCATAACATTAACTTAATATAAATAAGTCAATGTCTTACCACTGGTGCTGTCTTTGGCAGTTAGTCTGTTGATATCCTCCTTATGCTGCTTGCTAAGAGCATCCACTCTTTGGTCATACCTCAGTTTCAAGTCAGACATTTCCAGGTGCAACTTGCTGATGTATATCTGTTCCAATGACAGTTTCAAAGCTGTCAGCTCCATGGATGAGTCATACTGGATCAAGAATACAAACATGTTATAGTAATCCTAATTATTTTAATAACTCCCCTTCACTTTTTCCTACAATAAGAGCATGGGATCACCCCTGCATTTGACCTTCTTGGTCACGAGCCTGTACAAATTAATGTGTGCACTCTTGGAATGGTGGTGTCAGTCTCATGCACAAACCTCCTTAGTAGGGTGTATTAGTACTATCTATTCCCCCAACACTTGACCCCAGGATCCACAAGCCATACCATAGTTCTTAATGTTCTTAATAGACATATACTTCTACATGGGCAGATGCCCTTGTGCAGGTCCCAGCTCTGTTTCGTGCTGCATGTAGCCGGGAGAAAGATTTCCTGCTTAGCAGGCTAGGCTCGAGCAACTTAATACTGTACTGCGTTGAGACAATCGCCTACGGAAGATGTTTAACCGACGTGCAAGTTCATCTTAATAGACTCAAACACTGGAACAAAGTAGACCCGCCACCTGTTAGGCACCATCTATGCTGCTCTAAACAAACGACCTAGCCTTGGCCGATGTTATGCCATGTCACACAATTAGTCGCCTCTTATGACATGCTCTCTGTGAGGCAGTGGTGCTATTCTTGTCATTCACAAATACCCCGGCAGACCACTCCGGCAGTTTGTACCATATTTTGTGCTTGATATTTGATGCAGAGTGAACTATACATCTTGAACATTTGTATTGAATGTTGCCATATAATTTATGATATGAAACAAACAGGGATAGAGGAAATAAAAACCAGATCACTTGTGTGGCTCCTGGGGTTTATCCATGGCAAAAAAAGGTGATTAAGAAGGTTTGTATCAAGCTACGAATCTTCAACTTCAATGTGGTCAGTCCTTCTAGGAAACATGGCAGATGAGCAAAATCAATATTAAGAGATTACAGGGCTTTATCAACTGATGCTATGCTTCTAGCCTGGAGAGGTTCCCAAAGGGAGAAGGTGCATTTCAGGTCTTCACCAGTCACCCCCAGTTTTAAGAGCAATGTCGCTCCCCCAGACCAAACTGCCTCTCTTTGGTCTGCATATGTGAGGCAGTCCTGCAGGATATGTTCTAGTGTTTGTTTCGGTGCTTCACAATCGCACATGGTGGTGTCTCTGAGATCCATTCTGTGAAGGTGGGCCTTAAGTCTGCATTGTTCTGTTCTGAGTTTGAAGATCTTGGTCTGCCCATCTCTGCCAAGTTTGTTTATCCTGTCATTTTCTGATTTCTATTCTTTGTGTTGGTCTCTTCATTCCATCCTTATGGATTGTTTTATGAGTGTCTTTGCTTCTATATAGCTGTGGATGGTGAGTCTGCGTGTCACCACTTCCGGCTTTGATCAGCTCTCATTTTCAAGTATCCCAAAATGGGCAAGAATCCACTATAGGACTAAATCTTTTTTTTTTTAGACAGCAACCCAATGTTATATTTTATTTCATGTAAGAATCTATCTAATTTGGGGCTTGAGATGGCTTGGAATACACTCCTGTGAGTTTGTTATAATGACTGCTTTTCTTGTAGTTGTATTTTGGCTGATAAGAACCTGACTTTATCAACAAATCCTTGAGAAAGATTCAGAGACTGTGTGGTTTGACAAGGTTAGAAACAGAAGCTTATGGGAGAGAACATACTGGCCAGGACTCCCAGCTTGACTTCCCTATAGTCCTCCCTGGAGACGGACTGTCCTTCTTGCCTCTCTGGCTAACGAGGTAGGGGATCGACGTGATCCCCATAGTAGTGAAGTGATCTATGCCTCATCAATAGCAGCAGATCTGCACAACATACAAATATTGAGTAATGCATGTACTCCTTGGCACAGCTCTCTGTAAAATGCCCAAAGTTGGACATTCAGTGGATCCCCTCCCACTGAAAAATTGAAGGTAATGAAGCTGCATACAGACTAGCAACATGTAAAGGGGCTTCTCCACAAATAGACTTAAGCATCTTGTATCATAAGACATAGACCAAGATTATCCCCAACCAGGGGAAGATGGGCTAATCAAAAGCCCCACTTCTCAAATGAAGAATACTATAAATTAATTAGAGAAGAGCATATCGTTATCTTCAGACTGAGAACTGGACATAATAGTGTGACAGTTCCAGCTGGAGCATGGGCGTTTAGGGCAGGGGAGATTGGGCTGGCGACTCTAAGAACAAAGGTTGCCTGAATGCGTGCCAAGGTCAATCACCGGTTCAACACTAGGTCGACAAAGGAAATGAGAGGTTTAGGTGGAAGACTTTGTATCGTACAGGGGCGGGTGTTCGGAGCTGGGATGGAGCTTTGGAGCCGACCACTCTGGCGTTCGGAATTAGCATAGATGGGTTGTGGTGGCAGTCAGATGCTGCCACGACCGGCTACAACATTTAGAGTGACAGGGACTCGGGGATAGTCATCCAATAACAATTAGTTGAGGATAGTTCCAAACTGGAGTGATGGCTAGGTCTGACAGCCAACATAAGGCCATTGGACAGCCATGCTGTGCTTGTGACTATAAAATAATCTGCAAGGATGAACTGAGATGAATGGCTGGGAAGAAGGCTGAGAGGCTGTCGTGAGTCTGAGAGTGAGTGAGTTTGCAGGGTGACTGGGCCCGCATAAACCTAGAGTTTTGGCCAGTCGCTCAATGGGTGTTTATATTGGACACCCTATGAACAGTAAGATATCTGAATGTGTGTCGTATGTGCAGGACACCTAGTGAACGATGCGTGATCTAATTACATATGAATGTACAGATTCGCGTGGATATGTGAAGTGATCTAAGTATTTGGGAATGCACAGATCGCCTGATTGTAAGTGATATAGATGTATGTGAATGTACAGATTCGTCTGAATATGTGAAGTGATCTATGTAATCTGATAGTGAGACGCATTTGTTGATTATGTGTGAGCGTACAGATTCACGTGAACATGTGAAGTGATCTAATTACATATGAATGTACAGATCGCCTGATCATATGTGAACCAATTGTATTTGAATGTACAGATCACTTGATTGAAAGTGATTTGATTATATGTGAATGCACAGAATGACTGAGTACATAATCCGATCGTGAGGACGAGTTTGTGATTGCGTGTTGAGTGTGCAGATAAGGGGAGTGCAGCGACAAGAGCCTGGGTATCATGTTCTTGGAGGAAACATCAAAGCTGGTGCTTAAAACCTCCAATTGTAGTTTAATATATATATTATGATTATTTAGTTTAGATGTACTTTGCTTTTCGTTAATATTGTTTTGTTTTAACAATTATTAAATAATATTGTTTTGTCTCACAGTCAACATTAGTGTTTACTGTGTTATTTACTGTGTGAAGTCGTGGCGTAGTAACTCTTTAGATAAGTAAACTACTCAGCTAAACCTAGACTCACCACAATAGACTCAAAGACCATCATTACAACAAAATGAGGATTAAAACAGAAGAATATGACAAGCATATCATGATGGTAGAACACATCTTACAAAGCTGCACGCTCACACAGGAAGAGAGAAAACAATGCTGGCCTTGCAAAACAGATGAGAGACAAAAGCTGTACAGAGATAAAACAGCTTTAAAAACAACATTGTCCTTTATAAGAGAATCTGGGACCTTGATCCAACGATGAACAATGAAGAAGAAGAGAAAAGGGGCTAATTTACAGCAATGTAGAATGAAAAGTGTCAAGACAAGGGATCAAACTCTTTACTATTTCCTGTGAGAGACAAGTACTCTAACCCCTCTGTCAATCAGATATTCTTAAGTAAAGCAAATGTAGTCCCAAAGTAGACACTGGTGACAGAGATGAAGTGTTCAAGACTTCATTGTACCAAGGCCACAGTTTATTTATGAGGTGGGATGGTCAGTTCCCTTTTTCACTGCTTTCTCCCTTAACAGTAAGTCAGGTACCCATTATTTACAGCTGGGTCAAGAGGAGCATGTGGATAACTGGAGTTTATCCAGTACATTTGCTGTGTTAAACCAATGTTCTATCACTATGCTAATCAGGCACTCTTAATCTTAACTAAAAACGCAGTGGGAATGTGATAGCATTAGCAGGACAGGATGATTAAAGAAAGTGAAAATTACTATATACAAAAGAGATGTTCATAGCATTTAAACTACAAGATAGACTACCTGATGTCTGGCATGAAGATTCTGGATCTCTGCTGTCTGAACCCTAGTCAGCTCGGAGACAACATCATCAAGCGTCTCTTGCTGCTCTTTGTCCAGTCCAGTACGCAAGTCTGACACCAGCTGAGAACACACACAAACATAATATCTTATTTCCTTGACACAATTCAGCAATGATTTGTTTGACCACAAGAAATGTAACTTGTTATAGTCAACCCTCTTCTTACCTCTGAGAGTGAAGAGGTCCTTATCTTGTACTTATTTCCAATAAATCTTCACGCTGTGCATTTTGCATAATGGTGGGGCCACCTATTCCTTTTTTAGTCTTCATGCAGGCCACCACTTGGTACACATTTCATTACCTTTAGAATTTTGGCCTGAACAATGGCTAACAGTATACTCTTTTTTATTTTGCTTCTTTCATGGGCACACAGTATAAATAGGACCACTGAGTTAATCGGCTGCCTTCAGTAGGACTTGGTTCTGATTTCGCCTCAATAGAGACCAGGGGACATTTTAAACCTGTTGGATTTGAAATCCACTGTCCCTTGCTTACAATCCCTCATTTGAGAGGCAAGCACGTTACCTAGCAGTGACACATGCCCCCCCCCCCCCCTCCAATTAATCTAGTAAATAAACTGAGATGAGCATTTAATTCCAGAGGAGTAGCTGGCACTTCTTGCTGGTGTGGTACTGTGTTCAATACCTATTATCAACACAGCCCAGTTTACTCAACGTTAAATGGGTTAATATTAGGGATATAAAGGCAGCAAAGACTGGAGCCTCTCTCTCTCTCACACACACACACACTCGCTCACACAAAAATGAGGTCTAGTATACATATGTATGTCTCTAACACTTTGCATGTGCCTACTATCATTTTTAAAAACCTAGACTATTCCTCAGAGCGATCAGAAGTACACTGAATCCTTCCACATGTGTAGCCAGAGACGAAATGTTACAATCCACTGGTATAAGTGGGTCTCGTATGACGAAGTCACCCAACAAACAGGCCTACAAGAGCCCACTCATCATCACCATTTGGCCTTATTTGGACATGTGGCCTGCTTTGCTGAGGATGACCCCACTGACCAACTCTTTATGACAGGCCATGGACATAAAGGAAGGGAAGTGGCCCTCTCTATCACGTTCCCACCCCCGCACCAGACTGCAAACCTTCATGTCAGATGGTCAGAATTAATGGCAAACATAGATCTGTGGGAAGAACATGGCAATAAACAACACAGCAGGAAGTTGGGAGAAAAAGTGGAGATGGATAGGACACAATCACCAGAAAAAATTGAACAGTACAACCAGACATGCTCTGGATTAGACCCCACAGGGAAAGGGCTGAGTAGGAAGGTCAACTAACACCTGGCGGTAAATGGTAGAGGAGGAAGTCAGTTCAATTGGGGGTCTCGTTGGCAGATCCCAAGTAGACAGCATAGAATAGGAACAGATGGAGAGCATCTGATGCTGCCCTGTATTCAAATGAAATCAGGCAGATAAATTATGAGCTCACTGCATTGAAGCTGTTGGGACAAGCAGCATTTTCTCACGGCCATATAAATGCCCCCTTTTACCACGTATATCAAAACATAAGAAAACATGGAGAACTTACCTGGACATACTTTTGTTGTCTGTGCTCCATATGTTCTTGATTGTTCCTTCTCTCTGCCTCCAGTTGTCTCTGTAGAGATGATATCTGTTGCTCATACTGGATACGCAAGGTGTCCAGCTGTAGAAGAGAGATGTATGAATGTTGTACTACATCATCATCATACCAGGCCTTCATAGTATTGCAAAGCAATTAATGTTGTGGAATTATGAGTGGAGAGAGGGAGAGAGAGAGAGAGAGAGATAGATAGAGAGAGATAGAGAGAGAGAGAGATTGGCAGAGATAATATGAGAGATAGAGGGGCAGACATATAGAAAGAGATATAGTGAGAGAGTGATACACATTTTAAAAAAAAGATAGTAGAAAAACAAACAAATATTCATAAATGGATAGAGATATATACAGAAAGAGATAGAATAGAGAGAGATAGAGAGAGAGAGACAGAGATATAGACAGAGAGACATATAGAGATAAATAAAGATAAATGAAGATATAAAAAGAAATAGATTTATATTAAAAGAATAGGTTGGTATGTAGACAGGACAGGGCAGGGAAGATCAGGATAGGCCAAGCCAGACCAGACCAGACCAGACCAGACCATACTAGACTAAGAAGAGAGAAAAGAGAGAAGAGAAAAGAGAGGGGAGGCGGAAAGAAAGGAGAGAAGAAAAGAAGCCAAAAGAAGATAAGAGAAGAGAAGAGAAGAGAAGAGTAGAGAACAGAACAGAAGAGAAGAGAAGAGGGAGAGGAGAGGAGAGGAGAGGGAGAGGAGAGGAGAGGAGAGGAGAGGAGATAGATATCAATTGACAAATGAGAAGTATAGTCTATAGGTAGCTTTGCCTTAAGATGCCAGTGATCTGCGAGTTAATCAGGGACTGACGTGAAAGGTATAAGTCAGACATGCGCAGTGATGGAACTGATGGACCAAGACAAGGAGACTTGGTGTGCATTTGTGGAATACATAAGCTGCACTTGGAGCTGAAGTTTTTTTGATTTGATTGCCCAGATTTTAAATGGTGTACTTCTATGGAAGCAATCCAAGGAAAGTTTGGCGAGTGGTTAAGATACATGATTCTAAGTTTGAAGACTCGTATTCAAATCCTAGTAAAATCTAGATCTAGCAACACAATTAACCTGCACACTTCTACAACTGACGAGTCAAGGTGACTTTTTTTTTCTTACTAATTTAAATCCCTACAACCCTCCCCCTCCATCGGTGGGTCCCCAGCAATGAGAAGCTATAGTGTCAGTTGTTGGGTTTTGTTTTGTTACATCCAGAATCTACAATGCTTGTGTCGTTCTATATAGTAATGACACTTTGGCAGCCTATGCCAAACAAGAGAACATGCGTAACACTTCCATCTACGTAGCCTACAATCCATTCATGGAATTACATTGAGGGAAATAGTGACAAATGCAGAGGTGCACTCTCTCACCAGTTTCTCCAAGCACGTACACTCCCCTTAGGCAGCGAAGACGACGATGACTTGGTCATGTTCGTCACAAGGAAGATGGTCGCATCTCCAAAGATATCCTCTACGGACAGTTGGTGGAAGGCAAAAGGACCGTTGGCCGACCAAAGCTATAGTTCAAAGATATAAGCGTGACATGAGAGCATTGGGCGCCCTGTCAAGGAAAAGCTGTAGACCCATTCAAGTGGAAATGTACCTTGAAGAGTTATTTCATACTTGAAGTAAACCATTATCTCGCAATACGCAGAAGTGAAACAACAACGCCGATTGGCAAGGAGAAAGGCAACCAAAAACTTAGTAGTCACCACTCAAAGATCGCATCATTCTATCATCAGTCGTGACTGAAAGCGGTTATTATACAGCCTGGAAGAACATTTCAAATATACAATAAATGTATATTATTATGTTAGCGCAGTGGTAGATCATTAGCCTTTCATTCTTCGTCTTCGTGATCAAGATCTTTGGTCATGCTATATCTGCAGGCCAGTCGCCATGATGGAGTCTATAGTCTTCATCAGGTCGGAGCGGCTGCCCCACAGCTTTTGTCTCAGCTCGGCACCCTCTGGTCATGTCTGGTATCTCATTTCCCTATAGATTGGGCATTCCTGTAGAATGTGTTCAGGAGTCTGGTTCCCTGCTCCACATGGCCATTCATCGGTGTGTGAGATCTTTAGTCGGTATAGATGTTCTAGTAGTCTGCAGTGACCAGCTCACATGCGAAATAAGGTAGTTTGTTGGTTTCTTTTGAGTTGGTGAATTGGGTCTGGTGTACTGCTTACATTTCTGTCTTCTCTCAATATTTACCTGTCAAAGCAGTCGTAAAATGGTGCCTGGCATTAGAGTGGGAAAAAAAGGCAGTGAGACGGTCGAAGAAAAACTGAGTCGCTAACGAATAAACAGACATAATATGTGGCGAAATAATGAACTATGCTGATTAAATGCATGCAAGTTAGTGTAGGCAGGAATATAGTAATATCGACCTGTTACAAGACGGAAGGGAGCATCAATAATCCATGGCGCTATCACCTGTCCCAGTTCGCCTGCTCACGGCGGATGGCTATGTGCGGCAGCGTGGTGCAAGTCCAGACATGGCAATAATGGTGACACTACCTGGGAGTTTTGAGGTAGGCAGGGCCAGAGTTTCTCGAACACCAACAAAGCGCTGACCATTTTCAGAATCCGAAAATGATGTACTCTCCATCACCAAATATAGTATGTCCCCAGTGACACAAAAAGTATGTCCCAAGTAGAATCACATTCCCATGTATCTAGATTTCAAGGACCCTTTACTGCGAAAGAAAGAATACAATCACTGTCCATTTCTATGAATAGTGTAAACGGCAAAAGTCGGGGTTGAGGTGGTGGTGGGGTGGAGAGAAGAAGAGACGTATAGCTGCCTATCCATGGACAACTCTGCAGAAACCTTTGATGCTAAAGCAGACGTGAGCGCTTTGATGCTGCTCTCAAATAACGAGAGCAGCTGCAATGGTTGCGTAGGCATTGTTTGGAGCAATTCAAGTAAAAGCAACATAAATACGTACGGTGATCATAGAGGATAGAAGCTATGTTAGTCAGATTTTTCATGAAATGTGACCAATTATTTCCACATTTAAACATGGCTATAATAGCTTTTAAATTTACACGGAAACCAAGCGTCTGATGCTATGCACAATATCACTCATAAGATATCAACAACACTGAGTTTAAAAAGGAAGCCGGAAAATGAAATGTTGAAGTAATAATCTATGGCTCGGACAAGACAAGACAAAGAACGGAAACTAGATCTACATCGTAGCTTAGCCCACAAGTTGGGGGGAGAAATGAAACTACGGCAGATGAGAAGAAAGAGCTAAACTAAGGCAAGAGTACAACCGAGATCTAAGTTACAGCCAAATTAGAAGGGAAGAACTACATGATAGCAAAAGCTGAACTAATGAACTAAATGATAGCATAAGCTGAACTAAAACTAAAGGACAGAATAAGCTGAACTAAGGAACTAAAAGATAGCATAAGCTGAGCCAAGGAACTAAATGACAGCATAAGCTGGACTAAGGAACTAAATGACAGCATAAGCTGAACTAAAACTAAATGACAGCATACGCTGAACTAAGGAACTAAATGAAAGCATAAGTTGAACTAATGGAACTAAAAGATAGCATAAGCTGAACTAAGGAACTAAATGACAGCATAAGCTGGACTAAGGAACTAAATGACAGCATAAGCTGAACTAAGGTACGATACAAGTTTCATGAAAAGCTAAACTAAACAATACGTAAACAATGTAAAGAACTCATAAGTAAAAGCAAAAACTAAACTACTTTCACATGTTGATGGCAAACTAAACAATTTATATGACCTACTGTAACCTTACTGCAACAAGTAGAAGAATCTCATTTGAACAGAATAGAATAACTTGCCCTAATTTCTGTGAATATTTTAATTTCTTCAGGAATGACGGTTAAAAAGGTGAACTTGTTTCGCACAACCTACGTTCTGTTCAAGAATATTGCAAAAAAGACAGACGGCAGAAGGAAAAAAAACTCAAACATTCCGACTATTCATGCCTTCCTTTCTCTCCCCCCCCCCCCCTATATATCTCTCAAATTAAAAGGGGGTTGAGGGGGCCGCGGGCGATGACGCAGCTTTATAGTAGCGTGTTCCGTGTTCTTTGGAATGAATAAAGGAATACGGACTGAAAAGAGTTCCAGTCATGATCTGTCAAGTCAAGTCAAGTCGCGTTGCGTTGCATGAAAGATAAGATTTCAAAAACCGGTCTAAGAGCCGAGACAAGCATATGTTTTGAAGCAGCCGTTATATAGTAACTGGCTTCGCACATTCTGTCAACCATATTTGTAAATGACTGCCAAAGTTTGTTCAAGAGAAAAATGAGGTGTTTCAAAAACATATTATATTTCCGCGCTCTCTATCTCGCTCTTTCTCACTCCCTCTCTCTCTCTTTTCTTACATACACACACGCGCGCAAGAGCACACAAACACAACAAATGTGATGACAAAAGTGATGGTGACGACATCAACATACGGTTTTTTTTTTTAATGATGCAACTTGCGCTGTACTTGTATTGTAGGGAGCTATAAACTGCGCTGATCATCAACCTTACTCTCTGGTCCCCAGCAGCATTAGACCAGTGGCAAGACATAAGTCAAGACGACTGGAGGTAACTCGTGATCCAGGCACTATGGTCCCACCTCCATTGTGACCAGGGGTTGTTTGAAACTTGCAAGCAAGCGCACA
The DNA here is from genome assembly GCA_036924085.1 of Ariolimax columbianus. Classification (NCBI taxonomy): domain Eukaryota; kingdom Metazoa; phylum Mollusca; class Gastropoda; order Stylommatophora; family Arionidae; genus Ariolimax; species Ariolimax columbianus. The sequence continues at coordinate 113,711,021 of JAVGWX010000001.1, read as the reverse complement.
CACGCGTAATTTTATTTTTCGGAAGAGGGAGAGGAAAGAGAGAGAGAGTCCGCCATAAAGATTAAGATAAGACACGTGTCAGTGATTTCAGTCACATGATAAGTAATGCGGCGACAAAGAGTGAGACATATCAAGTATATGATACGACACATACAGACAGTCTTGCATATGGCCAGTAAAGATCTCGTGTTTTTTCATACCATGTTTTCTTACCGGCCACCTTTCATCATAAACAAGCTGTGGTCTTGTACGATGAAGTCTCTAACACTTCAAACCAGACATCAGTGTCTACTAAAGGACTACCTTTATTTCACTTCCTATATGGGAAGGACATTGCTGCCTCATAAATCCGAATACAAGCAGGTTTGGGCAGTGAGCCGTGCCACCCACGGCTTCGCCAGGCCGCCCCGATTTGCTGCGTGAAACCAACAATTACTTCACAATCATGTAATTGCTAATTATTTTTCAGGATATTATTCGAAAGTGTCCTTTACACTCCTTATCTACGCAATAACAAAAGAGGTAAATGTCCGTTTGACTGTGATACATTAGATTAGGGAAGGGAGGACAGATATGTGGAAACTTCGAGACAGCTAGTCCTGAGCAAACAAAAATATTTGTTCCTGACGACCATCACAAGACAGGTATTTATCTGCACTCGGAAAGCAAGAAGAATTAACAACAGAAAAGAAAGAAGTAATGAGTAGCCCGGAATTAGAACACTGTACCCCGCTGGTGCAATGCCTCAACTCGCATCTCTATAGCTGCGAGACGCTTCCTTGACCCAGAGACAAAAACTGTATGGCGATAAAAAACAGGATTACCAACAACGGTGTACCGTGTAAGAGAAACCGGGACCCTGATCTGAGGATGAAGAAGAAGAAGAAGAAGAAGAATGAGGAGAAGAAAGAAGAAGAAGCAGAAGAAGAAGAAAGAAGAAGTAGAATAATGAGGAGGAGAAGAAAGAAGAAGAAGAAGAAGAAAAAACTTTTCAGAGTACAGATAAATATTTGTCTTGTGATCGTTGTCACAAACAAACATTCTTTAACAAACTGTAAATGTTACTACATTGTTCTGTTGTTATTCTATGGTGTTATCGCTGGTACACAATATGCGACATGAAAGTCTTCTATAGAAGATAAAAGAGGGCAACACATAGGGAGAAAGATGAAGGGGGCGATCAAGACCCATCTTTACATCTCAGACGTACAGAGACATTTCAGTACGAACCTATGCTGCAATGAAGAAAGCTGCAGTGGACAGGATCCAATTGAGAGACATGCATAAGCCTTAGGACCGATCAAATAGAGGATATGGTCCTATGGAGAGACATGTTCATACCTCATAACCAGCGTTAGGGCCTATCAAATAGAGGATATGGTCCTATGGAGAGACATGTTCATACCTCATAACCAGCGTTAGGGCCGATCAAATAGAGGATATGGTCCTATGGAGAGACATGTTCATACCTCATAACCAGTCTTAGGGCCGATCAACCAGAGGATAGTGCCTAAATGGAGAGACACGCTCAGACCTAAAAACCAGTCTTATGACTGATCAACCAATCTTAAAACTAGCCTTAGGACTGATCAACCATGGGCTCAATGGAGAGACGTGTTCATACCTGATAACCAGCCTAAGAATTGATCAACCAGATATGTCTGTTTTGGATTTTAAAGAACAAAATATTATATTAATGCTTTAACTATTAGGCGTTTGTCTTTAATTTCGTGTGAACCGGTTTTTTTGTTTTTTTTTAATGTTGCAAAAGCATATCGGTACTTCTAGTCAAAGTTCTAACACTGTAATGAAAAGAAAGAAAAAAAAATAGGTAAGTCTGCCCTGTGAATGAACAGAAATCAATCAGTCAATGATGATGGTTTTTGAAAAGGTGTAATCTAGCAAAAGAGCACCGAGTGGTCTAGCGGTTTAAATATTGGTCTCCTGCTGGATTCAGAACCCCGGTAACACATGTTTTCCTAAGATAAAAACCGAACCTGCACACTGCTTGGCGATTGCAGATGCAAATAGCCTTTATTTTCCTCAGCATTATAAATTCACACCGGATGGACTCAAACAATTTGAATAAACGATGTGACGATAGTTGTTTTGTACTATAGAACCTAGTAAAAGAATTATATAAATTCAGGATATCATTTATCCACAATGAAATTTATAGAGTTCCACTTGACTGTGATGCAATAGATCGGCATGGACACCCTTCTTCGATTTATAAATGCAGAAATTTTTCTTAAAATCAAGATAAAGCAGAAGTTTTGTAAAAAAATAAATTATTTTCATAATAAAAACACGGACCTCACAAAAAAAAACAGGAAATTGATTTCGATTGTTCTGAGTACGTAGTCCATCCCAGCTGCTGAAAACGTGCATGTCTGAATACTTTCAAGATCAACCAACTGATTCAGTCTTCATCTCATTAATATTTCATAGAATGTTAACGGCCATTTTACCTCATTGAAACATTTTTAACAACATAACTCGTGGAAAACAATATAATATTGCCTTGTAAATTTGTGCGAGTAGTCTCGGGGCCCGACTGGGAAGCAAAGAATAGTAATAATGTAACCTACATGGAATGTCGTAAGAGGTAGCTAAGGAGTGTTGGGCATGGGGTCAGCTACCAAATCCTGTAGAAACTTTAATCCACAAAAACTTCAGTAGATACAGACAGGTCAACAACATCTTATGACTTTGTTTTGTTGTTGAAGACATATACTCCGCTGGGAGCTAAAAAGGTTTGATTGATCGCATTACAAGCACTAGCATTGATTTCATGTTGCAGATGGCGAAAAGGAAGATAAATCACAAGATGAACCCTTTAAACCGAATTCAGATCGACTCTAATGAGCAATGAGTAAAGAGGACCGAACCACATAAAGCAGGCCCTAGTGTTACCTGTAGTTAATTGGCTCCTTAAAAGTACAACTGGTAACGAATTGGCGGATAACGAGCAATAACTAGCAAACATGCTATGATGACAAATTTGTTCCTGGGAAGTTATATGCATAAGCACTAAACGCACTACCAGCGCAAGAAATGGCAATCACGCCTTAACTTAACCAACTGGTTGTCAATAGCCAAGGTTGAACAGCTTTAAAAAAAAAAAACATGGTTCCAAAAAGCTGATGACAAGATTAGCGTTGCTAACATAGGGATTTTTTTTTTTTAATTTAAATAGTTAGTTGTCTATCACAATCTGTGTCTTGATGATGTAACTTGCGTTTTATTTAGATTATTACAAGGAAGAAACTGCGCTGGTCATCCACCACAGTCTCTGGTCCCGAACTACCTTGGGACAGTGGCAAGACGACTGAGGTAATTCAAGATGCAGTTCAGACCAGGGATCGTTAGAAATTTGCAGAGCTCGAATCCACGCCGTTTCCGTTCATCGCTTTAAGAGGCGAGTGAGTTCCTTACCTTTCATCCACAGCGACAACCACAACAGAGGGTTAAAAGCAAGGTGGCCACACGGTATTTATGGTCACATCTGGAAAGCACCTTCGCCTCCTACAACCGGTACATGGGTGAGATGGTTTTGAGGACGGGATTCAATTTGGAATCCTGTCTGAGCTTATTTACAAATGGATATTTCCACAAAAATGAAGTATCACCAATTATCATCATCATCCCTTTCACAAAAGATAACGCCCACAATCTCACGATTTCATTTCACGGGTTCTTCACTCCACTCCACGTGTGGAATACATGTCACAGTGAACGGCATGCATCCACCGGAGACAGCGTCCGTATGATTATCTTGGCTAGAGAGCACGCTTCTCGCTGCAAAGGAGCAGGGTCTAATACCTGGTTTCGAAACGTTCCGAGTCTGTCCGGCTGTAAATGGGATTTTTTTCTTTCTTTTTCGTTCGCTTTATTTCTCTAATAAACCAAGGCGGTGTGCGTTGCACTGTGGTTTTTATTTTGCGCCTGTCGGCCCAGTGCATCCGACTTCAGCATGTATTTATGTAAGGGTCTGCTTCCTCCAGCATTTTCTAAGGGTTTGCTTCCCCGGGGAAATGGCCGGTGCTGTGATGGGGATCGAACCCAGCACCTTCGGGTTGTGAGCCGTGCCACTTAACCACTAGGCCACGCCGTCCCTTGTAAATGGGAGTGAAGACTAACATCAGGGCCAGGTTAAACATACTGATCAAGTACCCAACTTTACTACTTTCCAGGGCTCCTGGAAACAGACAGTGGCACATCAGTCTGGCTAACGAGGTGGGGATAGACACTGTAATCCTCATAGTGGTGTTCTCACTGGAATGCCTCTCATTGCACTACAGACAGGAGAACCCCGGTACACCTCAGGGTGTTTATGTTCGTCTTATTCCTCTCTTCCCCAAGGCGATGTGCGTTGCACTATGTTGTTATTATGCGAATGTTGGCCCAATGCATCCGACTTCGGCATGCATTTTATGTAAGGGTTTGCTTCCTCGGGGTAACGGCCGGTGCTGAAATGGGGAGCGAACCCAGCACCTTCAGATTTTGAGCCATGTCACTTACCCACACCGTCCCCTACCTCGAGATGTAAGAAGAGCCACTGTAACTAACTACAAAAATAACGTCGGCAAAGTTTAATTAACTCAGTATCCATCTGATAGTGAGTACCAGACTCACTGTTAGGCAACACAGTGAGAAGGGAACTGGTCACCTCCAAAACGTCATCCCCGTATATGGAATCACTTTGACATCTTCACACCTTAACCCGTACCTAACATGCATACGTGAACCGTAAGATATAAAATGGCGGATATGCCAAACACGACGACATTTACCGAAGCAGTGGTGCTAACTCGTGGCCGAAGGATATTTAAAACTAGTCAGCGAATGCACGATGTAAATCCAATGTCTCCATTGTGGACAGACATAGTGGGTAACTCATTCTTCACAGGGAACTACACATATTTAGATCGAAAAATAATTGAACAATTGCTTCGCAAGTCATTTACAATAATTTCAAATGTTTCAGCTTTTGGAAATGAAACATCCAATTTGTAGTGACATCAGTACGCTAGTACAACTGACAAACATGAATGCCTACCAGTCTAAATCTAACGCCTACCCGTCTAAACTTCATGTGTATTAGCCTATGCTTCATAGTGCCATTCTAAACGTGATACATGCCAGTCTAAACTGCATACATACCATTCTAAACTTCACACTTACAAGTCTAAAACTTCATTCACACCAGTCTAAAACTTCATTCGCACCAGTCTAAAACTTCATTCGCACCAGTCTAAAACTTCATTCGCCCCAGTCTAAAACTTCGTTCGCACCAGTCTAAAACTTCATTTGCACCAGTCTAAAGCTTCATTTGCACCAGCCTAAAACTTCATTCGCACCAGTCTAAAGCTTCATTCGCACCAGTCTAAAACTTCATTCGCACCAGTCTAAAACTTCATTCGCACCAGTCTAAAGCTTCATTCGCACCAGCCTAAAACTTCATTCGCACCAGTCTAAAACTTCATTCGCACCAGTCTAAAACTTCATTCGCACCAGTCTAAAACTTCATTCACACCTGCCTAAACATCATTCGCACCTGCCTAAACGTCATTCGCACCAGTCTAAACTTCATTCCATAACAGAAACCAGTTGAACACACGACTTCTCCCTTATCATATTCTTTCTTCCAGTGGTCAAACCAAACATTTCTCCCAGCATGCAATTAGTTACACTAGCATCGTGTGACTGAGCATTTAGGATGCAGGGTCTCTGGGCCTGTCGACACGGCTTCCAGCCCTGGTGATGCCTATAATTATTTTTTTAATGTGAGCTGTGCACACTGAGCGACGACTGCTGGGACAACGGTTTTTATTCCTCAACCATATAAACCCCCTTCCCCCTCGGCAGCCTCCAGAAATCTGAAAACGCTGTAACGATAGATTTGTGTTTTACAAACTTTTATTTAATCTGACATGACCGTTGTCTGTTTGCGTGGACTTCTATTTCTCCTATTTTAACCAACGTCCCCATAACCTAGGGAGCTGAAATTATGTACACATCCTCTACTAGTGCGATTTATCTATCAAATTTTGACGGATCCTCGAATGACCTACCAAAAACACCAATATACCAAAGAAACGTCTTTTTTTTATTCGCCCATGTAGTCCAAAACACAAAAAACAAAACAAAAAAGTTTTGGTAAAATAAAAGTTTGGAATTTTTTTTGTTTAAATTCACTTTTTTAAACAGCCAGTTTCACAAACACAGAAACAGGTGACAGCACAAACGAGCAACTGTTAAGATTGTTTACCTTGTTCTGGGCCAATTCTATGAGGAGACCACTTGGAATCCAGCTAATGCACAGCCCTGTCTCCCCAACGAGGCCTAGAAGTTCCATATGGTCGATTTTGTACATATCAAAGACTGCATGTAAATATTCGCTGCGATAAGAATGTTCTTCTAGGCCAGCTCATAAAACTGAAAGGTGGTCAGTAGTCCGTGATACCAGGTTTCAGCAGAGGAGACTTGAGACACACAATGTAATAGGCTAAGCTCATAACACGGAAAGGTGATGAGTGGTACCGGGTTTCAGCAGAGGAGACTTGAGACACACAATGTAACAGGCTAGCTCATAAAACTGAAAGGTGGTCAGTAGTCCGTGATACCGGGTTTCAGCAGAGGAGACTTGAGACACACAATGTAACAGGCTAGCTCATAAAACTGAAAGATGGTCAGTAGTCCGTGATACCGGGTTTCAGCAGAGGAGACTTGAGACACACAATGTAACAGGCTAGCTCATAACACGGAAAGGTGATGGATGGTACCGGGTTTTAGCAGGGAGACTTGAGACACACAATGTAACAGGCTAGCTCATAACACGGAAAGGTGATGGGTGGTACCGGGTTTCAGCAGAGGAGACTTGAGACACACAATGTAACAGGCTAGCTCATAAAACTGAAAGGTGGTCAGTAGTCCGTGATACCGGGTTTCAGCAGAGGAGACTTGAGACACACAATGTAACAGGCTAGCTCATAACACGGAAAGGTGATGGGTGGTCCGTGATACTGGGTTTCAACAGAGGAGACTTGAGACACACAATGCAACAGGCTAGCTGATAACACTGAAAGGTGATGGGTGGTACCGGGTTTCAGCAGAGGAGACTTGAGACACACAATGTAATAGGCTAGCTCGCAACACTGAAAGGTGATGGGTGATGCGTGATACCGGGTTTCAACAGAGGAGACTTGAGACACACAATGCAACAGGCTAGCTGATAACACTGAAAGGTGATGGGTGATGCGTGATACCGGGTTTCAACAGAGGAGACTTGAGACACACAATCTAATAGGCTAGCTCACAACACTGAAAGGTGATGGGTGATGCGTGATACCGGGTTTCAACAGAGGAGACTTGAGACACACAATGCAACAGGCTAGCTGATAACACTGAAAGGTGATGGGTGATGCGTGATACCGGGTTTCAACAGAGGAGACTTGAGACACACAATGTAATAGGCTAGCTCATAACACTGAAAGGTGATGGGTGATGCGTGATACCGGGTTTCAGCAGAGGAGACTGGAGACACACAATGTAAGAGGCTAGCTCACAACACTGAAAGGTGATGGGTGATGCGTGATACCGGGTTTCAACAGAGGAGACTTGAGACACGCAATGTAACAGGCTAGCTCATAACACTGACAGGTGATGGGTGATCCGTGATACCGGGTTTCAACAGAGGGGACATGAGACACTCAATATTGGGGAGAGTGCGCGCGCGCGTGTGTGTGTGTGTGTGTGTGTGTGCGCGCGCGCGCGCGCGCGAGCATGTATTTACGTATGTGTGTAAATGTGTGTCCTCCCGCGAGCATGCGATGGGTGTGTGTAATTAATCCCAGGACCATATTCAGAGGAGGCAAAAAATACTGCCAGTGCACTACAACAACTAAAACCAAGCATGCTTTCATAAAAAGGCACTTCCACAAAACAGAAGGAATGAAATTATGAGAAATTCACTCATGTGGAACTGTTCTAAGGAACCAGATAAACAACGGAGAAATAGGAAGTGAGAATAAGGCCATGATATTGAATATTATAAGGTAGAGCCGTCGGGGATGAAGTCTTGAAATCATTCTTTGCACTAAGCCAGAGCTTTGTTATACACCTGTGCTGAACGCTTACATTGCAAGGTAGTATCTATTACGAAATCCACTGGGAAAGAGAAATTGATGAAGACTAAAACATGGACTGAGAAGAGAGAGCTAGTTAGACATAAAGGCACTGCTGAAGACAGATGTGTCGGACCGAATGGTGCAAATATCGCAGTCAAGCTGTAAACTAGCAACACGTTCTCTGGACTACATCCTGCTACTTGCAAAGCCCTGTTCAGGGATTGGCAGAGGGAGATTGAGAACGAACGCAGAATAACAAGAAGAAGACATAAAAGACAATTAGGAAGTGGTGGGGAGAAACGGAAGAATGACGCGAGACAGGAGGACTTGGCGCAGATTTGTTTAAGATCTGTGCTCTACATGGAGCTGAAAGGTTGTAGCTGAACGGTTAATTTAACCCTACAAATGTAGTGTTTGGCTTGGCCTCGTTCGTTCTTAATCTCCCACTACCAAATCCTGAAAGGGCTTAAGTAGCAGAATGTAGTCCAGAGAATGGAATGCGTTGCGTCGTAGTTTACAGCTTGACTGCGACATTTGCACCTTTCGGTCCAACACATCCGACTTCAGCAAGCATTTATTGAGTACCGGGTAAGCATTTCGTGAGAACCGGGTAAGCATTTCTTGAGTACCGGGTTAGCATTCCCTCTTCGATCCCTTCTCCTTAGCCAGTCTGCCCTGCTGCAGCCTGTTATCCAGGATCACCGCGTGGAGGTGTAGAAGGATATTGGCAGCTCTGGTTCGCTGGCCCTGACGCTAGCAGTCAGCTATGGGTCGCTGACCACTGCAGCTCATGCGTTGCTCAGCATCTTGATCCCAAATGTAGTGTTTGACCCATGCTTCAACAAACGACTGGAAACAAATCGTTTACAGTGCGGATTATGGCAATGCCGTTTTTACAGTTAAGATTAAAGTTATTTGATGAAACACGTGAGGACATGCGTTCAAAATATCGGTAAAGCATAAGATGTTTTTTTGTGTCTTTCTATCGGAGGTGAAATAAGAACCTCGCCTCTACAGTGCGCGACGGCTGCAGAGACAAGAGGCCTTTATTTCTCAATAAATCCTCCCAGGCAAACTTCATGTAACTCATAAATTTCTACTGATCACTGGAGAACAAAAATGTTTCAAATGTGAAGTTTACATCTGAGCGATCCTTTCAGCAACACAGCAGCTTCGCTTTATTTTTACGGCAGAACAGTAACAATGTGTACCAAAGTACCGATCTATGCAGGCCTTCATCGAGTATTTGACAATTTAAAATACAACAAAAGACAACTTAAAAACGAAATTAACAAAAGTATAAACAAACATTAGTTTAGTATAAACAAGCATTAGTTTTGAATTTGTCTGGTGCCAGAAAGTGAAATTCGCGTAGTGGTGTTTAATGTTGTCCATATACAAGTTTAATTGGTCCGGTGTGCAGACTTAATGTTGCCCATGTACAAGTTTAATTGGTCCGTGTGCAGACTTAATGTTGTCCATATACAAGTTTAATGGTCCGGTGTGCAGATTTAATGTTGTCCATATACAAGTTTAATTGGTCCGGTGTGCAGATTTAATGCTGTCCATATACAAGTTTAATTGGTCCGGTGTGCAGATTTAATGTTGTCTATGTACGAGTTTAATTGGTCCGGTATGCAGACTTAATGTTGTCCATATACAAGTTTAATTGGTCCGGTGTGCATATTTAATGTTGTCCGTATACAAGTTTAATGGTCCGGTGTGCAGATTTAATGTTGTCCATATACAAGTTTAATGGTCCGGTGTGCAGATTTAATGTTGTCCATATACAAGTTTAATGGTCCGGTGTGCAGATTTAATGTTGTCCATATACAAGTTTAATTGGTCCGGTGTGCAGATTTAATGCTGTCCATATACAAGTTTAATTGGTCCGGTGTGCAGATTTAATGTTGTCTATGTACGAGTTTAATTGGTCCGGTATGCAGACTTAATGTTGTCCATATACAAGTTTAATTGGTCCGGTGTGCATATTTAATGTTGTCCGTATACAAGTTTAATGGTCCGGTGTGCAGATTTAATGTTGTCCATATACAAGTTTAATGGTCCGGTGTGCAGATTTAATGTTGTCCATGTACGAGTTTAATTGGTCCGGTGTGCAGATGTAATGTTGTCCATGTACGAGTTTAATTGGTCCGGTGTGCAGATTTAATGTTGTCCATGTACGAGTTTAATTGGTCCGGTGTGCAGATTTAACGGTGTCCATGTACGAGTTTAATTGGTCCGGTGTGCAGATTTAATGTTGTCTATGTACGAGTTTAATTGGTCCGGTGTGCAGATTTAATGTTGTCCATATACAAGTTTAATGGTCCGGTGTGCAGATTTAATGTTGTCTATGTACAAGTTTAATGGTCCGGTGTGCAGATTTAATGTTGTCCATGTTCACGTTTAATTGGTCCGGTTTTCACCTGGTACTAGTTGACATCTATGCACACGATACAGGAACACTAGCGTGAAATCCTCCTTTCTCTGGGATCAGAGGTACAGTATGTTATATCATGCAAGTATGTATGTAGTCACCTATGTTCTCCAAATATGGAAAATCCAAGAGGAGTAGAACACAAGCATGGTGCTCTCTCCAGCCTGGTTTGGGGATAAGCTGTGAAACGGGAAACCTGAGTCTGACGGACGGCCAAGTTTATCGGTGAAATAAGTAAGTCGCATGTCGTTTTACAGAACGTAGCTTCTTACAGCGGCCACCTATTTGGCTGTTATAAGTTTCTTGGCAAGTGAGCAGTTCGGTCGGTTGCCATTATTTTCCGTACGTGGAGGAGCATTCGCCCGAGAAAAAAATTCAGTGTCTGCCAAGCTGGACACAAGTGGGAATCGAGCCCGGAACGTTTGGATTGTGAAAACCGAGCCAGTTTTCACCCCTAGGCCACGCAGCCTCCATCAGTGAAATAGCAGTGACTATTTGAGAGCAAACAACGAAGAAGTACTTCGCCTGAACAATGAGCCGATATATCTCTCCATTATCTAGTATCAAATAGGCTGTTACAGAATGGATTTAGATTACTTCATCATCGTAGAATTCGATTGTCTGTGTTGTCCACAGTTTACCGATTGAAGGAAGCTATCGATCTTTGCAATTAAACTAAACAAATCGTTATAATGGAAACAAAACAAACATTCGAGGAAGGCTCCAAATTACTCTAACGTTTAAATGAAAACGTTCAAAAATTACTGCAACGTTTAAAAAAGAAAAGCAAGTGTAAATATGAAATATTGCAGGAAAACACAATAGGCAATTAACTCAACATGAAATGCCCACACACTCCGGACATTTTGTTTGATTGGTTCTCGTGATGATGTTATTACAAATAAACAGCCGTTTATTTAAAAGCCTTTAATGTGTCAACCACACTCAGAGTTGTTTTGGCTATATCAGGGCGTGCATGGCATAAAATAGTCGACATGGTCTTAAATTTGCACATGTGGACAATGCGCCCCCCCCCCCCCAAACGAGGCTGTCACGGTGTGGAGTTGGGGAGGCCCCTACATATCCCGGTGATCTGGTAGGCTTTACCGGTGGGATCCTATATTTCTGGCAGGGTTCCCTATGATGGCCAGATTACTGGTGAGGGGACAGACTAAGAACGGCATTCCGGTCTCTGAAGTTCAAGCACAGGGACGATATCCTTGTCTATATAAAAGAAAATACTTTGTTATAGAAACAGGCCACATATACTCTTACTCTGGACATTCGGAGTACAAAACGTGTATGACTGTCAGTGGTGAAAACCAAAAGGAAGGCACTGACATGTGGATGTCCTGAGAGCAAAACGTCATAAAAGAATTTGGTTTTGCAATGTTAAGACAATGAATCAGGAAGGCAAACTAAAACAGATTACAGTAGAAAAGCGAAACTATAGATTACAAATCTTAGGAATGAGCGAGAGTAGATTGACAGAAACAGAACGGATTTATTTATTTTTTTGCTTAGATGTTTGCCTCACTAGTTTCTACTGGCGGAGGCGCGCCATTTTCCACCCCAGACCGTAGTCCATTGGGCGATATCAGGACGCATAAACCAGTGCTCGGATGCATGTGTGCGTCTGTATGTACCTATGCTAGGTTTGTGCGCCCTCAGAAGCTAGCCCAAACAAAGTACAATGGAAGGGCCTCACCATGAGGGCGCGTGTGAAAGTTGTGCAGCAGTGTGACTGTAGGACAGAGTCAAATGAAACAGAGTGAGGTAAGAGGAGAGAGAAGGGGAAGAGTTGCCCCCAGCGATCAGAACGGATAAAGACAGCAATATTAGAAACAATATTCTATTCTGTAAGAGAGAGCGGACAGCATGGCGAAGGTGTGACCATCATCTTAACAAATGGAGTGGAAACCAGTTTTTTCCGACTGATAAGAGGGAGACTAAGAGGGTGCTTTCCCAACATCACTTTAATCAAGCTAATGCACAATAAAACGACAGTGAAGAAGATGTAAAGGACGAAATCAATCAGCAGTTACACAAAGAAATGGAAAAAAGAACCAGATATAATCTGATTATAGTAGTTGGAGACCTCAATGCGAAGGTTGAAAATGACAATGCATGCATCCAAAGAGTCATTGGGAGATGGAATTGTGACACGATAAATGGTAATGGTGACCACTTAATGAACTTCGGTATTTAGTTTACTGTATGGGCACTCTTCCCACATAAAGATATCCACAAGCTAGCATGGGAATCTCCAAATGGATCAAGCAAAACCCCGATAGATCACTTAATGATCGACAAGAGGGGGAGACATTCCCTGCAGGGTGTGAATGTAAGAAGAGGTGCAGATGTTGGGGAGTGATCATCACCTTGTAGTAGCTATATTTAATGGGAAGGTCAGAGCTAGATGTCCAAAATGTAACAAACCGAAAGAAAAAATGATATAGTTAAACTGAAAGGGACACTCCAAACTCGTTATCCTCAATAAGGAAAATAGCAATACCATTTCAACCATACACAGAGAAAACAGCAACTTATGCATCAGATTCCGCGAGAGGAAATTACAAAATTGGATAACACCAAAAACATTAGAAACTATGGAGGCTAACCAGAACTAATGAAAAGGAAGAAAATGGAATCAATGTCAACTACACTAAAAGGTAGGTACAGCTATCAATATGGACAGCTGAACAGGGAAGTAATGCGTCAGACTAACAGGGAATTCTTGAATTACATTGCAAAGCAGACTGTAGTGGTTGCACTAAGAAAGAACAGTACACAAAATAGCAAAATCCATATCTGGAAAAACAAGTGCAAACAGCAATAGAAACTAGGAAAGATAAACACGGAAAATAGAGCATGACAAAAGATCATGCACAAGAAGCAAGATTGGCAGTTCAATTCAAGAATCCACCAGAAACACGGCAAAACATTCATGAGACCGTAACAGGCCCAGACGCACCAGTCTCGAAAGGGAGAAGCTATCACATCTATCAAAGAGCATAACAACTTGAATTAGAACTCTTTAAATTTGACCCCAAATTAACAGTAGAGATATTCAATCCAATATTCATATACATCTGGAAGACAAAGAAAACACCATGGGAATAGAACACAAGAACTATTGTGACAATTTCAAAACAGTCTGCACCACAGACTGCAGTAACTGAAGAGGAATCACTCTAATCTCAGTATCCAGCGAAATGCTAGACAGGATAATAATCAAACGCAATGGATAATAAAATGAGGAAGGAACAAGCGGTTTCAGAAGGAACAGATGATGCAGACACAAAATGTTCTCCCTCAGAGACATTGAGCAATGCTCAGAATGGCAAATACAATTGTGCACACATTTTGTTGATTTTGAAAATACCTTCAGCATTCAACTGGACATGTCTACGGATGATACTTAGATCGTACATTATCCCTAGCTTCGTCGTTTCAATCATTAAAAGTCTATATACATGTTTCAAGTGCCGTGTTGGACAGAGAACTCAACTTTCGAGATGAAAACATTGACCCTGTCATTGACAGGGTGATGCCACAGATGACGAAGGACAACACAAGAGAAACAAGATGAATATTATTGACTGCATTGAAAGATCTGGAACACACAGCTATATGCATACAGACACAACCATTTTCAAAAGAAAACGGAAATGCTTAGGGCATATAACCAATAACTAGGACTGAACATTAATACTAAGAAGACAGAAGTCGCGACACTAAATACCAATTCCACAATAAAAATAGGAAATTAACTGGAAAGAACGAACGCATTTACATTCCTCGGAAGTACAGTTACATTAAACAATGGAAAAGGCAGAGACGCCAACAGCAGAATGATCAAAGCTAGAATAGCCTTTGCTAGCTTGAACAACACTAAGAAGTCTTTGCAGTACAACACAAACACCAGACTAAGGATATACCACTAAGAATATACCGAGTTGCGTACTATCTGTATAGCGAGGAGTTTTAGAGTGTAACAAAAAAATAAGTGTCCAAATTGTAATCTTCCTACACAACCTGTCTAAAAAAAATTTTAATTTTCTGACCGAATCCCCATCACCAACTGAGAACAGCTTGCCTGGTGCGACCAAGAAGCCATACACACCGACATAACGGGTCGACGCTGGAATTGGATCGACCAAGAGAGCCTGACACCGTCACAAGAAACACCATGGTATGAATCCCAGAGGGAAGCCGAAAGAGAGGCCGGTCTAAGGTAAATTGGCGAAGAACCGTAGAAGCCGAAATTGAAATTATGAATCAGAGCTGGGGCACCATACAGAAGGGGCCTGCAGACCGGATGAATTGGGGATTTCACCAGGCGTGACTGTCACTGACAAAGTATCTAAGAAGTGGAGGTGTTATGGTCATCGACAAAGGGTCCAAGAAGAAGCAGTTCAATGAAGTTTCTAACACTTCACCCCCGACGGCAGAATATGTTATTGGCCATACTTTATCGATACTAAATCATCCTACAATAATTAACATAACAGAGGCACTGTCACTGCGACAGTATACGGTATGCATTCATAGTAACCAACTTGATTATCCTACAACGGCACATCCTTTAATAAATGTAGTCGGAAGATAAGATCCGCGTATTAGACAAACCAACACAGTTTGACACTGAAACATTCAAATGGTATGCAGTAAAGTATAACATCATGATTTCCGACAAGACTGGGTTCGCCTTGAAGAAATATATTCTGGTAACATGATATCACATTCCAGCAGGCCAACGTACTTGTGGTCTCTTTCTACACTTTTAGAACAAAGCCACCACAGTGTATGGGGCCTGAACCTTGAGACGGAATAGATATCTACCTTTGGTGTCATGAATAAATCAACGTACCGCTATGGTTGCAGAATAGGTGAGTCGGTGACGTCTTCTTGTCACGGCACTGCCAGCAGTCATGTTTGCTACTTTACAGCCATTCACCGATACTGTTCCTTTACATTTTAGAGAATGAAGATTTACAGGGCTGGCAGGTACGCTCGGAATAGATCATGAGAAACAGAAATGGACGATCAAAGGAGAAAATCGTTATTTGTATTTTTAAATGCATCTGCAAACGGTTGAGATCGAGTGCTGAGGTTTGCTCGAGTGGTTTCTGAAAGAGTTGTCGTCTGTGACATGTATAATAATAATTGGACACTGGCACACTGAGAGCGCGTAGGAACAAGCGACTAATAGCCCTTATGTGGTAGAAGAATCTTCAATTCACGACGTTGTGCATTCAGCCATTCACACAGGCGACAAACTTGATGGTGTGGAGTAGCCTTCTATGTTCGAAATAAGTTGGACAAGTAAAGTGCAATGTTTGAGAAACAGAAACATGGTCAAACTAAAGAGAATATCTATAAAGTATAAGTGTAAAACACAGATGTTAAAACAAGTGAAATTTTTAACAGAAGGTGTGACTTTTTATAAGAAAATAAGAACAGGATTGGACAGCAGAGAAAATCAAAGCAAACTTCTAGGATTACATTTTAAACGACAGTTTGTCTTATCCTGTCCCCTTCTACAGTTCGTCTCGGGATATAAGATGAAACACTATAAGGCCGGTACCCAAGAAATTCGCCAACACTGAAAAACGAAAATTCATCAAGGATGAAGAACGAAAATTTGTCAAGAGTAAAGAACGAAAATTTGTCAAGAGTAAAAACGAACATTTGTCAAGAGTGAAGAGCGAAAATTCTTCAGAAGAGAAGAACGTATATTCGTCAAGGATCAAGAGCGAAAATTCGTCAAGGATGAAGAACGAATTTTCGTCAAAAGCGAAAATATTTCAAGAGTGAAGAGCCAAAATTCACCAAGGATGAAGAACGAAAATTCGTCAACAGTGAAGAGCAAAAATTTGTCAAAGTGAAGTGCGAAAGTTCTTCAAGAGAAAACAACGAAAATGTGTAAAGAGTGAAGAATGAAACTTCGTGGAGAATCAATATTTCTCAATCGTGGAGAACTAGGTGGAATCAGCTTCTAGAAGAACAAATAAATTATAAATGAATGTTGGTAGAAAGGTATATGAACATTGCGTGGACAGAACTGGAAAGGATGATAAGACAAACGGGGCTGAGTGGGCTTGTGTGAAAGTGTACAGTACACATGTAAATCGATATGAGATAATATTTACGTATGGTGTAAGTGCAACCTTACATTTGTCAAATATCAGCGATGGAGCTAGAGAGAGACGGTAGACTAGACAAAAGACATTTGGATCACACAACTACTACAATATCAGTTGTGCGTGGATGCGTTCGTTCGTGTGCGTGTAGAGACAGACGAGATAAATCAACAAGAATGTGTAGTAATTATATACAATAACAAAATCAAGTATAGTAATCCAATAATAATTTTCACCCAGTAAACATAATCAAGTTAATTCAGTCCTGGGACTCGTTCGCAAGCACATGGTTCTATCTTTCCCTTTCTACTTGTCATCAGTGACCCTCTTCAGCTCAGTATGTCTTTATCACAATGCCTCTATCTGTCATCAATGACCCTCTTCAGGTCAGTATGTCTTTATCACCATGCCTCTATCTGTCATCAGTGACCCTCTTCAGCTCAGTGTGTCTTCACCATGCCTCTATCTGTCATCAGTGACCCTCCACTCGGTATGTCTTCATCACCATGCCTCTACCTGTCATCAGCAACCTTCCAGCTCAGTATGTCTTCATCACCATGCCTCTACCTATCATCAGTGACCCTCTTCAGCTCAGTGTGTCTTCACCATGCCTCTATCTGTCATCAGTGACCCTCTTCAGCTCAGTATGTCTTTATCACCATGCCTTTATCTGTCATCAGTGACCCTCCAGCTCAGTATGTCTTTATCACCATGCCTCTACCTGTCATCAGCGACCCTCTTCAGCTCAGTATGTCTTTATCACCATGCCTCTACCTGTCATCAGTGACCCTCCAGCTCAGTATGTCTTCACCATGCCTCTACCTGCCATCAGTGACCCTCCACTCAGTATGTCTTCATCACCATGCCTCTACCTGTCATCAGCGACCCTCTTCAGATCAGTGTGTCTTCATCCCCATGCCTCGACTTGTCATCAGCGACCCTCCACTCGGTATGTCTTCATCACCATGCCTCTACCTGTCATCAGTGACCCTTCACTCAGTATGTCTTCATCACCATGCCTCTACCTGTCATCAGCGACCCTCTTCAGCTCAGTATGTCTTCATCACCATGTCTCTACCTTTCATCAGCGACCCTCTTCAGCTCAGTATGTCTTCATCACCATGCCGCTACCTGTCATCAGTGACGCTCCACTCAGTATGTCTTCATCACCATGCCTCTACCTGTCATCAGCATCCCTCTTCAGCTCAGTATGTCTTCATCACCATGCCTCTACCCTGTCATCAGCGACCCTCTTCAGCTCAGTGTGTCTTCATCACCATGCCTCTACCTGTCATCAGCGACCCTCTTCAGCTCAGTGTGTCTTCGTCACCATGCCTCTACCTGTCATCAGCGACCCTCCAGCTCAGTATGTCTTCACCATGCCTCTATCTGTCATCAGCGACCCTCCAGCTCAGTATGTCTTCATGACCATGCCTCTACCTGTCATCCACGACCCTCTTCAGCTCAGTGTGTCTTCATCACCATGCCTCTACCTGTCATCAGCGACCCTCCAACTCAGTGTGTCTTCATCACCATGCCTCTACCTGTCATCAGTGACGCTCCACTCAGTATGTCTTCATCACCATGCCGCTACCTGTCATCAGCATCCCTCTTCAGCTCAGTATGTCTTCATCACCATGCCTCTACCCTGTCATCAGCGACCCTCTTCAGCTCAGTATGTCTTTATCACCATGCCTTTATCTGTCATCAGTGACCCTCCAGCTCAGTATGTCTTTATCACCATGCCTCTACCTGTCATCAGCGACCCTCTTCAGCTCAGTATGTCTTTATCACCATGCCTCTACCTGTCATCAGTGACCCTCCAGCTCAGTATGTCTTCACCATGCCTCTACCTGCCATCAGTGACCCTCCACTCAGTATGTCTTCATCACCATGCCTCTACCTGTCATCAGCGACCCTCTTCAGCTCAGTATGTCTTCATCACCATGCCTCTACCTTTCATCAGCGACCCTCTTCAGCTCAGTATGTCTTCATCACCATGCCGCTACCTGTCATCAGTGACGCTCCACTCAGTATGTCTTCATCACCATGCCTCTACCTGTCATCAGCATCCCTCTTCAGATCAGTATGTCTTCATCACCATGCCTCTACCCTGTCATCAGCGACCCTCTTCAGCTCAGTGTGTCTTCATCACCATGCCTCTACCTGTCATCAGCGACCCTCTTCAGCTCAGTGTGTCTTCGTCACCATGCCTCTACCTGTCATCAGCGACCCTCCAGCTCAGTATGTCTTCACCATGCCTCTACCTGTCATCAGCGACCCTCCAGCTCAGTATGTCTTCATAACCATGCCTCTACCTGTCATCCACGACCCTCTTCAGCTCAGTGTGTCTTCATCACCATGCCTCTACCTGTCATCAGCGACCCTCCAACTCAGTGTGTCTTCACCATGCCTCTACCTGTCATCAGCGACCCTCCAGCTCAGTATGTCTTCATAACCATGCCTCTACCTGTCATCCACGACCCTCTTCAGCTCAGTGTGTCTTCATCACCATGCCTCTACCTGTCATCAGCGACCCTCCAACTCAGTGTGTCTTCATCACCATGCCTCTACCTGTCATCAGCGACCCTCTTCAGCTCAGTGTGTCTTCATCCCCATGCTTGTACCTGTTTCTGTCACGAAGGTATTTCTTGATCTGCTTCTTCCTCTTTCCTTGTGTCTGTCTTCCAAGGCTTTCTTCACTGACTCATCAAGACATAGATTGTGGCCCAGCCATGGCAGTCATTGTTGCTGTATATTGTAGCAGTTTTCCTCTCCCTCTTTCGGTTTGATTTTCTCTATCCAGTTTACTTTAAGCATATTTCGGTAACACCGTATCTCGAAAACATCCAAGTATTTCTCCTCTTTTATTTATTGGTCCATGTTTCAGAAGGGTGGCGTGGGGTTGTGAGGATGTCTTCATGTGTGCCCCAACGACCTCACCGGTTACGGGATGACCTGACCTGACCTGTTTCAGTGCCGTACAACCCCACAGCCCAGACATATGTGGTCAGAAGAAAAACAAACCAGTCAACAAAAATGAACACAACTAAATATCAAGAAGGTGTGCATGTGTTCTATTAGCATTATATAATGTGTGGGCACAGTAACTCGAAGCGATGTCGAATGTGAGGTAGGGAAGCTGGACAAAGCTAAATGGAGCCTTCAAGCGGAACGATGTGCACACGAAGACAGTGAGCTAGGAGTCCTGTCAACGCCACGAACGATCATTGATTAGTAAAGCACTGCCTGCCAATATCTGGTTACTAATGGGTTTTTCTATGAACGTAGTGGAACTTCTGTAACTGCGAATGTAGAATGGAAATGAGGGAAGAAGAGAAAGAACGAGTAAGAACGAGAACGGGATAGACAGATAGACTGAAGGGCGAGAGGCGATGTGTGCGGTTGGGGTATGGTGATGATATAAGATCATGACACATCGTTAAGGCTACTAACGTATGATATATAACAACACAGCAGCAGCTGTGTTGTGGCGGTGTCAGCTCACACATATAAAATACATTATTATCAAACACTCAAAGATCAAGAGTTTTATTTCTCCATCTTCTCTGGTGCTCGCATTGAAATGAATGTTGTGACTGTGCAGCGGTTAACAGCGACGCTGCGATACACGTCTCTTCGGCCCGACACATCTGGTTTTAGTACATTTTTAAGACCGGGTTTGCCATCCCTTTTGGATCCATATTCTCTTAGCCAAGCTGACTTCTGCCGAAGACGGATGTGTCGGACCGAAAGGTGCAAATATCGCAGTCAATCTGTTAACTAGCGACACAACGCATTCCGTTCTCCGGATTACATCCTGCTACTTGCAAAGCCCTGTTCAGGGCTTGGTACCGGGAGTTTGAGAACGAACGCAGAAGAAGAAGAAGAGGATGGTACAGCCTGTTTCGAAGGCCGGCAGTTGGAAGTGGAATATAGTACTAGTCAGCTATGATTCGCTGGCTGCTTCCAGCGCATTCGTTGCTGCGGCCCAACAGGAACGACAAGATGTCTTTCATGCGACAACGACGAATCCGCCATGAGCCCGAAGATTAATTTTCAAATATATTTAAATGGCCAAATTCCTCTTGTACCAGAGTACCTTACATTTTGTAAGCTGGCTCACCTAGATTTTCTTGGTGGCTGGCCCTTATCGAATTGAAAGCTTGAAATAAAATATTCAATTGTATGCAATCTATTTGTGTGATGGGCGTCATCCCTGGGGCACATGATAACTATAGCTGTAAATTATAAAGGGTATATTGAAAGAGGGAAATGGCAGCAGGTTGTAGAGGACAACAAAGAATATAATGTATGAGGCATGTTCAAAATGTCTCGGATCTGAATTTGTCCCCCTAATTTACTTGAAGCACGACGTGTGTCCTCCGGCGGGGACGTGTATGAGAGCTACATTCGCATGCATGAACAATTTTGCTCCTGTCCCGCAGTGAGGGTCAGTCGCTGACAGACAGCATGTGAGTAAGTGAGTGAGGTGAGGTGATAACTATACAAGTCGTAGATTTATCATTCGCCTTTTTGCTACAACGTGAAGCACATACCACAACTGCAGCTGACCTATTTGAAAGTAAGTCTGTCTCCAAGCATTTGTAGCAAATTGGCTGATTGCAATGGTACTTTTTTTTAAAACATGATGAGGTTGCTAGCCCAAATCACACCCCTCTATAATCACTTTTTACGATATGCTAGAAATGTGACAGCTGTCCTATTCTTGTCATCCCATGTTCTACTTGTAGATTGCGACTAAGTAAAGCTGTGAACGAGGCTGTTAACATCACTCTATAAACAAAAGTGACACAGAGACCACCTCTACATGGACTTTAATGAGACTTTGTCTGATGAGGTCTTCAGAAGTGAAAATCCCAAGCTCCTAAAGCAGTAAATGCACGCCGGTGCGCCCAAGAGGGACATTAAAGGCGGTCATGAACGAGAAGGAAACATGAAACGATGCTAAGGTCGCATGCCAAAGGAAGAGACTGCAGACTAACTTTCAACACCCTTTTGACGATACTGTGGGCATCAGAGAATTTGCAAGGATGTCAGTAAATAGGTCACAATTTGTAATTTTTAAAAACTAAATGAGTTAATAAATTAGAAACTTTTTATTATTGCACTTGAATTGTCCCTAACTTCTCAACCAAATTTCCAGCAACGTTGATACACGTATATCCCATCGCTTCATCAGTGGTATTTCAAAACATGCAGAAGTCGTTGGTCTGCTGTCTCAGCCACACTTCTCGTTCAACCTCTTTGTCATTCGCAAAACGTCTCACGACAAGGTGGATTTTTAGTGCACCCAAAATTGGGAATCGCTCAGGGCTAAGTCGGGGATGTAAAGTGGATGTCCAAGAAGTTTCAACCCTAGTTGGACAATCTTCTCCTGTGTTAATCGAGCTGTTTGTGGTTTTTGATATTGTCATGATGGAGCAGTAATCTTCTAATTATCAGGCCTGGGCGTTTTCTTCAAACTGCATTACAAAGCATCAAAATAATTTCACTGGAAGCGCTTGGCTTGGGCTTCGTTCGTTCTCAATCTCCCGCTACTAAACCCTGGAAGGGCTTAAGTAGCAGAATGTAGTCCAGAGAACATAAGGCGTTGTGTCGTAGTTTACAGTTTGACTACGATATTTGCACCTTTCGGCCAAACACATCCGACTTCAGCAAGCATTATTTTAGTACCGGGTTGGCATTCCCTCTTCGATCCCTTCTCTTTAGCCAGTCTGCCTTGCTGTAGCCTGTTATCCAGGATCACCGCGTGGAGGTGTAGAAGGGTCTTGACAGCTCTGGTTCGCTGGCCCTGACACTAGCAGTCAGCTATGTGTCACTGAACACTGCAGCTCATGCGCTGCTCAGCATCTCGATCCCACTGGAAGCATTTGATTAATATCGTTTGCAAAAAAAGATCATCGCCTACCACCTTCCCCCACCCTTCTCCCCCAACAATTAAAAAATTGCACAACAGCATGCTGTTCTTTGATTGTGCATTTCGTGGGCACGGATAGCATTTACATTTGACAACTGAGATGTGCACGTGCATGCGACACATAGCGTCTGCTACTTCAGAAACTACCAACTGCATTTTGCAGGTATCCCTTATCAGATTGTGACCTATTTACTGACTTAGCCTCGTACAATAGACCAGGGTCTAAAATTTAAATTACGCATGGTGTTGGATTACCAAGAATAACATTTGACAATTTCGATGATCAAGGGCCAAGTAAGACAATGTCGTTGGTACAGGCCCACATTTGATAGTTCTATGCAATATGAAAACAATTTCGGAAGTTCGATGGCTCGTGCCTTGAGAAAGACATTTGTGATTGATCAAGGTCCCGTCAAGAATTTATATGCCTCAATGACCATATAAAGACACGTTTGATAGATTAAGGGCCTTATAAAGACATGTGTTACGAGTGAAGTCCCACATTAAGACAAGTTTAATGGCCCAATGGGCACATAGAGACACGTTTTATAGTTCAAGGACAAAATAAATATAAGATATGTGGATCAAGAGCGATATAAAGACAAGTCTGATGGCTCAAGGGCAACATACAGATAGGTCTGACGGCTCAAGAGCTACATTCAGATAAGTTTGATGCCAAAAGACTGCAAGAAAATAAATTCGACGACCCAAAGACCAGTAGTAAAGTCCTGATGTTTAAACAGTTACATGTAAGCGGATGTTCTCTTTTTAACGTTCCTGTACAACTGTTATATATTTTTCATTGATTTACAATTTACCGCTGTAATTGTTTCACCTGTTCTACATAGAACCTTCCATTTGATCTGTAATTTATCTTTTACATCGCTTCTCTTTTGGAAACATTTAAGTGTTATTCTTACAAAGTTGAATGGACTTTTCCTCAAATGTGTTTTAATGTATAATCCCACAACCGGACGCTACTCCGATTGCTAGTTTGAAACCAGTTTGTTTGAAATCCCTGCACAATAAAACTTTGAGACTATCACTAAATAGTTTTGACGCATTGATGAGGTCTACCGGGAGGACTAGGACCTACGACAGAAACATATACATATGCCTGTACCAAGGATTCGAACGTATGTCCGCGTGGCCAGACCACCATCAAAAACGTGGTACTAGCCGATGCTCGGCATAATAGGAATGCTGTTAGGTGAGCTCCTTTCAACTACTGACCCGAGGCCTTTTGGTTATATCGGGGTGCTTGATAATTAAACGTCTGCAAAAATTAGTATTGAAAGCGTGATAAGCCATCAATTAACTGCCCGTGAACAGAGGCATTATGAAAATGGTTTGGGGATTGGATAACAAGTTCGCAACAGGGCCAGATATAGCTAGACACAAACACAAATTCGATTATATTATTTGGTTCATTAGATAAACAGACAGACTGGCAAACATTTCGATTAGATAAGTAAATATCCGGTATATTGCTTCAGTGAAGATACGGCAGCTGGGTCGTTTGGCACTGAGCTCTTCGAGAGGAAACAAGGGGCAGACAACACGAACTTTAACAGAGCCTATATACAGTGCATATAAGCCAGCGTCCCAGTGTGGATCCCTGTTGTCGTTTCTGTGGAGGAAAGAGTTGGTCCACTGTACCTTCATGCGTGTAGTAAAAAGGTAATGGTCAGTCCCACGGCAACAATTGACGTCTTCATGTACTAAGCCTCAGCCTATGTGAGATTGGGGTGGCCGGTTCCCTTCATTGATGTGTTTACCTTACCCAACTCATACGCTAAGTACACATTTGCTGCTGGGTCGATTGGAGCGGTCGTACCAGGCACGAGCCACGGCACGGATTTTTTCTTCTGTTCGTCCGTGAATTCGAACCCTTACACGCTATAATCCCAGTCCAGCAGGTCAGCTCCCGGTCGACTAGGCTATACACTCCAAGCATTTAGGTAAAGGTGACTGTAGAGATGTGTGCATGGAGCTAGCAATTTCCTCTGGTAAAACAAAGTGCTGCAGAAGGTGCAGAAGAAGCAGCAGTAAACGAGATGACAGCAGTCAGAAACTCCCAGCTAACTGCATGGCTAGGAATCCAAGGCGCTATACTGTTTTCAAAGTGGCGGCCTTGGAAACAGGATGCACCTTAGCTGAGACGGCTGAGCGATAGAAGAGAGAGGACAGATCACGTGCAGAGAAAGAGCCGTGATCAAAACCCAGGTTTCGGGGCCGATAGTCACAGATATGCAGTCTTGCTGTGAACTACGACACATCACAACAAACCGTCATTTTTCAGGACTAACAATAAAGAAGACGAAGAAGAAGAAAAGAAGAAGAAGAAAAAGAAGAAGAAATTACAATGCCAAGTGCATGCAAATTGCTCTGGAGGAGGCTGCATGAAGAGGAACGAAGGCTATAGTGAATAAGACCAAGATAATGGAAAGCCAGCGTGGGAAAACAGACATGCAGAGACAGATATATATATATATATAAAAACCTTGACGGAGGTGTATCAGCTTTACGTGGTCACACATTCAACAACAAAACAAGTACATGCGTTACGACCATCATGTCTTCACAAGAGAACAAATTACGAACGTATGTCAGACTGACTAACAGATCTAAACGACTGAGATGGAAGCTGGTTTAACTTTCGTTATGTTATATACACAAACAACGATTAAGAGTGATAAGGGAACGACGTTAATAGCGCCGTGGAATGTCTATACGAAAAGGCGAAGACATCACAAAACCGAACAATCTATAACAGAAGGATAAGCTAACAATAGCTCCGTCGGTGCTTGAAGCGCACAGTGGAGTCCCGCCTGTGTGAATTGGTTGTTCGATCCTACTCGTTTGCTTTGAATGTGTGGTGCATATGACACACACGAATATAGGACATAAGCTAAAACCATCAGGATGCACAATACTGTTGTCAATGATCAAGTGTTTGCAATCGCCTTAAAGGTAAAACTGCTCAGATAGAAGAGACTGCCGTCAGGGGAGGAAGTGTTAAAGACTTCATTTGGCTTGATCTCAGCTTGTATGTTTCTTTAGTTAGGGGTGACCAGTTCCCTTCCTCGCTGTCTTGTCTTCCCTTCGTCAAAGTCCGTTAACAGCGGGGTTGACTACAGCGGGTTAGACTAGAGCGTGCCGAGACCGTGCATTGAACTCGGCGCCTTTGCAATGACACGCAAGCGAAGTCAAAGATGCAGCAACGATTAATAGCTGGCTGCTTGCATCATGGTCAATGACTTACAGCTGACTAAGACCAGATTACGTCTCCAAGCGGCGGCCCTGGAAACAGGCTGCAACTATGCAGCCTGACTGAGAGATAGAGATCGAATATGGGAGGCAAATTTTGTCCCCCCAAAAATCATCTGAAATCGGATGTGTCGGGCCGAAAGGCGCAAATATCTCAACCTAGCTGTAAACTACCACACAGTCCTTGTCAAGACGAATGAAGAAGATGAAGGATGAGGAGGAGAAAAAAAGAATAAAAATAAAAATAAAACAAGCAAGTACTCTGGGCCACACAGCCAGCCAATAATTTAGTAAGGTCTCAGCTTTTGTGATGTAGACTAGCCACTTCTCAAATGGCTGACTTATCGTCCCTTAAAGGTCATTCATAAACCATGTTTACATCAGTTTTGTAATTGATCCCCACTCTGCATACACGTCTACTTAAACGAACACACTGTCGATCATGTATTCCAGGACCGTCCACTGTATGGTCAGTTAAGGAAGACACACAGACCCAACGAATGAACGCTAGACTCTTAACTGTTCGGAGCTAAAGAGAGCTTCAAACAATGGTCGAGTTCCTCGCGAGAACTCATTTGACGGTGGAACAATAAAGATGCTATCATAAGAACGGGAACACGACCTTGAACAAACACGCAAGCTTAAATGTCAGAATTACCAACCTATACTTAAGATTCTCAGCAATCGGAATAAACGATGCAATAATAATTTTACCAAAAATAAAATTACAACAGTTGTGATAGATAGATAGATACCTTTGATATATAACTACGGTTGCTTGTTCCAGATAACATGAGATGTGTTAAATACTGTTGTTGTTGTTGTTGTTGTTGAATGCCCACACTGAGTAAGATTACTCTTTTCAGTTCAGTTCAGTTCATCCCGAAACCCATCAGGTCGTTGGGGCACAATTGAAGACACTCCCACAATTCCACGCCATCTCTGTCTATCCTCTGCCGCCAGTCGTGCCTCACTGGGACGAAGGTTTGACCATTCATGTAACGTTGTCTGTCCATCTCTTCCTTTGCGCGCCCTGAAAAGGAGCTTAAGTGACGGGTTGCTTTCCTCACATCCCGAGCGTGCTGATGAAGGTGGACGGTGGACCTCCAGCCGGATGTGCTATGCTTTGCTTTATCTGCGTGTCGCTGTCTATTACGAGGATCACATCAATCCACCACCTCGTTAGCCACATATTGCTATAACAGCCCGTTCCAAGGAGACCTACGTAGAAGTTAGAAGGAAGGTCTTGGCAAGTATATTTGACTGTAAAGATTGGAATGACTGACAAGAGTGACACAATCCGAACGTTCATTTTGGTCTAGCTGGACAGTAACAAGTAGTCAAGATAAGAAGGGGGTGTTACTCTTGATAGATGTGTGTATGGAAGAGTTACCATGTGTACGCGTACGTTCACTTTCAACGGAAATGCCTCTCTCTCTCTCTCTCTCTCACATACACACACACATTTATCTACTTTATCATACCCCTACCCCTCCCCTGATGTGGACGTCTCTTACGGACAGACCCTTAACAGTAAATCAGGCGCCCATTTACAGCCAGGTAGACTGCCAACAATAACTACGAAATCTGGAACTGTCACAGGTTCCGACAACACGCCCTGACACAGACATTTAGTGACACTTATGGAACAGAAATCACACACGGCAGGCACTCAAGGTTGTGCCGTTAAATCGATACGACCGGAATGATTGGTTACTGGTGATTATCGACAGAACGTGCACCTGACACTAATCTAATAGAAGATCAAATTCAGAATATGGGCCACTAACTGATCACTGACATGTCCGTATCATTCCATTTGTTAAGGTAAAGCTAGTCTCACAGGGTACAATGATGTCCTAGCTAGATGAAGTGTTAGAGACGTCATTGTAGTACAGTGTATTATGAGGCTCCCTAACTCTCTCATTGTCTTTCCTTGACAGTAAACCAAGTACTTATTTACAGTCGGGTTGTGGAGCGTGTCAATAATGCGAATCGAACACGCCAATTATGCAGAGAGAAGCGAATGCTCTATTACTATGTGGCTCTAGTAAATCTTATTAATCACTCAAATTCCCCCTCCCCCAAATCACCCCACTAAAGTAGGATCCATTTAAAGCAGACATATGTAACTCCATCAAGAACTCTGGCCAGATAGGAAATTTTCAGTATATCTACTTGCCATAACAGGTGCTATTTCAAAATGTAAAGATATTTATATTTATTTGATCATCAAAATTGCAGTTTGTGTGTGTGTGTGTCTGTAAATGTGAATATTTCATTTTAGCTACGTCATTATTATAAACCAGAGGTTTTCAAACTGTGCGTCACGGCCCTCGGCTGAGGATGTCGGTGCTTGGAAAACACGTGGGGCTCGATATTATGAGCCAAGGTCCATCAATAAATATAGATCATCGTAGGATATGTTTGCGCCGAGGTATTATTACATGTAGCTGACTTCTAGTGTCAGGGCCAGCGAACCAAAGCTGCCAAGATCCTTCTACGCCTCCAAGCGGTGATCCTGCATTACAGGCTGCAGCAGGGCAGACTGGCTAAGAAGAAGGATCGAAGAGGGAATGCTAACCCGGTACTTAAAAAAATGCTTGCTGAAGTCGGATGTGTTGGACCGAAAGGTGCAAATATCGTAGTCAAGCTGTAAACTACGACACAACGCATTCCGTTCTCTGGACTACATTATGCTACTTAAGCCCTTTCAGTGATTGGTAGTGGGAGATTGAGAATGAACGAAGCCAAGCCAATAGGTAAAAAATGCACATTCAGAAGTCATTAATGTTTGTTTGTTTTTTGTGGGGGAGAGAATGGGTTATAGTTACTTATACCTCGCATAGAGAGGAAGAGTCGTGGTGATTTATGCACAGGTCAAGGGAGTCGCGAACCAAAAAAGTTTGATAATCTCTGGTATAAACTGAAGTTGCAACATGCAAAGTGTTTTTCCTGCGTGAATCCGTTATTCCCGTCCTCTTTATAGATCTAACGAACTTGATTCTAGTAATTTGGAATAGTTCTTAACAGTTCATATGTGGGTGGCGGGCCAGATTCATAAACATTTGGAATAGTTCTAGCAGACTGGATACAATCATGGTGGTGGCCGGTTGCCTAAAGCCTCTTTCCAAGTATCTGCCATCATTCACTTTTCCTGCCCTCCAATGTGAAGTACGTGTTTTAACTGCAGCTTGTTTCGTTACAAGAATTCTGTATCCGAGCTTTTGTAGTGGCTGACTATAATGGTAATGTGTTTTTTTTTTAACATAATGAGTTTTCTGTGATCACAAGCTTGGACGGAGACAGTGAACAAATTCTTTTCATAAGGGCACTACTTTGGAAAATACTTGAGTAAATACAGCAACGATACATTGTTCATTATTATTACTATTGGAGACGAACTATGAACCTGGAGGTCCTGTGTAAACGCCGTGCACGTAAATGAATTCTTGGCTGTTGAAAATCGCAAAAAACAGGCTTCAACAAAAATATTGGGCACAAATAATTCCTTCCCAATCAGCAATCTACCTTCCCGCATGCCTAGTAAGCAGTAGTAAGTAAATCGCAAAACAGAACCTACTACGGATAGCCTTCTTGTACCTAGCAGCAGGCATACACCTACCGCTTGTATATTAGGATTCCGAGTTCATTAGGAGTTGGTGATCATTGAACCAGCAGATCTTGAGCTTTTGTCTCTATATTGATATACCCGAGGGCATCATGTCGTCCATTTTAATCACCACTGCGGTTGATCTTCAAGTAGGACTCCACGGACAAAGCGTGTTGCTCTTGTAATGATGGTTTCTGTTACACTTTCTTTTACACGGTGAGGCTTCCAGCTCATTTTACAAGCTTACTTAGTCGTCCTTCACGACATGTAGGGTAAGGCACATAGGTCCTATTCTCTGTCAAGCACGGCTCAAGGGTCCCTGATCCTCACTGAGAATAAAACTGGCAAATATGTCGATTTCTCACCCACAACGTTGTCTGAAAAGTTGATAGCACAATATAGTAAACACAAGGACTCTTGATCATATTCTTAAAGACAAAATCTATTATGAATTATAGAAGCCGAAATTAGTTAAGAACCAGAGCTGGGGAGCTATACGAAAAAATGACCGCATACAGAACGAATTGGGGAGAGTGTGCTGCTGTACCGGAATACACAATCAAGTGTGACGTTCATTGGTCGCTACGTTAGCCCTCTATTAAGAACAAAAGAAGGGGTATACTATTGATTATAATTATTCAAGTCATTTCTCAGCCAGCGTGTGTAATTCCGCTATGGCAGAATCGCCATTTACAACGGTTTAAATTCAAAAATAACAATCATTTTCCGGTCGCTCCATTTGTTGAATCATAGGTCCCACACTATTTGATTTACCCTTAACCAACAAATACCCAAGTTCAACAAACCAATATTGCTTGAAGTCACATTTAATTCGAACCTCGACTGGAAGCCAAATTGAGAGAAAATCCAGACAAGGGTCATAAAAAGACATGAAAAACTGGCTGGTGCATCGTGAGGGGCAAACACAATATCCTCAAGCAAGTCTACACTGACAGCATATCATCCGATGTGCCCAGCGGTCCCGATATGTCAAGGCGGATCGGACTAGCTGCGTCTGCTATGCACGACCTCCGACGTGTGTGGAGTAATGGCAAGTTGTCCCTTGAAACAAAAATCTTCATCTACCAATCATACGCCGACCCAGTCCTGCTTTGCGGTTCCGAAACCAGACATTACTCAAATATGATATGTCGAGACTGGAGGTCTTCCACGTGCGCAACAAGCGGCGAATCATGGGCATCCGACGACTACATGCACAACGCGGAGGTCTCTATTAGAACAGGGCCTCTCCCAGTTTCAGAGACACTTGACCGCCGACGAGTTTCTTTGTTCAGTCATGTAGTACGGCTGGGCCAGGAAACCCCGGCCCACAAGATACTACACAAGTCGCCAAAGGTCTTTCCCCGAACGGCTGGAGGCGCAGGAGAGGGAGGTTGGCTCCAGCAGATAGCAGACTCCACCTCCATTCTGAGATCGCAGGGTCATTGATATGGCAGACCGACGCAACGGTTGTATCTCAGCAATGGAAATGAGCACTGATGGCATGTTGTAGTAGTTATGCGAAATTCAATGACGAAATATTATGTCGTATCATTTACGACAGAGTTTCTCAAACGGTGTGCGCCATGCCCATCTAAGTGTGCCTCACGCCCATCTAAGTGTGCCTCAAGCCCATCTAGGTGTGCCTCGCGGCGATCTAAGTGTGTCTCGCGCCCATCTAAGTGTGTCTCGCGCCGATCTAAGTGTGTCTCGCGCCCATCTAAGTGTGTCTCGCGGCGATCTAAGTGTGTCTCGCGGCGATCTAAGTGTGTCTCGCGCCTATCTAAGTGTGCCTCGCGCCCATCTAAGTGTGCCTCGCACCGATCTAAGTGTGCCTCGCGCCCATCTAAGTGTGCCTCGCGCCCATCTAATTGTGCCTCGCGCCCATCTAAGTGTGTTTCGGGCCCATCTAAGTGTGTCTCGCGCCCATCTAAGTGTGTTTAGGGCCCATCCAAGTGTGTCTCGCGCCCATCTAATTGTGCCTCGCGCCCATCTAAGTGTCCCATCTAAGTGGGTCTCGCGCCCATCTAAGTGTGCGTCGCGCCTATCTAAGTGTGTCTCGCGCCCATCTAATTGTGCCTCGCGCCCATCTAAGTGTGTTTCGGGCCCATCTAAGTGTGTCTCGCGCCCATCTAAGTGTGTTTCTGGCCCATCCAAGTGTGCCTCGCTCCCCTCTAAGTGTGTCTCGCGCCCATCTAAGTGCATCTCGCACCCATCTAAGTGTGTCTCTCGCCCATCGAAATGTGTCTCGCGCCCATCCAAGTGTGTCTCGCGCCCATCCAAGTGTGTCTCGAGCCCATCTAAGTGTGTCTCGCCCATCGAAGTTTGTTTTGCGCCCATCCAAGAGTGTCTCGCGCTCATCTAAGTGTGTCT
This sequence comes from Ariolimax columbianus, assembly GCA_036924085.1. NCBI lineage: Eukaryota > Metazoa > Mollusca > Gastropoda > Stylommatophora > Arionidae > Ariolimax > Ariolimax columbianus. Next base: position 113,679,109 of record JAVGWX010000001.1, on the reverse strand, counting down.
CGCGCCCATCCAAGTGTGTCTTGCGCCCATCCAAGTGTGTCTCGCGCCCATCCAAGTGTGTCTCGCGCCCATCCAAGTGTGCCTCGCGCCCATCTAAGTGTGTCCCCTTGAAGATCTAAGGGTGCCGCCACTTCTTCTAAATGTAATAATACAATACCTCAATTATATGCCATGAACCGGAACACAACGAGAAAGATATCTCTGCGAACGGCAAAGAACACAAGGCCAAGAATGCTACAGGAAAAAATCAAGAGCAATTAAGAGTCAAGGAAAGAGCTCAAGAAGACAGCTGAATTGTAAAAAAAAAATGTGTCCTTTGCTGACATACGGACCTATTCAGCTGAGAAGAAATATGAAGAGAAGAATATATAAGGTACTTTGTTTTTCCATGACCAAATAAAATATCAATTATCTTACAAATGCAAATGATTCACTCCGCAGAGCTGATATATCGGCTCGCAACATTTTTTACAATGAAATATAGCCGATACATTGGCTTGAATAATTGTCTTACATATACATACAGGTCTCTAAATACATAATTGTTCTCGGTGTATACAAGTGCATGTACTTCATACTGGTAGTATTACACTGCCGAAATAAACGACTAGAATATTCCAGAGTGAACATGTTAAGACTATTTTCCTTTTCAAATCGAATAAATAGTTTTAAGAGAAAAAAAGTAAGTAACATGTCATTGTCATTTGCAGAACGTCGCTCTTCCAATGAAGTACAGTAGGTTGCCTTTACTTTCCGTACGTGGAGAGACTATGGTACCCACACACAAAAAACTCTACTCTTGCCAAACTGGACAATGTGGAATTCGTATACAATGTTAACTAGGATTGTGAAAAGGACGTTTCACCCGAGGCCGCGCTGTCTTCAAAAATGATTATACGGGAGAGTGAGGAACGACTGGCCTACAGGTTTGGATGTCGGTCTTTGACCACGAAGAAATGCGTTCACATCTTCGGTTATGTATTACTTATATCGACATACGGAGTATATCAAAGGAGTGGAAACTATCATTACTGAGCTTTCTACGATTAGAGATCGGAGTCAGATAAGTGTGGCGCTAGGCATTTTTGGTTTGATATCAAATGTTCTGTTTGAGAAACATTGCTATACGAACACTAATTAGTTCGTTTTATCATCAATTAACTTTTGTTGTAAGTTGGGAGGGGGGGGGGGGGCGGGGGAGGGTGAGAGAGAAGGGGAGGGGGGGGGAATATTTACCTCTAATGGTAGTTGATCACAAAGTCAAAGACGCACACGATATTTCTTTTGCACCTGTTCCAGCAAGGTATGACATTTAAATTCAATAAAAACAGCTTTGTAACAAAGATGGTTTCCATTGTGAAGGAAGCACTTGTCAACCATAATCATATGTCCTTTTTTATTACTCCAGCAAAAGCAATAATTAACCTCTACAGTTGGCCTCCTTCAAATAAGCCTGTACAAAGCATTACTAGCACTCGTGGAGATAGTTTCACTGATACTCTGTATTACGATGTAGGTGATGGCCCTCTGAGCAAAACTACTTTGTCAGCTTTTACGACATGCGCATAATGGTTCAGTGATCCTGTTTATTCCCTAGCATTATCCCTCTGATCCATATGGGAATTAAAGTGATCCTCTGATCAATATGGAGATTACAGTGATCATCTGATCAACATGAAGATTACACTGATCCTTTAATCAATATAGGGATTTTATTGATCCTTTGATTAATATTGGGATTGCATTGATCGTCTACTCCTTATGATGATTACAGTGACTCTTTGCTACATATGATGATTACAGTGTTCCTCTGATCAATATGGGGATTACAGTTATCCTCTGTTCAATATGGGGATTACAGTGATTCTCTTATCCATATGGGGATTACAGTGATTTTCTGATCCATATGGGGATTACAGTGATTCTTTGTTCAATAAGAGCATCACTGTAATCCCCATATTGAACAGAGTCACTGTAATTCCCAGTTCAAAATAGGGATTACAGTGATTCTCTGATCACCGTGTGCAGTTTGGCATACACGGGAATTTTTTTTTCTACGTGCGATCACTTTTAAGTACTTGCATCCAGAGAGTTACCTCTAGTGGTCTCGGCTGATAGTCTTGCCAGTGGTCCGAGATACCTCGGGGTGATAGTGAGGTTGATGACCAGTGCATTTCCTTCCTCGCTAAAAATCCAAACAACTCGTTACATCCTCTAGAAAAAAAGAAACTGTCTGATGATGCCACCATCATGGATGGATAACTTACTGATTCTATCAGCAGCACTGACTTCTAGCTCCTACTTTTAATCGGTGAAATAGACTGTATCCCAGTCTAAAGATTACCAATGGTGTACTACTGTTGAGCTGGTAATATGTATATGTGATCCTTAGTCAAATATTACACACAAGGGGAAGGAAAACTAACGGCTGGTCAGGCAAAATATTCTGATCAGATATGTTAGGGTCAGGCAAAACATGCTGGTCAAGACCCTCACCTCGGCTTCTTCGTAGCCCTTCCTGGAGATGGGCGGTTTTCAGGACAGCATGGCTAACAAGGTGAGGGATCGACGTGATCCCCGTAGTAGTGAGCGACACGCAGATGAAGCCAAGCATAGCACAACCGTCTGGAGGATCCCGGCCCAAATTCATCACGCTCGGGATGTGAGGAAATCTACTGCAACCCGCCACTTGAGGTCCTTTTCAGGGCGCACAAAAGACTAAACCCACTCGTTGTGGGCGTTAGAAACAACAATATTACACTCAAGAATTTTAGTACATTTTTCCGTTGCCTTCTGTCAGGCTGTCAATGCCTCCGCTGTATCCAGTGAACATTTATGCACCCCCTCGACCCTTCCATATACCTAAGGATTTACGTAAATTTTCCCGCATTCTCTTGCTTGCCTTTAATCAATCTGTCCACACGTCCTTCCGTAAACTCTCCTGTACCTGGCTTTCTGTCAACCTTCCAGTACATTCAAGGACTTCATCAAATCGTTCCGTACTGCCCCACGTATCTAAAACCTCAACCCCATCCCCGTGCATTCTACAAATCTTCCCTCTACACCCATTGATTTTCGAAGACAGTTCACATAAACAAAATGGTTTTACTAAACATTCCCATAACCATTAGCTTATCCATCAATACACTTGTCAACCCTCTAGAGCCCCCTGGGGAATAGGTGTGACCTAGGCTGAGAACTGCTGTCGCAGGCGAAGCGTGTCACAAGATCAATGGTATATGAACTATGTCCTTCTTCCTGGCATCACTAACAGAGGGCATCAACAAATGCAGAGAGAATGCTCACCAACAACGAAAAACAAATGATCAGAGCACGTGAACTGATAATATGGCTGGAGAAGGGGGAAATCTGCAGACAACGTGTAAACAGGCTTCAAATCTAACGCAAGATAAAACATGTCATGACAGTCACGGTAAACGACTACTGTTTATGTCGGTAAGCATGGCAACAGCGCATTCCGAGCAGGCTAAAAATAAGGAATGTACATGCTAGGTAACGGAAAATATTAGTCGGTTCAATATTTATTTATTTGGTAACGGTTAAACATCAACGAACAGGTTGGTTTCGATTCACCCCCAATTTAATTGTTTTATGAGCGGTACCTGCCAGTAGATTTACACTGTGAAGAACATGCAGGCTAGTCAAACATATTGTTTCCTTCTCGTTTTCTGTCTTTGTGAAGCATATTATAATCACCATTCATTGATTGACATACACTGCTGACAGTATGCCTGCAACAAAGTACAGTGTGTTCTTGAAGTGGTAGTATCTGTAGCAATTTGTTTTTTTACATGGTGAGGTTGCTAGCTCGATGCGATTGATGGAATGATGTTTAATATGGCAAGATTTCATAGACATGATTATGTGCACATTAAATCACACATTATTCACTTTACCTTGATGCATTGGAAAAATGCATGAATGCGTTAACATCTTGAAGTAGTGTTCATCAACTATGCAGTCGATTAGATCCAGGAACAAAACATAACACATGTAAAGGATGTATAGCCGATACGGTTCTGCAATCGAGGTTAAAACGAACACACGACATGCGACAATTCAAATCCAAGATACACAAACGAAACAAGCACAGCCGGCTATTTACTTGCCTGAATCCGGTATCCGCGCGCTACTGTGGCAGTAACAACGCATGCGTGCTGAACAGGAAAGAATCAGCACGACCAAAACACCAATTAGAACACAATAACAGAGTTCCGTTGGTCGACGTTAACACATAACAACACGAATGTGCTACACAGCTGATTTGGGCGGAACATATTAAACTGTAGGGCAGGGGGAAAGAGGGGGGGGGGGTTGTCACCGCTTAGCCAGTGCTGAGATTTTCAGCAAGAGAAGTGCCCACGCACGACGTTCACGTTTAATGCTGAAGGTTGGAGACATTGTGTGACGCTTGACGGCTCAGGTGTGGGGATGGGGGAAGGGTTTCGCAGGTGAGAGGGCGAGTGGGTCAAGGATACCCACAGAAAGTAGACACATCCGAAAACGATATGGAACTAAATAATAAAACATGTTTTTAAGACACACGTGATTATTTTTATGTTTTCAAATTAATGTTACTGTTCGCTATGACGTATTGTCACTGCGATACTTTCTTGTCCAATGAACTGTATGCTAACCCTTGGCTAGTATGACTAATGTAATTAGGTTGGTCCTTCCTTCCTTCTCTCTCTCTCTCTCTCTCGCTCTCTCTCTCTCTCTCTCTCTCTCTCTCGGGAAGTTTACTTATGGGCCTTGCATTACAGCCAGGAGGACCCCGTTTATCTGAAGTACGCCTCGGATTGTTTTTTGTTTGTTTTGCTTTTGTTGCTTCGCCTTATTTCTCTATTCCCAAGGCGGTGTGCCTTGCACTGTTTTTATTTTGCGCATATCGGTCCAGTGCATCCGACTTCGGCATGTATTTTTATTCAAGTGTCTGCTTCCTCCTGCATTTTCTAAGGGTTTGGTTCCCGGGGGTAACGACCGGTGCTGTGATTGGGGAGCGAACCCAGCACTTTCGGATTGTGAGCCATGTCACTTAACCCCTATCCCACCGCCTCGGGATGTAAGAAGAACCACTGTAAGCCGCTATCAAAGAAACGTCAAGATTTAACTCAAAACGAGCTTTCCAAAAACTACTTTTATCTATGCATCCTACTAACTCTCCCACACAAAGAAACGCTTCTTCACCCGATCCCATAGGAAAAACGTTATTCGTTAATAGTTTATTTATGTATCATTCCGGCGCTGTGGTTAATAGGTAAGGCACTCGCGTGGGTTCGAGCCCCGCAGGTTTTAAACGACCCCTGGTCTAAAAGGAAATGAGACCAGAGTGACTGCATTCTGAATTACCTCCTGCCGTCTTCACTTATGTCTTGCCTCTGACCCAAGGTAGCTCGGAACTAGAGAGTGAGGTTGAGCACCAGCGCAGTTGCTTCCGCGCTGTAATCCAATTGCAACGCAAGTTACATCATTAAGACAAAACTGTCTGATGATGTCGCCATCATCACTTGCGATGGAAAACCAAGTATTTATATATCAAATAAGTTGGACGGGGTGAGAGATTGTTTCTAGAGCTTTCTTTCTAACCCAGGGGGAGTGTGTGAGCTTAGTTTACAAACCCAACGTAGTATCGGGGTTCAAATCACTTCACGCTCGGTTTGAGAGACCTGATATGTCGTATGTTTTTCATGGTATAACCGCTTCTCCCAGTCGACCCAGCTGTAAATGGACACCTGACGAAGTCGGGAGGAAAATTGGGAGCCGCCGCGGGAACTACGATAGTCGTTCTCTGCCGTTGGCACTTTCATCAATGAAAGTGACTGAGCACACATGGAGGAGTCTAGGCGCAATGAAGTAGGTTCTGTGGGTCCGGTTCCCAGACTAAAAGGAGTCCAGGCGTAATGAAGTAGGTTCTATGGGTCCGGTTCCCAGACTAAAAGGAGTCCAGGCGTAATGAAGTAGGTTCTATGGGTCCTGTTCCCAGACTAAAAGGAGTCTAGGCGCAATGAAGTAGGTTCTATGGGTCCTGTTCACAGACTAAAAGGAGTCCAGGCGCAATGTAGGTTCTATGGGTCCTGTTCCCAGACTAAAAGGAGTCTAGGCGCAATGTAGGTTCTATGGGCCCTGTTCCCAGACTAAAAGGAGTCCAGGCGCAATGAAGTGGGTTCTATGGGTCCTGTTCCCAGACTAAAAGTCCAGGCGCAATGAAGTAGGTTCTATGGGTCCGGTTCACAGACTAAAAGGAGTCTGGGTGCAATGAAGTCGGTTATATGGGCCATGTTCCCCGACTAAAAAACTGCACTCAACCTATGTGAATAACCGCGGCTGCAAACGCATGAGTTGGAGTGTTGTCTATCCTACAAAAGTTAGATCCCATCGCATCTTACAATATGCGTTCGGTGTGGCAGCTGTCCTATTATCGTCTGTCATAAACATAACCTACCTAGATACCATTCTGGCACACACATACCGTATATACATTATCTCCGTCTTCATCTTCTTCTTCGTTCGTTCACAAACTCCCTCTGCTAAACTCTAAAAATGGCTTTGTAAGTAGCAGAGTGTAGTCTAGAGAATGGGACGCGTTGACTGCGATATCTGCACCTTTTGGACCACATATCTGACTTCAGTGGGCATTTTTTTTACCGGGTTAGCCTTCCTTCTTCGATCCCTTCTCCTTAGCCGGTCTGCTCTGTTGCAGTCTGTTTATCCAGGATCACCACGTGGGGGTGGAGAAGGGTCTGGACAGCTCTGGGTCGCTTACCCTGATGCTAGCAGTCAGCTATGGGTCGCTGATCGCTACAGTTCATGCGCTGCTCAGCATCTTGATATCATCTTCGTCTTCTGATCGCCTTGATAACAAGTTTATCATTCTTGTATTATATATGGTACACTGTTTCGATTGATTTCTTTCAAACATAGAAGACTAATATACTAAAGCCAGGTCTGTTGGCCTGCGTGAACACGCAATCCAGTTGGAGTCTTCTACCATAAAATGGTTTAAACTAAACTATCAGTCAACGATTAGAACACTCTTAGTGTAGCAGTGATCCTATTATTGTGAGACTGTCACACTGAAGCCCTCCCGTAAACCTCCTCGCAAAATATATACAATACACATATACCTATGTGTGACACATATGTTCATGGTTTAGGAACCATGTACAAAATGTAGGAGCGATGCATAGTTACATGTCAGAAGGTATGTTCTTGAAAATGTCAATTCCTAACGTATAAATTAAAGTTTATTTTCAAAGTAATGCTTACTTTTTCCCGCTATTTCTTATCTCTGTTATGTCTTAGCTGCCGAGTAACATGCGCCGGGAATCTGACCTTGAAAGTCGGTGGCAGGAGAGAAAAGTACACGGGGAAATATATTGTGTCCCTTAAAACTGAGGGGAGGAGATTTGTGTAGTGGGGGAAAATTATAGGAGTAAATACGACGCTGGTCCTGAGATGTTTGGCACCTATAAGCGACATGGCGCAGGCGTTATGTCGTGATTTGTCTACACATACGTCTCAAAGTACTGGAGAGTTTGTGAAATGGCATTTTTGGTCTCAACCTGCATGAAAGGAAACTCCCAAACTGCACCTCCACAAGGTAAGGGACAAAGCACGAAATGCGGCAAATGCAGTATAGTGAATCTAGTGTCTGCACGTATAAGTGACATACACAATATCCAACACATGGAATGAATCAATGTCCAGAAGATGATAAACATGGACGTGCCCGCAAGATAAGACTATATCTTGGTGAAATCTAGATTTAGGAACCAAGTTAAAAAAAGCAATAGCTTACTCTGGAACAGGTGTAGACTCAGACCACAACCTATTTATGATGAAGCTGAGGCCAAAGCCGTCACGTGGGACATACAAGTTGTGAAGGGGTGTGAAATGAGGTCAAAGTTCCCAAATGAAATAGAAAGACTGGCAGAAAATCCACAAACCATACAAGAACCAGGAAGATAATAGCAAATGATAAAAACGCTTGTATCAGAGGCAGCGGGGAAAAAACAATTGGAAATTGAAGCACAGAAGCCCTGGGTTAACAACGGAAATGCTACATCAAATGGCAGAACGTTCCAATTGGAGAAACGTGAAAAGCAGGATGATTGCGAAAACGTACAAGAACATTAAAAAACCAACTAGATAGAGGATGCAAGAGACAGATGGTGGGATGAAGGTTGTAGGGAAATAGAACAAGTAAAAAGAAAAGAGGTCGGACTTAATATATAGGACAATTTAACAAACTATTCTGCAAAATAAGGAAATACAGTCACGTAACATACAAGATTTTTAAAAATCATTACAAACCAAACCAATAGAAAGATGGAGATATTATGTAACAGAATTATATGATGAAGACGATAGATATACAGCTCAAAAAACAAGGCTAGCAAGCGCGAAAGAAATAGAAGCGGAGACGAAACAGAAATAACAAAAAGGTATTTAACGAGGCGCTTCATGCGATCCCAATTCCTAAACAGCGGGTAGAGATGATATACTCATAGAACTTATAACAACAGCAGTTGAACCACTACTTGAATATCTTTTCCAGCATGAAAAAGCTATTTATCGCGAGAAGCGTCTTCCACAGTGTGTGAAGGGAAAGTCAGGACCGTTTGCGGCATAGCATGGCGTGCGTGATTTCTCAAACGCTTAGTCTTTAGCCTATCAGCAAGAATTATCTCCTTTGTCTGTATTCCATGCTTAATCCTGCCAACACGATCTATGGCGTCCTATTCCCATGATACCAAATTGATGCCTGCATCATTCATATCCCGCTTGCACACATCCTTGTACCGAAGTAGTGCCCGGCTCCGATACCTTTTCCCCAACTGTAATTCCCCATAGAGAAGTAATTTGGTATTCTGCCATCATCCATCCTCCGAGTGTGTCCCAGCCACCCGAGCCTTCAAAAAATAAGCATGGAAAATATTGTGACAGTGCATGTTCTCTCCAACACCTCTGTGTTTGTGATCTTATCTTGCCCTCCAACCCCAAGAAGCCTGACATCACATGCTCCCAAAATCCTCTTAACGAAATCAGAAAGAGAACACAAACCATTTTGACGAGCTACTGAAAGAAAATCAGTTTTAGTAAGGAGGAAGGTCAGGCACCAGAGAGGCTATTGCCACATTGAAATTCCTTGGCGAGAAAGTGATGTGTCAGGGAAGACTCCTGCTTGTCTGCTTTAGAGACTACGGGAAGTATTTTGACCGAGCGCCCCCTAAAAGGACATTGCAGATCCTTAAACAAGCCAATTTCGAGGAGGTAATCATCCGTCTGATGCAAAATATGCACAAGGCCATCATATCACTTAGAGAACCACAGACTCAGTACCTATAAAAAGGGAGGGAGTGACATAAGGACGTCCACTTTAACTTGGACCGTTCAATGCATACTCAGAGGTGATGATGTACCAGGCTATGAAGAAATGCAATCTGGGGGTAAAGACAAACGACAATCAACTGGAAGCAATAACGTTTACTGATGACTGAGCCATTATAGCAGAGACGGAGGAAGATTTATAAACACTGTTCAACAAAATCAGCGAAATTGAAAAAAAATCCATTATGTCAAAATAAATATAGAAAAAAACCAAGGCAATCCAAATAACCAACGGAAGCAAATGTAACCAACGAAGAAAACAAAATCGATCGAGCAAGTATATCAATTCTCATACCTGGGTCAAATCTTAACAGGAGATGCATGACGCCATAGGGAAATTAGAATTGCGTTGACAAAGAAGGCATTTATAAAAAAAACAGTCCTGATATCAGGCAGCATTGGTATGACGCTATAGTAAAGAATCCTGAACACATTATGTCTGGTTCTGAAACATGAACACTAAATAGAAGAGAATAAAGTGAACGGGACAGAGAGTAAATCAAACGTAAGGGTGTTGGCGGAAGTGGGAGAGAAAAGAAAGCTGCTACAATAGATACAGAAACAGCGGCTGGTCCGGATGAGCCACGCCAAGAGAGCTCGGTAAAGAAAGTTTTGGAAGATAGAACACATGGGAAGAGAGGAAGGGGCAGACCTTTGTTACACAAGCATGCAGACACAGGACGGTGAAGACGCATGCTGTGCTGACAAGACAGGCGCTGACGACAGGCAGAAACGGAAAGACAACCCTGATCTTGTAACACTTCCAGGAGAAAACGACTCGATGACGGTGATGCTGACACACATCCTAGTGCTGTAACGGGAAATCTAGATCTCAACTGGCATCAACTCCCTCCATCACGATTTGATGTCGCCGAAATACAAAACACGAAACTGTTTTCATAATGTGGGGTCGGTTCAGAGGAAAGCGTACTGCTTCTGATCGGGCGCCCCCCCCCCCCCCATGTTTTAAACCGACGGCTCATCAAATGTGGTAATCTAGGAACACCTTTGACATTTGTATCCGTTCTTCTACAGCTGAGGTAACGCTGATGTGTTGGTGTCTACTTGTTGGATGAACACAATGCTAGTTTAGATAGTAGGTTATGGCAGAAAAAGATGGAAGCTGTTTGGAGAAATGACAAACCCAGTGTGTGGTAGGTAGGTTTCAAAGAAGACTCACTCTCACAAAAATGGATGATATTCGGAATGGAGAATGTTAGTGAAAAAAGGAGGTGGTTTTTATTTAATGCTTCTTTGCGGTAAACAAAAACCAGTACACGTAAACTGGACAGACATTCCTATTTTGTACAGTATCTTATAGGTATTCGTTTGGTGTGCAATCTTGAAAACATAAATTTGCATGGATTTTATCGGTGTACATCGAAACCTAAAAATGGAATAATTCACACTTTAGGTTTAAGTAAACGACCATTGCATCGTTGGCTTCAAGACTGGAAGTTCGTATTCAAGGATGTCAAGAAAGGAGAGAAGAAAGGAGAGAATAAAGGAGAGAAGAAAGGAGAGAAGAAAGGAGAGAAGAAAGGAGAGAAGAAAGGACATTGTAGATAGTTTTGACGCATCCGTTATTAGGAGAGAAAGTTGTTGAAAGTTTGATTTGAAATTGACAGTGACAATTAGGAAATTTAAAATGAGGATGAGAAGCAATAATAAGCCTATCGAAATCTACGTTATGGGGAACTGCAAGAGGTGCAGGCTTCCCCTTTAACAAATATGCTGGCGGAAAAAAAGATCATTAGAGAAAAGTCCCACCCAGTCGCCACAAGAAGCAGTATTTACGTGAAATAAGAGAAATCTGTAAAGAATACGACGAGATTGTTTATTGGGATGAAACAGGCATCAATCAACGCTCACCACACAAATCAAAACGAAAGGCAATCATCAGGGGGAAGGATTAAGAGATTAGTACAAAGTTTGTTGATCTCAAGAAAGCGTTTGATAGGGAGGGTATGGCATAAAGTGCTGTTGGCAACCACATATAATCAACGGAAATATTATACATGTCCTTGAACACATGTTCGCCGTCCGCTGATAAAAGCGGGCGGGAAGCTGCTCGATATTCACCCCATACGGCGATGAGGTATGAAATTATTTGTAGAAGACTTAGTTCTCGGTCGGGTGCCCTAAGCAGTAGATCAGCTACCTCACTGCGAACTGCTGAGACCCAACCCTTGACCATGAGATATGTCCGCTCCCTAGGCGGACAACATCTCCGTGCAAGACTAGGCTTGTCACCTGGTCAAATGCACTATTTCGAGAGGAATCACAGGTCGCTGACATTTGGTCCACGTGCTTGGCTGATAAGCTACCATCTGAGGGATTACGGCCGAACGCCTCTAAGCCAGAATCCCGTCCAAAATCTCAGCACCGCTGAGATGGGAGGCTACGACATGGCTGGGGCTTGTGTCCCGGCCCGATCGAGCCGCAGGAATGCACCCGGTAAAATGCACTCCTTCTTCGCTCTTTGCATCTGTCTGCTATCAGTCTTTCAAATGGACGCAGAAGAGATGCAGTCCAGCGGACATTGCACCTCCTGTCCTATGGTGACAAGCTCCCGGGTGGCGGGGAATGCTAGGCGTACCATCACTGCAGATGAGCCGAGAAAATAAAGCGAGCAAAAAGATACCTCACTCATATGCATATGCCACGTTTCTGGCAGGACGTGACGATCCTGGGAAAAAGTCACACTGGACTGCCTCTCTTCCGGGATAGTACAAACTAGTACATAGTCCATCATATCATTGCCAAACGCTATAGACACGAGTAGGGAAGACTCGATAGTCCTGCAAGACAACTTCCCAAGAGAGACAACTCTGACCAAAAACAACTGCTGCCTTGCAGTTAGGCTGGGGACAGCCAAAGGCTAAGGAGGGCAACCCTACAGAAACGCCTGTTGAAATAGGATGCACTGAGCCACTGGCTAACAAATTGAATCAGTGCAACGTAAATATCGCTGTAAACAGCGTACGATGAAGAAGAAGAAGAAGAACACATGTTCGGTAAGGCGTTCAGCTCAGTTATTGTGAAAATGAATGAATGAATGAATCGGTGGGATGAGAGAAAAAAAAAGGGGGTGGGGGAAGGGAGAGAATTGGTTTCGCATATCGGTCGGTTGGTGTGAGGCAGAGTTGTACACTCTTCCCAACACTTTTCAACATATTCCTTGAGGGAATTATGAGTGAGACATTCGGGATCATGATAGGGGAGCGAAATATTACCAACCTTCGAAGGGTTGGCGGGCGCAAAAGCGGTACTTCGGAAATGGGTCAGAAGGCTCGATGAAACAGGTCTTGACTGTGGTATGGAGATTAACGCTGAAAAGACACAAGTAATGACCAACAACACTGAGGGCTTTAAAAGTTGGGTAAAAGCTAATGGCCTGGAACTCGAAGTGATCGACCGTTTTAAATACATAGGTTCGATTGTCAGTGATGAAGGATCAAAATGTGACGTGCTGGCCAGAACAGCACAGACAATAGGAGCAAGACAAACGGTTAGCCATATGCGCGAAGATCAGATTAATGCCTACATTGGTCCTGTCAGTTTTGCAAAGCCTTTTTTTGCTGATGGTTTCATGTGTTTTAGTGTGTAAAGGGTTAAGTGTCGTGATCTGGTTATGTGGTTATTAATGTGGGTCTGATCCCCAACTCTTCCTACTCAGGGGGCAGAGCCATGATTTTACGGTCCCACGAAGAAAAGCAAGATAATTAAGTATAATAGGCCCACTGTTTCCTTCGTAGCATTTCGTAAGAGATGACTAATGTAGGTTATGCATAGGACTAGCAAACTCATAATTGTATTACAGTTACTTTAAACCAGACCTGCAAAAGACGAAATCAGTGTTCCTTAACAGCTTGTTATTTTTGTTTGCACAATCTTCCAAAGCAGTGTTTGCCCAATCTTCCAAACGCAGTGCTGGGCCAATCTTCCAAAAGCAGTACTGGACCAATCTTCCAAACGCAGTGCTGGCCCAATCTTCCAAAAGCAGTGCTAGACCAATCTTCCAAAAGCAGTGCTAGACCAATCTTCCAAAAGCAGTGCTAGACCAATCTTCCAAAAGCAGTGCTAGACCAATCTTCCAAAAGCAGTGCTAGACCAATCTTCCAAAAGCAGTGCTGACCAATCTTCCAAAAGCAGTGCTAGACCAATCTTCCAAAAGCAGTGCTTGACCAATCTTCCAAAAGCAGTGCTAGACCAATCTTCCAAAAGCAGTGCTAGACCAATCTTCCAAAAGCAGTGCTAGACCAATCTTCCAAAAGCAGTGCTAGACCAATCTTCCAAAAGCAGTGCTAGACCAATCTTCCAAAAGCAGTGCTAGACCAATCTTCCAAAAGCAGTGCTAGACCAATCTTCAAAAAGCAGTGCTAGACCAATCTTCCAAAAGCAGTGCTAGACCAATCTTCCAAAAGCAGTGCTGGTCCAATCTTCCAAACGCAGTGCTGGACCAATCTTCCAAAAGCGGTGTTGGCCAAATCTCCCAACACCTGGGGTGACAGGACATTCTTCTTCTTCTTCTTCTTCTTCTTCGTACGCAGTCAGACAGTAACCATTATTTTTTCGAAAAAAGCAGCCGTCATCCTGAGGCTGTCAACACTGCCATAGAGCTTGTCTAGTGTTGCCACTGGTGATGGCCACATCTGCTCTCTCTGATCCTCGTATGTCGGGCAGTTTTGCAGCAAACGCTCAGCGGTCATTTTCCCGGTACCACACCAGCATTCGTCGGTGCCACCTATCTTCAATTTGTTGAATAGGTGGTACCTCAGTCTGTTGTGGCCAGTGCGAAGTCTGAAGACCACGACAAGCTCTCTTCTGTTCAACTGGTAATAGGCATCGTTTTTGGTGTAGCCAGTGTGTTCGGTTTCCCATTTGGTCATGTATCTAGCTCTAATAAGCCGTTTTGACTCTTCGTATGTCATGCTAGTATCTGGTTGTGGTAGTTTTGCACCTTCTTTTGCCAGTCTGTCTGCCTCCTCGTTGCCTTGGATATTGCAGTGAGATGGAACCCACTGCACCACTACCCTTTTTGGTGCGGCCTGCTGGCATAGTTGACAGAGTACTGCTCTTAATTCATTAAGTTCAGTATTTTTCTGGCTTTTAAGTGCTATGACTACGGCCAGAGCATCTGTAAGCAGGACTATGTGGCTTTCATTACTTTTACCTGTCGCCATTTCTTCCACTGCCGCCCTCAGTGCCTCTGCCTCCGCTCTGAAATTGCGTGTGTATTTTCCAGTAGCGAATGACAGTGTTATTTTTCTGCCATTTGGTAGGTTCAGAAATGCTCCTGCCCCTACGTTCTGTGTTGTATTTGTTACGGAGCCGTCGGTGTATGCATGGGTCCAGTCCATGCTTGGGTAGTTTTCCGTTATGTAACTCAGGGTAGTATCTCTTCTTTCTTTTTCAGACTGGCAGTTTTTGTTTCCAATACCTGGTATATTTTCTACCACCTCTGGAAATATATGCTGCCTCCAGGTAGGTTTTCGTACAGTAAAGATGGGCTTTGGTGTGGTTAGTGCGTTCATGGGGTCTTCGTGCATCATTGCTTTGGCTATTTATGCAAAGTTTCTTCGCTTTAGCTTCCCATTTCCGAAATTGTTTAGTCTCTGGTGCATTGGATGGTCAGTCAGTCTTCTGAGTTTCTCTGATTGCAGCTGGGCTCTGCAGTCTCTTCTGTCGGTCATGAATTGCAGTTTTGTAATCTTTTCAAGTTCTACAATTGGCGTTGACTTCATGCCTCCTGTTATAACTCTCATGGCTTGGTTTTGGAGTTTGCTAACGTTATCGAAGTTTGCCTTTGCTGCTGTTGTCCATGCCGCAATGCAATACTCGAGAACTGGTCTCACTCTTCCAGTGTACAGTTTCTTTAGTATACTTTCGTCTGCTCCCCAGCTTGTGCCAGCAAGTTTCCTCATGATTGCCATTCTTTCTCTGGCTCTTATTCGGTTTCTCTCGATCTGACTTTTCCATGTCATGCGCCGATCAAATGTGACTCCCAGATAGTTTGGGTTGTCGTTTGGCTGGAGGTATTTGCCGTTTAGACTTAATTTGGTGTTTTAGGGTTTGATTGATAGCGAGAATATTGTACATGTGGTTTTGTCCTCGTTTATTTTGACCAGCCATGAGTTCGCCCACTCTTCCAGCAATGTTAGGGCCTGCTGCATCCGATTTCTTGCTATGGTGAGATTCTTTTCAGAGGTCCACATAGCCAGATCGTCTGCGAACATTGAGCTATGAACTCTTCTTGGTATATTCTCTGTAATGTCATTTATATACACCAGGAAGAGTGTGGGTGACAGTACTCCCCCTTGTGGTACTCCCTGCTCAAGTGGGTGACAGGACATGAATGAAGGAACGTTAGATGACAGGACATGATGAAGGAACGTTAAATGACGTCGCCTGAGTTGTACCCATGTTGAAAAGAACAGAATCGGTGCAATCGGCCAAGCCTTTCGTAAAAGGAAACTAAATAAGGGTGTGCACAGGGCTAACAATATCATCATTTATAACTATTGCTATGAAAACACCGCTGCTAGGATTTCGATTTCATGTAAAGGGGCAGCTGCTGTGGAGGCGCTATGCTTTACTCGAAGCGAAAACGCCAGTCAATAAATATCAATCATGTTAGATGATTTGGTGGAGTTAAGGGTGAAAGAAAGGCCATTACAGCTGGTCTCTTGACCGAGCTCAAGAAGACGGGCCAAAAAACCGACATCGGTGGATATAATTCGTTGCAGCATTGCCATTGGAACCATCTATACATTACATCTATAAATCCATGTACGTTAGGGACCTCCTAGATGTTAATGAACTCAAAACATGGGACCACAAAGATTTGAGAAACACTGGTCTAGCCGATCATCAAACGGCGGGAAAAGCAAAAACATTACAGATTAAATGGGTATTTAAAACAGTAGAGAAAGGGTCCACGAGTTCAAACATGCTCTCCTGCACGCGAAGACAAATAAATAAGTCTGGCCAGCAGCATACAGGAAAACTTATCTTTATCGTACGCTGTTTACAGCGATATACGTTGCACTGTTTTATTTTGTTAAGCCTGTGGGTCAGTGCATCCGATTTCTACAGGCGTTTCTGTAGGGATGCCCTCCTTAGCCTTTCGCTGTCCCCAGCCTATCTGCAAGGCAGCAGTTGTTTTTGGTCAGAGTTGTCTCTCTTAGGGAAGTTGTCTTGCAGGACTATCGAGTCTTCCCCACTCGTGTCTATAGGGTTTGGCAATGATATGATATGGACTATGTACTAGTTTGTACTATCCCGAAGAGAGGCAGTCCAGTGTGACTGTGTCTCAGGATCCTCACGTCAGGAAAACAAATGGTACGTGACAAGTTGTAAGAACCGTTGTAATATGTGTCAGTGTTTTATAGAGCAAATCGTGTGTCTTCTGGCAGTAAATTATTGGCAAGGACAAATATTTATTTACGAGAGAGTAAAAAGTATAACGTGTGTTCACCTGTTGCTGGGGCCCATCTAACATCAATTGTGCTTGAACATGTAGAGATTTCGCAGAAGGATCTGATCAATCCTGTGGACGACTAATACGAATAATTAAGAAGGCGAGGCAGAGGCCGACCAAGACGTAGATGGACACAAGACATCAAGGGACACCCTAAACATGACCATGGAGCAGGCGGGTAGATTGACTACTGATCGAGATTCCTATCGCTTGGCTGTGATGAGAGCGACGTTCTATAAAGGGACATGCTACATGAGGACATGCTACATGATGAGGAGGAGAGACCTATGCACAAAATGTGTTATTTTGTGTTGTTGTTTTTTTTTTGGGGGGGGGGGGGGGGGGGGGGTGGGGGGGGGGTTTTGCGTTCGCCTTATTTCTCTATTCCCCAAGGCGGTGTGCGTTGCACTGTGGTTTTTATTTTGCGCCTGTCGGCCCAATGCATCCGACTTCAGCATGCATTTTATGTAAGGGTCTGCTTCCTCCTGCATTTTCTAAGGGGTTTGCTTCCCCGGGGTAACGGCCGGTGCTGTGATGGGGATCGAACCCAGCACCTTTGGGTTGTGAGCCGTGTCACTTAACCACTAGGCCACGCCGTCCCCTGGCGGGGGGGGGGGGGGGGTTGAATATACCAGAATGATGTGAAGTTCACCTTTCAGAAGAATTTTATGGGGGGAAAGGAATGCTATAAAACATTGCTAGACACAACTGAGGGACAAAATGTTAGAGAGTAACAAAGAGATGATATTGAATAGTGTAGGAACACTTGCATGTCAAAAACAAACAAGGCAACGGTAGAAATGATAAACGCTGCTAGTGAAATGAAGATGTGCTGCGACATGATCGCCCTACGTCAGTCGGATGGTACTTGAGAAAATAAAAGTACATATTAAATATAGTATGCTACCTGATCTAAGCCCGCTCGCTTCTACCCAAAATTGGTATAAAGAGGTAACGAAGGCAATGTAGCGATGAAAGAACTGGTCAACCCAAATACAAACACCCGACATCAGAATAAACAGTTTAGACTTAACAATAATAATTACAACAGTCCCCCCCCCCCCCCCCCAATAAAACACCCGACATCATTAAAAAGTGTAGGCTCAATGATAAAAATAGGTGCGCGCCTCCTCATCCCCCTCAATATGACAAACACCCCTGAAATCATTAACAAGTTTAGACCCAATCATAAAAGATTTGCGGCCCCCCCCCCCCCCCCACCCCAACCCGATATCATTAAGAAGCTTAGACCCAATAATAAAAAATAGTTGTCGTCCCCCCCCCCTCCCCGTCCTCCACCACGCACAACATGACAAACACCTGAAATCATTAAGAAGTTTTGACTCTCTCTCTCTCTCTCTCTCTCTCTCTCCCTCTCTCGCCCACACCCACACACAACAAACACTCCACTTTATACAAAGTTGACCTACTAATAATAATAGTTGGCCATTGCAAGCGAAGATGGTTGACAGTATCAGATGTATGCTGGGACATGTAATCATATGACTGTAAAGTTCGATCCTGGCACGGAAGACTCTGCCCCACTAGAGACATGTACAGTTAAGTCTCTACCACCTTTATCAATGACAGCATTGTCTGGCACGGGGCTTACTTTGCCTTTCTTTTATACGCCCTAAGAACATTAAGTACCAAGTGTGGGGTGGAATGAGAGACAAGTTCTGTGTAACGACTTAAGTGTGTCCCGTACGGTCGGGTGCCTTCTAATAATTCAAGTACATTACTGTTCTTAACGGCGATCGGAAATATGAAAACAGGAATGCTTTTTCTTAAAAGGATAAAGAAATCCGCCGGTTCTATAAACTAGGAAATCGATGCCAGAAATCGTATTATGCTGTTTACAAAAGTCGTGAAATGTTGAGCTACTAAATCGGCGTTTCTCAACGTCTGGTGAATAGACTACGGTTGATCCACGGCGGTCAATCAGTTGGTCCAGTGGCATAGTATGAATGTTATGGGAAATCCTTTAAAAGTAATCTTAGATTATATATATAACATTGAATAATGTTGTCAATTAGCTTTTCCGTCTTGGCTTTTGTTTTGTTTTCCCCCCAGATACGTTAAGCTGCATTTTACAGTTCTTCTTGTCCCTTTTTCACTCCTGCAGGAGTATATAGCAACCACTACAGTTAGCCTCCTTTGGGAAGCCTGTGCCAAACCAGTTTGCATGCTTTTTTATGTAGTAATTTGGTTTACACAGTGATCCCCATGTACAACTCGATATATTCGCCCTTTAAGACATGCATGAAGGGCAGTGAACCTATTCATTCTTTCCTCTTCCTCAGAAAGAGCCCCCGGGATCGATAGAAAATGTCTTCGTTGTTCTTCTTCGGCATCCTGAAAAAGGATGTTGTATAGTTTGCAGCGAGGCTGCGATATCTGCAGCTTCCAGCCCGACATATCTGATTTAAGCTGGATTGGATGGTGGAGGTTTTCCTTACCACTAAAATCCCTATTCTCTTAGACTATACTTGTGCAGCCTGTTTCTAGAGTCGCCACTTGGAGGCGGAATAAGGTCTTTAAAAAAAATATCTGTCGATACGACTTTTTCCCATTGCTGGGGTGGTCGAGGTTTTTTAGGCTGAAAACTACAGGCCGCTTCGCCACTGCTGTCGCTACGTCGTGTTCTGGTTATGTTTGTTTGTTTCAGCCCCAACAGAACAACAACATATGCCCTCCTGGTCGGCAAGCTGGACTGGAAACTATTCGGCCACGCACTCCTCCATATAAGGTCTTAGGTCAGCTCTAATTCACTGTACTGCAAATTCAGCCCCCCACTCAGAGAATTTTACAGTTGAGCGAGGGACTGGCGATGACCTGAAACGCAGTCTCCTTCGTGAACCTCACCCGAATAGAAGAATAGCATCAATTGATCGAAGAAGAAGAAAGTACTATCTTTGGCTTACGGAAGTCAACTTCGGCACGCAGAATCTAGATTATTCTAGTTTTAGAATGCTATAAACTCGCACCTCGCCCCTTCACTTGTTAGTAGGAACAGTTGCGCTTCGATCAGGTCACGGGCATAGCTTAAGGTCTTTATATCGGTTTAGAAAACTCTGCAGTCTGTATACAACCAGTTTTATTTACATTACGTTGCTCTAAAGCTATGCGCATCCAATCTATTCTAAAACGCATTAACTGTTCCTGCCTCCACTACTACATGTGGCAATGCATTTCAAGCATTCACCACTCTCTGACTAAACAACTATTTCTTTCTATCTAATCTGGACCTTTCTTTAGTTAATTTGTAGCTATGCCCTCTTGTTCTTGTAGGTGGTTGTATTTTGGAAAACAAATATGTTATAGTTTAATTTACCCGTCTAATTTACCTTCAGCAACTAGTCTATTGAAATACTTGTTATTTTTCTCACATAAACACTCACAACAACAACAACAGCTTAACTCTAGCCATGTCGGCATATTCAAAAAGTGTCACCATTAACAACAACATGAACATTGTCACAACTTCGACAGTTGCCTTTCCCCTTTACACGGTACGTCTTGACAAAGGAAATATATATTCATAGCAGGAAGACGTGTCTTTCTCCCACATATATTATTTGTTTATAAATTAGATTTAAATGATGTTTAAGTACACAATAAAAGTCCACAAAAAAGCACTAAACAGAATAATAGTTCTAGTTTAAGTATAAATTATGTTGGACATGATAGGGTGTTACAGGTTAAACAATTTGTTTACTGACCCCTTGACCAGCTATTATTAGTTTACACATGATATCTCTCGCATTTTTGCAAAGCCCATAGGAAGGTCATGCACGACAAGTCGTACACTATCGTCCGCCTGCAGGGCATCACGTAGTATTGTAACCCCACAGCGGATACGGTAGCGATCCTTGCATCGTTGTATTCTATTCAGGTTTTGGTGTAAGAATTCGAAAGTTTTGTATCTTAATTTTACCTGAATATTTTGTGTTTCATAAAGTGATAGGGAAGAGGAAGCGGCAGAGAGTGATATGAAGGATTAGCGTTCTTAATTTGGCAGGAGTGGATAGGATTCTTTTATCAATTATTAGTTTTGTATTTCTGGTGTAGACTGTTCTATTTTGAGTTTTTTTTACATGATGAGCACCCTCGTGTTAACGATGCCCCGAAATGGGAGCAAAGACCAGTTACGCTGCAGCCTGCTATACATGTGGGAAGAGGCTATTACAGAGTGGTGTGCAATGGATCGGCTCCCTCCACTCTGTAGAGGCTATATTAGCAAGAATAGGAAATTATGACAG
Organism: Ariolimax columbianus; assembly: GCA_036924085.1. Taxonomy (NCBI): domain Eukaryota; kingdom Metazoa; phylum Mollusca; class Gastropoda; order Stylommatophora; family Arionidae; genus Ariolimax; species Ariolimax columbianus. Next base: position 113,657,953 of record JAVGWX010000001.1, on the reverse strand, counting down.
CTATACCATATGATAGAAGAGGAGCAACTCAAGTCAAATCATGCTACAGACATGGAAGCAAATTTAAAGGTCAGCATCTACGCTATTGAGCCGAAAGTGTTTTACTTGGTCAGATATTTTAATCGAGCTCACTCATTATCTTTCACGCTCCATGTGAAGCATATGACCACGAATGCAGCCTGCCATCTTAGATGCAGTGGTGGTTACATTAGTAACGGTTTGACATGATGCCAGCACAACCTCCCTGGTAACGCCGTTTAATACATAATTAGAATGCTACAGTGGTTCTGTTATTGTCACTTAGGGTACCGGGTACCACTCTGCTGATCAATGTTATTGCTCTCACAAAATGAGTACTAATAGAGCAGAAGACGCGTTGACCAAATGGCTCAACACCAAACTCAAAGTTGTACGAAGGCAATGCAGAGTTCCAGACAATGGTCGAGTTCTTCACGGGAACTTGTCAGACAATGTTTAACAAAATCAACAAGCACAAAAAGAAGAAGAAGAAGAAGAAGAAGAAGAGAAGGAAGTGGTAGTAATGATTATGGTGGATTGTATTCAAAGTAGGCATAGCAGCAGCAGTGGTAGTAGTAGCCGCAGCAGTGGTAGTAGTAGTAGCAGCAGCAATATTAGTAGGTAGCAGTAGTAGTAGCAGTAGTACAGGTAGTAGTAGTAGTAGTAATAGTAGTAGTAGTAGCAGCAGCAGTCGCAGTAGTAGTAGTGGCAGCAGCAGTAGTATTAGTAGTAGTAGTGGTAGTAGCAATAGTAGCAGCAGCAGTAGTAGTAGCAATAGTAGTAGTAGTAATAGTAGTAAGTAGCAGCAGTAGTAGTAGTAGTAGCAGCAGTCTTAGTAGTAGTGCAGCATTAATAGTAGTAGTGCAGCATTAATAGTAGTAGTAATAGTAGCAGTAATAGTAGTATCAGTAGTCGTAGTAGAAGTAGTAGCAGCATTAGTAGTAGCAGCAGCTGCAGCTGTAGTCGTAGCAGCATGTATCAATAGTAGTAGTAATAGTGGAAGTGTATTTATATTATCAGTAATTAAAACATAGCATTGTTAATACAAATCTGGCCTGACTAGCTAATTAATTACTACCAAATAGTCACATAACCTTATGCGTGCAACACCAGGAGCATTACCTCGCGAAGAAAAATCATTGGATCCTTTTACACATCTTATGATGGCGTCTTGCACGCTACTAATAATTATGCTATATTAACTGATGCCAAACGAGCTAATACCAGCTGCACGTTGGTTTACCAGGAGAGAGAAACTTTTTAACGATGTGAGATTTTTTTAAAATATTTCATAATTAACTTCTTTTCTAAATATATTTGATATTTATTTTGTTTTTAATTTATTTGTAATTGTAATTTTTTATCATTTGATTATTATTACATAATTTGTGGAGAAGGCACGGGCGAGGAAAGGAGAGTGTGTTTGCATAATATGGTTTGGATTAGTGTGTCGCGTTTGTTTGAACTGTCCGTGAATGGGTGTGCGAATGTCAAACTTTGAGAAGCACTCGACCAGATTCTGACTTTCGATCAAAACTATGCTACATATCGCATAGACATCTCAACACCTGATCGATTTATGAACATTTTCTTTCTTTAAAAAATCTAGATCGAGAAGGAAAAACTTATATGTAGAAACTCTCGTAGGAAGTGGGGCAAGTATGTCTGATCTTCCCAGGGCCGTTTCCACCATTAGGCAAGACTAGCGGCCACCTAAGGCGGCAACATTTTAGGAGCGGCAAAATTTTAGGGGCGGCAAGAGGGCGGAACATTTCTTTATTTGAAATCAAACAGCGAAAATAATTTAGCAAATTAGGAAAAAAAAGTGAGCAAATTAGGAGAGAAAAAAATGAAATAGAGGAAACATGGTGGTTCTGTTGATGTTTTTAGTGTTACTATTAATGATTTATTTTTGATAATCGAGCAAGAGCTAGGCTTTGTACTTCTCTTTCAACATATCTAAAAAGTAAGTGCAATTAATGTTTCATATAAAAGAGATAATTTACTATTAATGTTATATTATACAAGTTGAATACAAGTTCTTTTATATCTAATACATGAATTCTTCTAGCCTGGTTGACAGGGGGAGAGAGTGATGTTAGTAAAAGAGAGGGGGCGGCATTTTTTTCAATTCTCGCCTAGGACGGCAAAACACCGTCTGACCTAGAAACGGTTCTGAATCTCCCATAAACATTTGCCTGGACATCGTGTGCCTTATATAACATGAAAGCTACTAAACAGACTCCGAACTAGTGTATCACGATGGTTTGTACCTGTCCTGAAAGTTTCCGCTCTCTGGCCTATCGAGAAATGTCTGAATTGTCAAATACAAGATTTTAGTTTAACTAACAAATGAAGGTTGTTACAAAAGGAGAAGCCTTAAAAACGGGTTAATGGAGGAAAGAGACGGGTTAATAGAGGAAAGAGACGGGTTAATGGAGGAAAGAGACGGGTTAATGGAGGAAAGAGACATGGTAATGGAAGAAAGAGACGGGTTAATGGAGGAAAGAGACGGGTTAATGGAGGAAAGAGACGGGTTAATAGAGGAAAGAGACGGGTTAATAGAGGAAAGAGACGGGTTAATAGAGGAAAGAGACGGGTTAATAGAGGAAAGAGACGGGTTAATAGAGGAAAGAGACGGGTTAATAGAGGAAAGAGACGGGTTAATAGAGGAAAGAGACGGGTTAATAGAGGAAAGAGACGGGTTAATAGAGGAAAGAGACGGGTTAATAGAGGAAAGAGACGGGTTAATAGAGGAAAGAGACGGGTTAATAGAGGAAAGAGACGGGTTAATAGAGGAAAGAGACGGGTTAATAGAGGAAAGAGACGGCTTAATAGAGGAAAGAGACGGGTTAATAGAGGAAAGAGACGGGTTAATAGAGGAAAGAGACGGGTTAATAGAGGAAAGAGACGGGTTAATGGAGGAAAGAGACGGGTTAATAGAGGAAAGAGACGGGTTAATGGAGGAAAGAGACATGGTAATGGAAGAAAGAGACGGGTTAATGGAGGAAAGAGACGGGTTAATGGAGGAAAGAGACATGGTAATGGAAGAAAGAGACGGGTTAATGGAGGAAAGAGACGGGTTAATGGAGGAAAGAGACGGGTTAATAGAGGAAAGAGACGGGTTAATAGAGGAAAGAGACGGGTTAATAGAGGAAAGAGACGGGTTAATAGAGGAAAGAGACGGGTTAATAGAGGAAAGAGACGGGTTAATAGAGGAAAGAGACGGGTTAATAGAGGAAAGAGACGGGTTAATAGAGGAAAGAGACGGGTTAATAGAGGAAAGAGACGGGTTAGTAGAGGAAAGAGACGGGTTAATAGAGGAAAGAGACGGGTTAATAGAGGAAAGAGACGGGTTAATAGAGGAAAGAGACGGGTTAATAGAGGAAAGAGACGGGTTAATAGAGGAAAGAGACGGGTTAATAGAGGAAAGAGACGGGTTAATAGAGGAAAGAGACGGGTTAATAGAGGAAAGAGACGGGTTAATAGAGGAAAGAGACGGGTTAATAGAGGAAAGAGACGGGTTAATAGAGGAAAGAGACGGGTTAATAGAGGAAAGAGACGGGTTAATAGAGGAAAGAGACGGGTTAATAGAGGAAAGAGACGGGTTAGTAGAGGAAAGAGACGGGTTAATAGAGGAAAGAGACGGGTTAATAGAGGAAAGAGACGGGTTAATAGAGGAAAGAGACGGGTTAATAGAGGAAAGAGACGGGTTAATAGAGGAAAGAGACGGGTTAATAGAGGAAAGAGACGGGTTAATAGAGGAAAGAGACGGGTTAATAGAGGAAAGAGACGGGTTAATAGAGGAAAGAGACGGGTAAATAGAGGAAAGAGACAGGATAATAGAGGAAAGAGACGGGTTAATAGAGGAAAGAGACGGGTTAATAGAGGAAAGAGACGGGTTAATAGAGGAAAGAGACGGGTTAATAGAGGAAAGAGACGGGTTAATAGAGGAAAGAGACGGGTTAATAGAGGAAAGAGACGGGTTAATAGAGGAAAGAGACGGGTTAATAGAGGAAAGAGACGGGTTAATGGAGGAAAGAGACGGGTTAATAGAGGAAAGAGACGGGTTAATAGAGGAAAGAGACATGGTAATGGAAGAAAGAGACGGGTTAATGGAGGAAAGAGACGGGTTAATGGAGGAAAGAGACATGGTAATGGAAGAAAGAGACGGGTTAATGGAGGAAAGAGACGGGTTAATGGAGGAAAGAGACGGGTTAATGGAGGAAAGAGACGGGTTAATAGAGGAAAGAGACGGGTTAATAGAGGAAAGAGACGGGTTAATAGAGGAAAGAGACGGGTTAATAGAGGAAAGAGACGGGTTAATAGAGGAAAGAGACGGGTTAATAGAGGAAAGAGACGGGTTAATAGAGGAAAGAGACGGGTTAATAGAGGAAAGAGACGGGTTAATAGAGGAAAGAGACGGGTTAATAGAGGAAAGAGACGGGTTAGTAGAGGAAAGAGACGGGTTAATAGAGGAAAGAGACGGGTTAATAGAGGAAAGAGACGGGTTAATAGAGGAAAGAGACGGGTTAATAGAGGAAAGAGACGGGTTAATAGAGGAAAGAGACGGGTTAATAGAGGAAAGAGACGGGTTAATAGAGGAAAGAGACGGGTTAATAGAGGAAAGAGACGGGTTAATAGAGGAAAGAGACGGGTTAATAGAGGAAAGAGACGGGTTAATAGAGGAAAGAGACGGGTTAATAGAGGAAAGAGACGGGTTAATAGAGGAAAGAGACGGGTTAGTAGAGGAAAGAGACGGGTTAATAGAGGAAAGAGACGGGTTAATAGAGGAAAGAGACGGGTTAATAGAGGAAAGAGACGGGTTAATAGAGGAAAGAGACGGGTTAATAGAGGAAAGAGACGGGTTAATAGAGGAAAGAGACGGGTTAATAGAGGAAAGAGACGGGTTAATAGAGGAAAGAGACGGGTTAATAGAGGAAAGAGACAGGTTAATAGAGGAAAGAGACGGGTTAATAGAGGAAAGAGACGGGTTAATAGAGGAAAGAGACGGGTTAATAGAGGAAAGAGACGGGTTAATAGAGGAAAGAGACGGGTTAATAGAGGAAAGAGACGGGTTAATAGAGGAAAGAGACGGGTTAATAGAGGAAAGAGACGGGTTAATAGAGGAAAGAGACGGGTTAATGGAGGAAAGAGACGGGTTAATAGAGGAAAGAGACGGGTTAATGGAGGAAAGAGACATGGTAATGGAAGAAAGAGACGGGTTAATGGAGGAAAGAGACGGGTTAATGGAGGAAAGAGACATGGTAATGGAAGAAAGAGACGGGTTAATGGAGGAAAGAGACGGGTTAATGGAGGAAAGAGACGGGTTAATGGAGGAAAGAGACGGGTTAATAGAGGAAAGAGACGGGTTAATAGAGGAAAGAGACGGGTTAATAGAGGAAAGAGACGGGTTAATAGAGGAAAGAGACGGGTTAATAGAGGAAAGAGACGGGTTAATAGAGGAAAGAGACGGGTTAATAGAGGAAAGAGACGGGTTAATAGAGGAAAGAGACGGGTTAGTAGAGGAAAGAGACGGGTTAGTAGAGGAAAGAGACGGGTTAATAGAGGAAAGAGACGGGTTAATAGAGGAAAGAGATGGGTTAATAGAGGAAAGAGACGGGTTAATAGAGGAAAGAGACGGGTTAATAGAGGAAAGAGACGGGTTAATAGAGGAAAGAGACGGGTTAATAGAGGAAAGAGACGGGTTAATAGAGGAAAGAGACGGGTTAATAGAGGAAAGAGACGGGTTAATAGAGGAAAGAGACGGGTTAGTAGAGGAAAGAGACGGGTTAATAGAGGAAAGAGACGGGTTAATAGAGGAAAGAGACGGGTTAATAGAGGAAAGAGACGGGTTAATAGAGGAAAGAGACGGGTTAATAGAGGAAAGAGACGGGTTAATAGAGGAAAGAGACGGGTTAATAGAGGAAAGAGACGGGTTAATAGAGGAAAGAGACGGGTTAATAGAGGAAAGAGACGGGTTAATAGAGGAAAGAGACGGGTTAATAGAGGAAAGAGACGGGTTAATAGAGGAAAGAGACGGGTTAATAGAGGAAAGAGACGGGTTAGTAGAGGAAAGAGACGGGTTAGTAGAGGAAAGAGACGGGTTAATGGAGGAAAGAGACGGGTTAATAGAGGAAAGAGACGGGTTAATAGAGGAAAGAGACGGGTTAATAGAGGAAAGAGACGGGTTAATAGAGGAAAGAGACGGGTTAATAGAGGAAAGAGACGGGTTAATAGAGGAAAGAGACGGGTTAATAGAGGAAAGAGACGGGTTAATAGAGGAAAGAGACGGGTTAATAGAGGAAAGAGACGGGTTAATAGAGGAAAGAGACGGGTTAATAGAGGAAAGAGACGGGTTAATAGAGGAAAGAGACGGGTTAGTAGAGGAAAGAGACGGGTTAATAGAGGAAAGAGACGGGTTAATAGAGGAAAGAGACGGGTTAATAGAGGAAAGAGACGGGTTAATAGAGGAAAGAGACGGGTTAATAGAGGAAAGAGACGGGTTAATAGAGGAAAGAGACGGGTTAATAGAGGAAAGAGACGGGTTAATAGAGGAAAGAGACGGGTTAATAGAGGAAAGAGACGGGTTAATAGAGGAAAGAGACGGGTTAATAGAGGAAAGAGACGGGTTAATAGAGGAAAGAGACGGGTTAATAGAGGAAAGAGACGGGTTAATAGAGGAAAGAGACGGGTTAATAGAGGAAAGAGACGGGTTAATAGAGGAAAGAGACGGGTTAATAGAGGAAAGAGACGGGTTAATAGAGGAAAGAGACGGGTTAATAGAGGAAAGAGACGGGTTAATAGAGGAAAGAGACGGGTTAATAGAGGAAAGAGACGGGTTAATAGAGGAAAGAGACGGGTTAATAGAGGAAAGAGACGGGTTAATAGAGGAAAGAGACATGGTAATGGAAGAAAGGAGAAGCACTAGGCCCAGACGGAATAGCTGTAGAAGCTATAATGGCAGATATACATAAGTCCACAGATATATTACACGGAGTATTCAAGATTCGGGGAAAAGATGTGATTATTTGGGAGCGAGCTACAATGACGATGATGGAATTGAAGAATGAAAAGATGACAGAGGAGAAGGAGGAGAAACCGGGTACAATATAATAAGTTAGATACGTCTAAAAAGAACTTATAAGACTGGAGTTGAAACAGGTATGCAGCGTCAAAAAAGTGGCAAGAACCCTCGCGAACCAATACGACTTGATCTACACATGGACATCTAAGTTGTGCACAGTTCCATGTGACATTGCTATACCAGCACTGTGCATTTCATTGATATGGAAAGTAGATCTGTCTACACAACCAGTGGCATTTCTAAAACTGATCGATTGTTTTGTGAACTGCACAACAGTGCAGGAAAGGCCTGCTAACGAGGGGAAATGAACGCGTATCGGTTAGTATGCACTAATTGGACGTATCACGTTTCACCTCCCATATTTAACAGCCTCTACTTCTTTTTCTGATCTCCGACGAGAAACCATCCCGCTGTTTTAGTCATCATTTCGTCATCATTATTTATCTGTCACTGCATGTGATGGAGTATAGGTACAATACTGCATTTGGTTTAGCCTAACCAGATTTGAGGAAACACAGAATCCATTTGGTTGGGTGCAGTTTCCCTAGCAATGGTTTTTACATTGTGAGGTGGCTAGCCCCATGCACAACCGCTCCCAGTCACAACATGGTCAAAAGGAAACATGGTATTTTTATAAAACTTCCTTTGATTTTCCAAGATGGCTACCCCACAGACTGTTTTAGTGTGAATGGCGGGAAGCGCAATCCCATGCTTGAGAGTCTGGCCATGGCCTTCTAAAGGTGATATCTAAATAAGGCCATAGTCTTACCCTAGAGGCGTTAGACCAGGGCACAACAAATACCGGGATCCAGGTCGCCTAGATATGTAGCTGTGACTTCTAACATTTCAGGACCAATGACGTCTTTACTCGCGCAAGTTCACCCATCGTGTATATCGCCCATCAGCTTAATCCTTTACTCCGACAAGCCTGAAACCAGCAGCGAAAAAAGGTTATGTCATCATCACCATATGGTTGATCAGTCCTGAGAACGGTTGTAAGGGGTATGTCCCTCCATCTGACCCTATCCTCGGCAGTTCTCTTCATGTCAGCATAAGTTCGTACTTTAATGTCCCTTCCTGCCGGACATGTAAAGGTAAGTCTTGGTCGCCCGGTCCTCTGTTCCCTTGAATCTTACCATCTAGTATCTTCTGTAGAAGACTACTTGGAAGAAAAAATAATTTTTACTTTCAAAGAAAAGTTCCAGTTTGACTTGAACGCCTCTTGTACTAAACATGTATCACCACCTGCGTTAGACCACATTGAAAGTACATTTTTGTGACATGCTCTCAGTGTGGCAGTACTCATACTCATGTCTCTATCACATCTAGAGATCCCGCAGAAACCACTCTGGCATCCAATATTCTTCTGGGAAAGGCCACATCGAAAATTTTAATAAACGAACGCAGATCCCATGGGGATCCAGCTGCGAAGGGAAACTGCGTCTGGACACCACTAGCCTTCTGCAATATGAAAGTCACTAAATAGAGTCTGAACTGGTGTATCCCGATGCAAGAAGAATGTAAAGATATGTAGATAACGGATGATGAAACGTGCAACATAGGTGACATGTTGATGGAACTGATTAGACAAGTGAGAGGAAATGATTTAACGATTCGCGTGGCTGAACATTGGAAACATGATGGCTAACGTTGTGCCCATAACACGGGAAGTAGGTAGGCATAACATTCCATGATTCTTGTATTAGTGAATTACAGAAATGCGACAGAGCGGCATTACGTGAATTGACAGAAGAGATTGGCGGTTAATTTAATATTGCGGGAGCAATGAGTAATTACGGTTTTGTAGAAGATATGATCAAGACTTCACCACACGTCCTCGTTCGTGCTCCGGGGGCCATGATGTGCCATAGCAGACTGGCACAATGCAGTGGGGATCAACACTGTAAGCCCCATTGTGTCGAACTTACCGAAATGCCTCGCATAGCACTACAGTCAGGAGAACCCTGGTCTACCCTCTCAAGTGCGCTCGCGGTGTAACAAGAGCCCATGTAACCAGCTACCACCAAAGAAACGTCATCACGAGTAGCTTCAAGCAACAGTCGCATGGTTCTTTTACTTTACACATACACCCAGCCCCACCACCGCCACAACAAAACAAAACAATCGCATCCTGTTTAACCCAAAAAACATGCAGCAGGTATGTGTAAAAAGTATTCCTATCCAATTAATAATAATTATTCAAAGCGGACAAGCGTCACAGGAAAGACCCCTAATCTGATATAACTGACGTGTGCTACTTCTTACCACGAATATATGAAGAGACATATCATTTAACAAGATTCACACAGCACACCGGTCACTGTAGACTTTGGACACCAACTGCTCAACAAATTAAATATCGGAGAAATAGACATATGCCCTTGAGGTGAGAACAGTTAAACAGCATAACGTGTACTCCAAGCTTGTCTACTCAATGAGAGAAACAGAGCGACAACATGGCTTTATCCAGTTGGAAGATAGGCTGCATAGTGACGAGAGAGCGAGAGATGCCTCAGACAATCTGGTCAGTGAAACGTGGTTATTTGAAAGTGTACGACGAAGAATAACAAGAATGCGTTAGGGAAGTTTGTGGGTCTAGAAAAAACCACTTGACCAGTAGTAATTAGCTGGTGTGGTGTTTGACGGCCAATTAGAATCTAGCTATCAGTATTTGTGCACGGCATCATTGACAGTTGTGTGGAATGGTGCTGTAGCTAATATTACTAACGCATATTTCAAAGATGAATATGACGAGTGTTGTGCTCAAAAGATGTTTGTCTGGAAGTAATGCATTGTCTGGTATAAACAGGTTTACATATAAGTGTGTGTGTGTGTGTGTTCACCTTCCTTAACCCATGACGCGCTAACCTGCACAGTAATGTGTTTGAAAACTAATACTATTATACATAGGTAGAATAGTTTATATATATATATATATATATATATATATATATATATATATATATATATATATATTTATATATATATATATTTATATATATATATATATATATATTTAATTTTTTTTAATTAAAAAAATTCGGCCATACGCCATCCTATATATAAATATATATATATATATAGGCGAAAATGTGTATATAAAAAAAGTTATGGTGGGGGGAGGAGGGAGAGAGAGAGAGAAGTGTTGAGGAGAGAAAAGATATGCAGGTTGAGGGTGGAGGTTGGGATGAACAGGTTGGGGAGGGGGAAGTCGGCAGGGAAGAGATGGACGTATTAAGGATGGAAAGAAATGGGTTAAGAGAGGATAAAGACGGAATAAGGGAGAAAGATATGGATTAAGGGGAGAAAAGAGATTGGTTAAAGGTGGAGAGATGGATTAAGGGAAGAAAGAGAAATAAAGTGAAGGAAAAAAATAAATGGGCGGAGGAAAGAAAGAAACGGGTTGAAGGAAGAAAGAAACAGTTTGAGGGAAGAAAGAAACGGTTTCAGGAAAGAAAGAAACGGGTTGAGGGAAGAAGAGACAGGTTAAGGGATCTGCGAGTTGAGGGACGGAAGAGATGGACCGGAAAGGAGTACAACGGAGATGTGAGGAAGTTGGGGTGGCATTGGGGGAAAGATGTTTTTTTTTAATGAACTAAATCCCAATTTGTTACTCTAAACCGGCCATAGAATAATTAACACGTGCATAAGGTACCGGATGTGACGTACTTTCATCAGATCTGCTTGACGAAGACAAGACAGTAGAGTCTATGCCAGTCGTTCTTAACTTGTTTCATTTGACTGATGTCTTGCAGACATTGAATAGTCCTACTCTATTCCAGCACTCCATGTGGAAATACAAAACACGTACAATAATTTTTTTTTTAACCTTTGGTTACCGACCTAAATAGGGATCCGGTCTTAAGCCATTCATCAGAAGCACCATATTGCGACTGTCAGCTTATGGAACATTAACATGCCCTACTGACTGTCTACTTAACCCATTATGCCTTAACATGTCAAATTTATTTTGTTCAAAAACCACTACCATTATTCTGTTCGATGCAATCTTTCGTTTTTATTTTATATTTAAACAGCATTTAAATCTCATTCGTCAACAAATAATATATAAACGAGGAAAGACTAATGTACCGCACCTGCTTTTATAAATATATATTGTCTGTTTCAATGCATAGAGTGTAAAGGGTTAAGCCAGCTAAACCGAAGCACACGCAATCTGTTGGATGGATTGGCTGGACTGCATGAACAGCCACATGCATGTAACATGTTCTCGTGCGGACGTATCAGGTAGTTACGTAGTGCAGACGCAGACAGTGACGAAGGGTTCGAGAATTTATTGTACTAGTCCTCTGCTTTTTATAAAATGGGTGTGTTCTGTTCACTTTCTTGCTGCTTGACCTTCCTTAACCCATGACGCGCTAACCTGCACAGCAATGTGTGTTTGAAAACTAATACTATTATTTTTGTCAATGCAATCTTTCACTGTCTTTGTATTACAACAGTACAGTAAGTAAGTTCAGTTCATGCGCCATCTCCGCAATGAATCTCCAACGAACTCTATCTCTTGCCGTAATTGTGTAACCTGAGAGGCTTTTCCCAGTCCATCTCCTGATGTTATCCACCCACTTAAAGCGTTGTCTGTCTCTTGAACGACTGCCTTTCACCCTACCCTCCAGTATGGTCTTCAACAAGAAGGCATGTCGTGTTATAACCAAAATAACGTAACTGTCTAACTCTGATTTCGGTCATTAATTCTCTTTTTCCCCCAAACTTTTCCAATACCTCCAAATTTATTTTCTTCTCTTTCCAAGAAATGGGACCCAATCTTCTATATACCCACATTTCGAAGGCTTCAATACTCTTTCCCAACGTTATTCAATGTCCATGTTTCCGCGCCATAAAGTAGTAACATATATATATATATATATATATATATATATACATACACACATGTCACCTGACAATTATCATTTTTAAATTCGTATTTATCTGTTTGAATGTCAGTATGTGTTGCATGTTGTCGAATACCATCTTGGCCAAACCTATTCTCATTCTGATTTCTTTTTCACAGCTGCTTTCTTCCTTTATTATATGACCTAGATAAGAGAAAATATGTTCAAGTAGTTGGTCTTTTATTTTTATCTCCATATATGGTTTCTTATACCTCTTCTTAATTATCAAGTAAGTAAGTAGCATGTCCCTTGCAGAGTATCGCTCATACAACTGCAAACCTTGCTGTTATAAGTGTCTTGGCAGGTCTGCAGTATGGCAGGCTGCTACTGCTTTTCGTACATGGAGAAATGATTGTACCAAGACCCCCGCCCCCCTCTCCCCGGGCGTTTCACCCCTAGGCACTGATGCCTCGGTATTACTAGAGCAGGATTACAATTATAATTTGTAATCAAAAAAGTATATGAGTAAGAAAATTGAAACTGGTTCTTAGAACCGACTTGATCCCACCTGGACACACCTATATGTGCTCAATCTCACCTGGACACACCTATATGTGCTCAATCTCACCTGGACACACCTATATGTGCTCAATCTCACCTGGACACACCTATATGTGCTCAATCTCACCTGGACACACCTATATGTGCTCAATCTCACCTGGACACACCTATATGTGCTCAATCTCACCTGGACACACCTATATGTGCTCAATCTCACCTGGACACACCTATATGTGCTCAATCCCACCTAGACCCACCTATATGTGCTCAATCCCTTTCATTGCTGAACGTGCCGACGACAGAGCACGAACCACATAGTTCCCGCGGCAGCTAAAGAATTTTCCTCTGACATTGTCAGGTACCCATTTACAACTGGGACGACTACAAGAATCGGTCATACCATGAATATGCCTACGATATGCCCGGTCTGTTAAAATGAACACGATGGGATTCGAACGGTACGCTGGGATTGCAAACCAAGCTCACAACCATTAGTCCACCGGATCTTGGTATGAGTGAGGAAAAATGGTATCCCCCTGCTCTTATGAATATGTATTGCCCGTTTGAAGGCTTCGGGCGTAAAATGTTAACAGTAAGTCAAATACTTATTTTCAGTTGTGTCATCTTTAGCGTGTGGATAAAGGTGAACGAACCTAGTATCCTGACATAGAGAAGAAAGCGGCCTACCACTGCGCTACTCAAACGCTCTGTATTAGCGTAGTTCATCATAAAGAGACGGGACAGCATTGTTCAGCTCACAGGACGCCTAAGCCTTGTCCTTTGATGCCTTGTTCGCACCGCTCCCTAGCCTAGGTTAATGGGTTAGATTAAGATCAGCCGTTGCAGGAGGAAAATAAACAAAGTGTCACAACAATGGGGAATCTAGTACCAACAACCGCCGCAACACAAAGAAAATACCCATAATATATTCCTGAAGCGACATAGAAAGTAAAACAAGTAAGTAGTATGTCCTTTACAGAACGTCGCTATTTCAGCTGTCGACCTATCTGGCTATTAGGTTGTCATTACTTTCCGTACGCCGAGAATAGATTGTACAAGGAAAAACAAAACTGAACACGGTGAGATTCGTAGACCGTGCGTTGGGATAGTGAAACTGGAGTTTCATCCCTAGATTGCGCTGCCTCCTGGAGCGACATATTTGCCCCTGTGCAGGTCCCAGATCTGGTATAAGCTGGTGTAGCCAGGAGGAGTTCCTGCTTAGTAAAGGCTCGGGCAGTTCATTGCTCCGCTGCATTGGGACAAGTGCCATGGAGGGTGGTTAACCGATGTGCGAGTCCATGAATGACGGAACACCATCAAATAAACAAATTACCATCAAGCAGGGCGACAACATGTCTTCTGTAAAAATAAGCCTTTATAGAACATTATACCAGAGCAAACCACAGACAGGCATACAGACATTAGTGAAGAACAAAAGAGCCACGACAACATCAAGATGGCACCAGAGGAGCACATGATGGTAAAACTAACAATGAATGAAATGGATGAGGCCATGAGAACTTTAAAGAAAAAGAAATCGCCCGGAAAAGATGGAGTAACAAACGAAATGCTGATGGGGTTGGGCCAAATAGCAAAGAGGAAGTTACTGTCAGTCCTGAACCAAAGCTGGAAAAGGGGAATTGTACCGCAGGCATGGAAAGATGCTGTATTTATACCAGTACCAAAGAAAGAAAAAGATAGAACAGATCCAAATAGATACAGGCCCATCAGTCTACTGAGATGTGTAGGCAAAACTGATGGAACGTATGATAAACACCAGACTGATGTGGCACCTGGAAGAAAAACACATACTAATTCCACAGCAGGCAGGATTTAGACAACACAGATCCACTGAGGACCAGAACACTCTCATAGCCCAGGAAATAGAGGATGCTTACCAGGAGAAAAAGCATACAGTAGCGGTTTGGGTGGATCTAGAGAAGGCATTTGACAAGGTGTGGAAAGAGGGACTTAATGTCAAGCTACGAAGAAGTGAAGTATGTGGGAAAATGTACAGATGGATCAGCCACTACCTCGAAAACAGAACAGCCAGAGTTCAAGTAAAAGGGCAGATGAGCAAAAAGGTGACACTGGAGCAGGGAGTACCCCAAGGGGGAGTACTGTCACCCACACTTTTCCTGGTGCATTTAAACAACATCACAGAGAATATACCAAGAAGAGTCCACAGCTCCATGTTTGCAGACGATCTGGCTATGTGGACCTCTGAAAAAAATCTCACCATAGCAAGAAATCGGATGCAGCAGGCCCTAACATCGCTGGAGGAGTGGGTGAACTCATGGCTAGTCAAAATAAATGAGGAAAAAACAACATGTACGATATTCTCGCTTTCAAACAAACCCCAGAACGCCAAAATAAGTCTTAACGGCAAATATCTGCGACCAAACGATAACCTAAACTACCTAGTAGCCACATTTGATCGGCGCATGACATGGAAAAGTCAGATCGAGAGAAACCGAATGAGAGCCAGACAAAGAATGGCAATCATGAGGAAATTTGCTGGCACAAGCTGGGGAGCAGATGAAAGTATACTAAAGAAACTGTACACTGGAAGAGTGAGACAAGTTCTCGAGTATGTCATGGCGGCATGGACGACAGCAGCAAAGGCGAACTTTGCCAAAATTAGCAAACTTCAAAACCAAGCTATGAGAATTATAACAGGTGGCATGAAGTCAACGTCAAATGTAGAACTTGAAAAGATTACAAATCTGCAATCCATGACCGACAGAAGAGACTGCAGAGCCCAGCAGCAAGCAGAGAAACTCAGAAGACTGACAGACCATCCAATGCACCAGAGACTAAATAGATTTGTAAATGGGAAACTAAAGCGAAGAAACTTTGAAGAAATAGCCAAAGCAAAGATAAACGAAGACCTATAAACACATTAACAACACCAAAGCCCATCCCTACTGTACGCAAACCTACATGGAAGCAGCATATATTCCCGGTGGTGGCAGAAAATATACCAAGTATTGTAAACAAGAACAGCCAGACTGAAAAAGAAAGAAGAGACATAACCCTGAGGTACATAACGAAAAACTACCCAAGCATGGACTGGACCCATGCATACACCGACGGTTCTGTAACAAACACAACGCAGAATGGAGGGGCAGGGATATTCCCGAGCCTACCGAATGGTAGAAAAATAACACTGTCAGTGGCAACTGGAAAATTCTCAAGCAATTTCAGAGCGGAGGCAGAGGCACTGCGGGCTGTAGCAGAAGCAATGCTGACAGACAAAAGAAATGAAAGCCAGATAGTCCTGTTTACATATGCCCTGGCCGTAGTCACAGCACTAAAAAGCCAGAAAAATACTGAACTTAATGATTTAAGAGCAGTACTCTTTCAACTATGCCAGCAGACCGCACCAAAAAGAGTAGTGGTACAGTGGGTTCCATCCCATTGTAACATCCAAGGCAACGAGGAGGCAGACAGATTGGCAAAAGAAGGTGCATGACTACCACAACCAGATTCTAGTGTGACCTACGAAGCGTAAAAAAGGCTTATTAGGACAGATACATGGCCAAATGGGAAACAGAACCAATTGAACAGAAGAGAGCAGGTTGTGGTCTTCAGACTCCGCACAGGCCACAACAGACTGAGGTATCACCTATTCAATAAACTGAAGATAGGTGGCACTGACGAATGCAGTTGTGGTACCGGAAAAATGACCGCTGAACATCTGCTGCAAAACTGCCCGAAATACGAGGACCAGAGAAAGCAGATGTGGCCATCACCAGTACTAGACAAGTTCTATGGCATTGTCGATAGCCTCATGATGAACGCTGCTTTTTTCGAAAAAATGCAGGTTGACGTCTGACAGCGTACGAAGAAGAAGAAGAACTTAAAAAGCATGCAACGTGAACTTTACAACCAACAGTGTGAACTTTAAAACTTATATTGTGAGCTTTTAAACCTATGATCTGAGATGTAAAACCAATGATGTGAAATTTAAAAACATATATCTTACGTGAAATTTAAAACCTATTAATCACAACTCGCGCACACAATATCGTAATTTAGAAATCTAGAATCTCGCGGACTAGAATTCTTCGCTGACCCCAAGCTGTTAGCAACTATTGTAGTACAGAAATGCAGAAAAGTGAAGGAAAACACAATGAAAGCTTTTTTACAAAAGCATAATTTACAATCGAAATTAAAGATGACACAAATGACATGACAAGTGCGTGGCATTATGGGGGGTCGGTGTTTAAGCTGAAAGTAAATCCATTATTGATCGATGGATCGTTGACACATGTCTCCTATAATACGGTTTCTGGAATGTAGAAGGTACACGGGGCAAAGCTACGAGCAAGATCAAGGAGACAGCCAAGAAAAGTATAAAAACGGGACAGGAAGGTTACACTTTTGCAATCTCGACACAGGTACTTGACATGTCTCTTATGTTTGGAAACATTGCAACAATTAACCGTAACCATGGACGCAGATAAAAGACAATCAGCGTGTCAAGTGCGCAGTTCAGGTAAAAGAAGTCCCGTGGCATTCACTGCTGCTGTAGATAAAGTGGCAAAAACGTAATTGTATCTGCTAATGTTTTTTTTATGGTGAAGGTAACCAATTTCCTAACTCACCGTCTTGATTAACTCTAAGCCGGGTACCCATTAACTGCTACATAAACAGTATATTTTTTTAGCCAGAGAGTGGTGAATGCTTGGAATGCATTGCCATCGGAAACAGGTGGCGGGATCAATTAATGCATTCAAGAATAGACTGGATGCGCGTGGTTATTTTTTTTTATAGATCAAATGAAAATAACAGAAACTGGCTGTATACAGACTCTGCAGAGTCTATCAAACCAGTATAAAGACGTTACGTTAATTAAGCTAGGAATATGATGGAGATGTTAGCACTATTACATTAAAATGTTAAAATAAACTCATGCGTGTCCCTTGTTCGCTCCAGTCGGAGCACAGGACTATCAATATAACTGGCATCAATTAGGAAGCCTGCGCCAAAGCGTGCTTTTGTAGTTGTGGTTTCTGTATAAATTTGTTTTCCACGATGAGGTTGCTAACGCCATGCCTAACTCTCTTTAGTCGCCTTTTACGAAATGCAGGGAGGTGCAGTGGTCCTATTATTTCCTCCCCAGTAAGAGGTCAAGGAATCCACTCGGGGATACAATAAAGGTACTAAAAATTGTATATCATTCCGGGGTTATTTCAATAGCTGGGGTCTACCAAGAGGATTTATAGGGATCAGTTAAAAAAAATTTTAAAAAAAGGCTGCTTGCCATTGGAGCTGTCATGCAGTGTTCAGGCTAGCTTTTCATGTTTACCATCAATGTATATTTTTTTATATGAAAAACGAAAATAAAGTCTGACCGAGGTTTTCTACTTATGTCTCCTTGGTCTGATCTACATTGTGGTAGAGGACTCGTTTTTCACGGCAAAGTTACTTGGTTCAACTCCCGCTACGGTCAGGTCCAAGTCGACCTGACTGTAAATGGGTACCTGTCTTACTCTCTGTTAAGGAAGGAAAAGGGGAGAGGAAGGGAACTGCCAACCTCAACTCATAAACAAGTTGTGGTCACGTCCAATGACGTATCTCTAACACTTCATCCTTAACAGCAGTGTATTCTATAGGACTACCTTTACCGCTCGTCTCAACCACCCACTCAACAAACATATTAACCCATTATATCCTAACATGTCCACTACAGTTTGTTCGGAAACCGTAACTACTAATCTGTTCAATGCAATGTTTCGCTTTTATTTTATATTAGAACATTTAAATCTCATTTGCAAGAAAACAGTATACGAGTGAGGCAAACATGTACCATCATGATCTTCGGAATACATATTTTCTTCTTAATACTGGGGGGGGGGGGGGCCGCCCGCGTAAAGGGTTAAACTGTGAAATCATAAAAATACAGCCACGGATCTCTACACCAAATACTGGGCACTGAATGAATTAGTGCTACCAAATCGTTATGACTAAAACAGGAAGGTTACCAATGTCTAGAACAAAGCGAGTGCATATGCATACCATCACATGTTAATACAAGTTCATTCTCCCGGAAATATTCTGCATTCACCAGGAGTTTTCTAGTTCTTTTTGAGAGAGAAAGCAGAAGTCTTAAACGGCGATGATTCAACAACACAATGAACTAAGACAGATGTATCAAACTGGATCACTCAACTCCTTCAAATATTATTGTATTTATTTCCCAATTTCTAATACAAAATATAAAATGGCATACATATGTTTGAAAAAGAACATATCACTCCAAGGAAATCAAGTTAAGTGAACAATGGCAAAACAACATTAGTTCATTGTGTCTGAGAAATTGTGCGACAGGTAAGAGGCAAACCACTTCTGATGTACCAGTGTGGTGAACGTTGATTTCCCTCTTAAATATCGTCTAGTTTGGAACATATCAAATAGCTATAGTGACCGATCTGAGATGCGTGGGTGATCTCTAAGCTTTTGTTGTGCTGGCTAAGCGATAAAAGAATCGAGGAAAGTTCCCTCTGATATGGTTACATGATCAAGTCGTGTATGACAGTTTGCTTTGTACTGGCTAAAGGTTCAAGACTCAGTGACAAGTTCCCCCTGTAATGGCTAAAGGTTCAAGACTTAGTGACAAGTTCTCCCTGTACTGGCTAAAGGCTCAAGCCTTAGTGACAAGTTCCCTCTGTACTGGCTAAAGGCTCAAGACTTGGTGACAAGTTCCCTCTGTGCTGGCTAAAGGTTCAAGACTTAGTGACAAGTTCCCCCTGTACTGGCTAAAGGTTTAAGACTCAGTGACAAGTTCCACCTGTGCTGTCTAAAGGTTCAAGACTTGTTGAAAAAACTCACTTTCTGCTGCCTTAAGGTTCAAGACAGTAGGAAAACTAATTTTGTGGTGGCTAAAATGTTGTGAAAGTTTGTTTCATGCCGACTAAGTACTGATGTTAGTTTGCTTACAGTTAAATGCATAAGACTTAGTGGAAAGCTCGTTTTACGGTGGCTAAAATTGTGTGTAAAGTTCGTTTCATGTCGTCTAAATACTGAAGTTAGTATGGTTGCAGTTAAATGCATAAGACTTAGTGGAAAGCTCGTTTTGAATGGGTTGCATGCTCCAGAAATCGTGAGCATCTAAGTGCTGAAGGTGGTATATCAGATACTAGTGTGTATGGCATACAGACTGCCCATGCCATTACAGAACGTGCCAAGAGAAAGACATGCTTAGACGTGCAGCCCAGGACACACTTCTTAACGTGAACTATCGGCTTACAAGACACGACTGACTAAAGCTGTCCGATTTATGCAGGGGCTTTGAGTATATAATTATTCAAGTTTCTTTATACAATTACATAGCTTATAATTCTAAATGATTTATTTTGTCTAGTCTGGTATATATTCGTGTTTTATTTTGTAGGAGTTTTTAATGAAGT
Organism: Ariolimax columbianus; assembly: GCA_036924085.1. Classification (NCBI taxonomy): domain Eukaryota; kingdom Metazoa; phylum Mollusca; class Gastropoda; order Stylommatophora; family Arionidae; genus Ariolimax; species Ariolimax columbianus. The sequence goes on along the minus strand of JAVGWX010000001.1, from coordinate 113,638,019 downwards.
AGAATAGCGACAAGCAATATGGCACGGCAATCCAGAGACAAGAAATGACCACGGGGACGGCCACCAATACGTTGATTCCACTCCCTTGCACCCCGCTACAACATTCACGATGCCACAGATAGGAGACTCGTTATCCACTGGTCCACCGTGGTCCAAGACGGAGACCGTTGGAAGAGAAGTTGGGACCCGCAACGGTGTAACCGCCGCTGACGAACCCAGTAATCCAGTTTTAATTAATTGTTCTATGTCGCCTAAACACTGCACCCTTCTCGCGAGTCTGCCATTACAATGAACTCTTGCTCAACACAGCAAATACAAGTAGTTTCACAAAATGGTCCAAGTGTAACAGTTCCCGCCGGAGCAAGGGGAGTTTAGGATGCCTGAACATGTTAAAGCTTAAAGCTACCTGAATGCATGTCAAGGTCACTCACCGTCTCAGCAAAGGAGAACAGAGTTGGGTTAAGGAATGTGGACAGATAGAAACTGACCACTGGCCTTCCGATTTTGGTACGGAGAGATTGATTGACAGACGAAATTGGCAACGGGGCTTGCTGCGAGAGAATGAGTGACAGGTGTGCAAAGTGTTTCGTTCCAATTGGGATTGAAGATGACCATACCTGAGATCGATTGGTCAAGCTCTGGCCTTCCTTGAGGATATATAACTCGAGACAAAGTTTAGCTCGGGAGGCTGGAGGAGAGATGGAGGCTGAGGGAGAGAGAGAGGCTGTATGGAGGAGAGTGAGAGAGAGAGACTGAATGTAGATAGTGTGTTTAACTCACCGACTTTAGATAGAGGAGCGATTGATAGACGGTTGGACGAATGTTTAGTGATAGAACAGGATCGCTCAAATAGGTGTGTGAGTTTTGCATTAATGGATAATCTGAAAGTGTGTTTGTAAGCAAGGACACATTGTGAGCGAGCTATGTCGATCGCCCGCCTGAGGGGATTTCAGTGAGGAAGAGTATTTGAAAAGGTGTGTTGAAGACGCAGTTAAGGCGATGTGTGTGTGATGTCATTGCAAGGCAATAGAACTGGGTTTTTTAGATAGTTGGGAATTCCATCAATAGCTAATACTTACAATTCCCGTTTTAGTAGAATGTTTAGTTAAGATGATATGTATTATATTGTGTTTGTAATTTCTCTACTCATTCTATGATATGAGTATGATTTAATAAATATGCCACCTGCTGTGTGATATGTCATTTACTGATTATGGTCATGATGATGTGGATGAGTGTGAGAATGTTCTAAGTTAGATCGCGGCCAGCCGAGGATCTGTTACACAAGTTTCGATAGCAGATTCTACGAATCCATAGAAATTCAATGAAGAAACACCAACTGAGACACTTAACCAATCTCTGCACATAAAAAGTGACATTTTCTATAATGCTCGACCAATCGTTTTCTTGTTCTCTTTCCCGGTCTGACTGATTCACCTACTCGTCGTTCTACCTTCCATGACTCATATCAGTCAGGTGCTCATTGTACAGCTGGGTGAAACGGAGCATCACGCGACCGAATCACGAACCCGTGATTATAATTTTCTGGTTTGTATTATTTGTGCTGGTCTCTCCATTATGTCCTCATGAATCGTTTGATGAGTGTATTTGGGTTTGTTTTTTTTGTTTTTATTAGCTCTGTGGATGGCGAGTCTGCGTGCCGCCACATCTTGCTTTTGCGAGCTCATCTGCCATCTCGTTTCCAAGTATCCCAAAGTGGGCCGGAATCCACTGTAAGGCTAGATCGTTTTGTTGACGTTTTAACGTATTTTATTCTACTTCGGCGTTCGTCCTGAAAACGGACTTTGTAACGTTGTGTCGTAGTTTACCGCAAATTAGTGATATCTGCACCTTTGGCGCATCCAATTTTAGCTGCGGGTGGGGGTGGGGGGGGGGGGAGAGATGTACCGACTTTGCCTTCTCAATGCAATCCCTATTCTCTTCGCCAGACTACACTTGTGCAGCTTGTATACATGGCTGACGCTTGGAGGAAGAATGGGGTCTTGGTCAGCTCTGGTTCGCTGACCCTGATGCAAGTAGCCAGCTATCAGTCACTAGCTGATGGCCTGGGCTTCATTTTCGGCCCCTTGTTGTAAATCAATTGATGTGTGATGTGTTTTTTTCCGATAGTAAATGGAACCTGGGTCTACTCCGGCTCAAAGTTAAGTACAAAAACTAGTATGGGGAAGTATATGCGACGGGTGTGATGCTGACCATATCATTCCTAGTGTACCTTTAGTCACACAAATATATGGGCCTAACACCATATTCCCAATTTGCCTCACAACCTGTAAACGGGATCATTCCTTTTTATATCAGTTAGCAGAGCAGAAATCAGCAATGTCAAGCAAGGTTAATACAGATCAAAGCCGGGATGCTACATTCTTGATTGTACTGGAGATGTGAAAGAGTACATGCGACGCAATGAAAACCAATTAGCTGTGAGTGAAAGCACATATCAAGCAGTGAGTTATAATGCAACTATAGCACATAGCACATTAGTATTGTGACAGAGAGCGATTCGTTTACAATTGCATCGCATGTTACGGGAATAAGGTTCTACCCGAAGCAGGTGTCAGTATTCTAATAATAACAATAATAATGCAAATAGTACTAATTGACTTTACTAGGAAAGAATGTAATTAAATACAATGTTTAAAGTTGATTAAAGTTAAGTTTAATAAAATATTTTTAATGGGTATGGTCAGATACCGCACCGAGACGAGAACACAAACAAAACCTACGTTACGACCAATTGGCTTTCATCGGGGACAACAAATAACAATGCTGAACTAGCAAATCAACATATAAGGAAAAAATGGTATATTTATCTGATAAAGTATCTGTCGTCGCGACTGGTTGGGTCGGAAGCTCAACTGTAAATGAGGGACAGCGGTCAAATAAGGTAGCCAGGAGAGCGTAAGAAGTGAGGGGGAAAGGGCCGGCTAAGCCAGTGGCGACCAAATATGAAATAGGCAATATAGTGATCCAAGTGGGGGGAACAAAAAGAAAGTGATATAAGCCAGGGAGTTGGGGGGGGGGGAGAGAAAGATTGATATAAGAAGTGGTGGGGGCGATATAAGAAAGGGGGTTGGGGCAAAGGAAGGCAAATAGATGGGGCCAGTATGAGATTTTAAGAAAAGGTATGGAAGATATTAATGTCATGTGGTTGGAGGCAACCCATGCTGGAGATAAGTCTGTTCTCAAGGGCGAATCTATGACGATTGTCAGAGAAGCAAGAAACTAGACCAGTGATACTAACATCAGCTTCACCCCGGTGCGCAGGACCATTGAAGTGGCTGGCAATTGGGGAGCCTGTGCTCTACGGATATCATTGCGGTGTTGGCGGAAACGCTCACGCAGTTCCATACCAGTTTCCCCAATGTATGTCATACCACACTGGCGGAAGATGATAGAATAGATACGGTTACGGGAATTGCATGTGAATCTCTCTGATGAAGAATACTGCTTTGGGAAAGGTAATGGAGCGAGAGAGGATGACTTGGGGGCAGGTAACACAGCCACGTGCATTTTTGCACGGCCTGGTGCCTGGAAGACTATGAGGGCTGGTGTGTTTGACTTTACTAGCAGATTGTCCTGTGCATTTTTTTAATGTGTGCTAAAGTCGGATTCGCTGCGACGTAAGGTGCAAAAACCATAGCAAAAAAATGTACAACTCATTCCGTCTTAGAAAACAATGCAGAGAGAGAGAGAAAGAAAACACTATAATTACGTTTGCTGGAAGAAAATATAGGGATGAGAAATAAGGCCGCCTGCCCTGATTGTTTCCATGCAGTGTGCGGCTAGGTTTTTTTAAATTTCCTGCTCAATGGAAAAAAGAATCAAGGTCTTACCGAGGTAAGAGAGCCACTATTACCTGCCACTAAAGAGATGCCGTCAACACAATTGGAGTGGCTTCCAACAACATTAGAAACTAGCAACTATGTACCATCTCCACAATGGGTCTTAGATAAGTGGCCCTTCAAACAATACCTTATGCTACACAATGTGGTGTTGACATTACAAGCTGATTCAGATTAGAGAAAAGGGGAATAATCCTATAAAGGACTAAACTACCCGAGTGGTTTCCCTTTAAGTTAGGAGTTAAAGCAAATTAAGTAAAGGAATAATAGTTTGAAAAACTCATTTTCAAGATGATAGGAAGAAGAAGAAGAAGAAAGGACTGAATCTGAATGTTTCTATAAGAGACACACGAATCATAACACACACAATGAGGTGGGTCTTGATAGAATGTTTGACCCGACTCCACGAACAGCATGGTGGGTCTTGATAGAATGTTTGACCTGACAGTGATTCTATTAGCTCCCATAGGAAGGGCATGTATACATTTACTGTTTAGCTGTCCTTAGATCATCTAAATTGACATCCTTGGGTGGAACTTCTTTTTATACCCTAAATATACACGGATATGTTCTTTTTCATTGGTTGTCGGACGTCGACTTGAATTTGTTCAAAGAAAGTAATGGTCATTCTGATGCTGTTGACACTGCCATAGAGCTTGTCTAGTGTTGGTACTGGTGATGGTCACCTGTGCTTTCTCGGGTCCCCGTATGTCTGACAATTTTGTAGCAGATGTTCAGGGGTCATTTTCCCTGTACCATATGTGCATTCGTCAGTAGTACCTATCTTCAGTTTATTGAATAGATGGTACCTCAGTCTGCTGTTGCCTGTGTGAAGACCACCACCTACTCTCTTCTGTTCAACCGGTAATAAGCATCCTTTATTGTGTAGCCAGTATGCTCTGTTTCCCATATGTCCATATATTTGGCCCTAATAAAACGTTTTGACTCTTCGTAGGTCATGCTAGAATCTGGTTGTGCTAACCTTCTTTTGCCAGTCTGTCTGTCTCCTTGTTGCCTTGAATGTTACAATGGGATGGAGCCCACTGCACAAGGAATATACACAGATATTATCAGAACGAGAAATTTGAGACAGGTTCTTCAATGTCTTTGTTGGATGTGATTACTAAGGATCTCTGCATTACACTACAGCCATGTGAACGCAGGTCTACTTTATCCAAGCACATTTTGGAATGTGAGAAGAGTTACTGTAACCTGCCACCAAAGAAATGCAGCCAGCAGTGGTCAACATAGTGTGAGTGGCTTCTTCTATCAAGTTCTATGTTCTGTCATTTAGCAGAGCTTGTTCACTAGGGGTAGGATATAAGCTGTAAAGTTTGCCTTGATCGTATCAGGGAATGGAATATCTGTTTTAAAGTGTACTGTTAGTTTTCTAACTTAACTGTTTCAATATATTGATTTCATCAATTATACTCGATCCCACAATAAATGGTCAATTGCATTCAAGATGTTATATGTATTGAAAACCATACTGACGCAGACACATGAACTAAAACCAACAAATTCAAAGATCACTGCAGACAAATATAGCAAAACCTGATCACAGATTTTACTAACATGAAGAAACAGATGTAGTTGTTGTCATTAAAACCAAATCATAGGACTAGTTTCCTTACTGATCTCATTTACTGGGAGCTGCTTGCTCCGAACCGCTCAGCCTAGCGCACTGCCAAAACACATGATACCTGCATTGCAGAGAAGAATTATCACTGCAGTGCTGAAAAAGTGAGCTGCACGATAAGACAGATTGGAAGACGACCCAATTACTGACACTGTCCACATGTTTGCCATGCTCAGATCAGACTGTGCAGTTATGTGTAGACAAGCCTGACATTGTCACCATCTTCACTGCCAATTAGCAACTATTATTATTATTAGAACTAGCAGTACAGCTGGAGTCTTGACAGGAATCCTGCATCTACGCACTTTGTGTCTTTAGACAGTAGTGTAGGTAATGTAATAATTTATATTCAATGATGGATGATAGGGCTAGCCTTATTCACAACCCTCTTTCGCAACATTTTACATGCTTGGATGGTTACAGTGATTCCATTCAGAGAGATACATAGAGGATTAAGAGAGAGAGAGAGACAGTGTACAGAAAGAAATATAGAGGGAGAAATAGGATCAAGAGAGATGAGTAGGGAGAGAGATGGTACAGAGAAAGAGGAGACAGAGAGAAAGAGAAAGTACAGAGAAAGAGCAATGAAAGAGAAAATTCACATTCCAAACAGGGCGCAAAGGCACAGTATGTACAATCTCAACAGGAGTGGTATATAGGTCAATCAAATATCACCAGAAAATCCCTGGTCACGACCACAATTACTGCTCGCCTGATCTTCAAGTCTGCAATTATAGATTCTCGCTTATCACATCACGTATTCTAACGAGCTAGTGATAACAGCGCAACTGTAAACGTTAATGAAAACAGCAGAACAATAATATTGGTAGGACAGACAAATATGTGTCAACGGCAGGTACAAACGAAAATAACAAGAATATTGGTTTTGACTGACAAGTATGAGTCACCAGTAGACACACACAAAAATAACAAGAACATTGGTATGACTGACAAGTATTACTCACTGGCAGACACAAACAAAAATGACAAAAATATTGATATGACTGACAAGTATGACTCATCAACAGAACTCATGAGCAGACACACAAAAATAACAAGAATATTGGTATGACTGACAAGTATGACTCACCAGCACAGACTAAAATATTGGTATGACTGATAAGTATGACTCACCAGCAGACACAGACTTAAAAAACAAGAATATAGGTATGACTGACAAGTATGACTCACCAGCACAGACTAAAAAAACTAGAATATTGGTATGACTGACAAGTATGACTCACCAGCACAGACTAAAAAAACTAGAATATTGGTATGACTGATAAGTATGACTCACCAGCACAGACTAAAAAAACTAGAATATTGGTATGACTGATAAGTATGACTCACCAGCACAGACTAAAAAAACTAGAATATTGGTATGACTGATAAGTATGACTCACCAGCACAGACTAAAAAAACTAGAATATTGGTATGACTGACAAGTATGACTCACCAGCACAGACTAAAAAAACTAGAATATTGGTATGACTGATAAGTATGACTCACCAGCACAGACTAAAAAAACTAGAATATTGGTATGACTGATAAGTATGACTCACCAGCAGACACAGACTAAACAAAAACAAGAATATTGGTATGACTGATAAGTATGACTCACCAGCAGACACAGACTAAACAAAAACTAGAATATTGGTATGACTGACAAGTATGACTCACCAGCAGACACAGACTAAACAAAAACAAGAATATTGGTATGACTGACCAGAATGACTCACCAGCAGACACAGACTAAACAAAAACAAGAATATTGGTATGACTGACAAGTATGACTCACCAGCAGACACAGACTAAACAAAAACAAGAATATTGGTATGACTGACAAGTATGACTCACCAGCAGACACAGACTAAGCAAAAACAAGAATATTGGCATAAGAGACTCAAAGGAAGACAATAATAAATATAACACTATGGACCTATCAAAAACGTTTATGGAGACAAGGAAGCCAATTAAAGCAAGAAAAGAATGAGAAAGTTTAGCAGCGAAGGAAGAAAAAAGAGAGAGAAAAATAAGTGAAAAAATTAACGAAAGGAAACATGAAACTAAAGAAATAAGCAAGAACTAAACAAGTATTTTCAATAATGAACCCCTGCCAAACCTGGAGATAAATGAAATAGAACAAATGCTCAAATATAATCAATGGAATAGAATTGTAAATAATTGTATTTTCTGGAGATCAAAACCAAACAATATTGGTGGTTGAAGCAAAAACAACAATGTACAAGAAAGATAGAATATCAATATTAGAAAGATAGGAAAGGAAATGGACCTATAGGCTATAATGGATCATACAAGTAAGGTGAGTAAGCATGTCCAGGTAGCAGTGAAAAAGGAAAATGCAATGTTAGGTATGATAAAAAAAAATATTAAACATAGGAGCATGAAAGTGATAGTCAAACTGTATAAAGCATTAGTTAGACCTAGATTGGAGAACTGTGTACAGGTGTGGAGTCCTTATGGTAGAGGGAATATAAACATGCTGAAAAGGATACAAAAAAGAGCGACAAAGCTGATAGTGGGATTCCAGAATTATAGTTATGATGAAAGACTCAGAAAAACCAGCCTGCGGTATCTAGAAAAGAGAAGAATTTGAGGTGATTTAATACAGGTTTATAAGATAACAAACAAAAAGAATAAATTAGACTATAACAAGTTTTTTTCAAAATACAGCTGCCTACAAGTACAAGAAGGCACAGCCACAAATTAATTAAAGACAGATCCAGGTTAGATATCAGGAAATATTTTTTAGTCAGGGAGAGATGAATGCTTGGAATGCATTGCCACAGGAAATAGTGGAAACGTGGTCAATTAATGCAATCAAGAATAGATTGTATGCAAATAAATAATTTTAGATCAAGTGAATGTAAAAGAAACCAGATGTATACAGAATCTGCAGATCCTTCTAAACCAATGTAAAGACATTAAATTAAGTTAAGAAGATATCAATGGCAAAGTAAGGACAAACAAAAATGAAAAACAAACAAATCTACGCCCTAATAGCTACAAGCTTCTACGATACATATAAGATGTACATAAAACGGTGTAAAGAAGTCTAGCAAAACTTGGTTCATTGTATAAAACAACACACATCCATTTGATTTATGACCAAAATCTGGATTCCAGGACCCATTAATGTGAAGGAAAGAATATGTTTATTCATACTAATGACTAATGACATGTTGTCAAAGACAACTGTGGGGAGTTGTGCATGTGACAGGTAGCTATCAGAGGGTTGTGTGTGTGACAGGTAGGTATCAGAGGGTTCTGTGTGTGACAGGTACATATCACAGGGTTGTGTGTAATAGGTACATATCACAGGGTTGTGTGTGACAGGTAGGTGTCAGAGGGTTGTGTGTGTGTCAGGTAGATATCAAATGGTTGTGTGTGTGACAGGTAGGTATCAGAGGGTTGTGTGTGTGACAGGGAGATGCCAGAGGGTTGAATGTGTGACAGGTAGGTATCAGAGGGTTGTGTGTGTGACAGGGAGGTGTCAGAGGGTTGTGTGTGACAGGTAGATATTAGAGGGTTGTGTGTGTGACAGGTAGGTGGGTATAAGAGGGTTGTGTGTGTGACATGGAGGTGTCAGAGGGTTGAACGTGTGACAGGTAGGTGTCAGAGGGTTGTGCGTGTGACAGGTAGGTATCAGAGTGTTTTAGAAACCATGACTGTAATAGTAAATAAATGCTTTGGCGCAGGCTTGTTGTAAGGAGGCCAACAGCAAATATGGCCCAATGCTTAATTTTTTTTAAAATGATTTTGTTTAGCAAAAAGAAAATAATTATGGTTTAAGTTTGCTCGAAGTACAGTCTATTTTTGGGTCTAAGTGTTTTTCAAAGCTTCTCTAGAGTTCAAGCCTGGATACCAACTATATTCTGTGTGATCTACATGCTTATATAATCAACCAAGGAGACTATGTCTATGGTTGATAGAACTGAAAGGCAAAGATAGCCTTTTATAGAGACTGTAGACGAGGATAACATGTTAGAAACTTCATTGTACTAGGTCCTAGCACTTTTTTTTTAAGTTTGGGAGGTCAATTCCCTCCCTTGTTGCCTTGTCTTCCCCAACAGTAAGCCAGAAACCCATGCACAATTGGGAGTTGGGTAGACTGAAAAATGCTAAGATCAGAAATTGAACCCAGTACCTCTATCACGTGAGACTAGTATTCTAACCACTGTGACCTACATTCGACAGCAGTAGGTTTTAATTCAAACGAAGTGTGAAAAAGGCAACTAAATATCAGCTTTTGGAATCATTAGATTTTAGTGGGTTTCTATGTTTCAAAGGAAAATGTGATTTATGCTGTAGTAATACTCGACCGAAAATATGCACAGTAAAGTAGAGCTTGCCAAGTGAAGACAAAGACTGGTTAATACATTGATGGCCATTAATAACAAATAAAACTGTGACCATGAGTATATAATACTCCACATGCACGAATACGTTTTTATGATGATTAAATTAATATCTTTTTTTTTAAATAGCTATTACTGATAATGGTTGTTACATATTTAACAATTTTCATGTCTTGCGTGAATAGTGACTGATTTTGAAACAAATAACGAAGAACATTAATGGGGCATATGTATAGTGCAATACAAGCTGAAATTCACGTTTTCTTTAAACATATTACATTTTTAATTTGGACAGAAGGGAAAATAGAGCAACAGATTTTGTTTTAAAGAAATAAATTACATAGTTTGTTTCAGCTCTTCATTAAAGACAAAAATAAATTTAGACAAAACAGATATAATACAATCCATCTTAGTTATACTTTTGAAATTTACAGATAACCCACATAAATGAGTTACTAATTAACTTTTGTTTCATTTCTTCTTATAATATATATATATATACACGCATTTATGAGGGCAAGTCAGTTAATAGGTCACAAAAGGTAATATTTTTTTTAAAACACTATATGAGATACGAACTTGAAAACCATTTACTATTGCATGTACATTGCCTCTTATTTCTGAAAATAATTTCAACCATTCCAACCTTGATACACTTATCCCATAGGTTTATCAGTACAAGGACAGGCTCATTTGGTTCATTTTGTGTTCGTCAGTCGCTTGGTTATCTATCGTGAGCACACTTTTCGGAAACTCAACAAACCATGCATTATATTGTAGGCTAAGCTGTGTGAAAACCCTATTGCAGTTGCTGCACTGTATATTTGCTACTCGCCTGTCAGCTTGAATCATCTCCCCACCAAATGTGCGGATGCTTCTGTTGAATGCAATCTGAACAGAATGACCAGGTCGAAATTCATCAGCAGTGTTTGAGCACTCTTGAGAAAATTTATCGACCAAGGTATGCAGTGCTATACACGACAAATACTTCTCCCCGTAAATAGGAAGCATTTCATATAATATACTTTGCAGAAAGCCCTTTGGTCACAAAAAAGAACACACAACAGCATGCTGTTTCTTTGACTGTACACATTGTTAGTACAGACGCCATTTTGTATCTCAGCTACGCAAACTAGCCTGAGTAAAGCCCTTGGTCCAATATGGTACTCCAAGGCAAAAGACCATAATGAATTTGAACTACATTTGACTACCTGACATCAGACACTTGCTCTGACTGATTAACCAGGATTGCAGACTGGGAACAAAAGATCGTTACACAAATGCCGTTTTTGATTTTTCTGTGTGACCTCTCTAGAATAGAACAGCAATGACAAAGAAGCTTATCAACTTATGTATTTAAATTTTGTCTATTATTAAAAAATAAATGATTTTGTGACACTTAATCGAGGGACTGAGAACATCAGCAGTGAATGGACCACATTTAAGACAACTATGGCGACACTCGACAAGTATTGCGGAACAAACAATTTACTACACAGCAAAGGAAAGAAACAAACCGCTTTGTGGAATGAATAGGTTTAAGAATCTGTATAGTTTAAAAAGAAATTCTACAAGACATAGCTGGCATCAAAGAAGAATGATTATTATATTTCTTACCAATAGGTACACAAAATAACTAAAGGTTAATCAAAACCACCTGGGATGAATCTTGAAGACGATATGGCACACAACCAACATTTAAATGCCAAATCATTTGAGACATTTTTTAAAAAGTCAAAGTGATGAGATTTAAGAGATGAGACCTTTAATCCCACTACAGCCATTAATGACAAATAATAGTTTCTCTATATTTAAGGAGCATATAAAGTGAACATTTTGGCAGGATTACTTCAGGAACACATGCACGAAGTCAGGTATGCCACTTTTTAAACTGATTCATAAAGCTCATTCAATGCATTCTTTCTTTTTTTTTTGTTGCTCTATTAGTTCATTTGTGTTGTCAACTGTGTTTTTTGGTACGTAACCATTCTCTTACAAAAAGCCTCAAAGGTCATTATAATCATGTCATTTTCTGCAGTTTTAACAAAAATATTAAAAAGTCATAGATTTATCAGCTTCACCCTGTATATGCATGTATGTATGTATGTATGTATGTATGTATGTATGTATGTATATATGTATGTATGTATGTATATTTCCGTTCATCACTGTGAGAGGTGAGTGCTTTAACCTCTTGACTATAGCGCCTCTCATAGTGATGAACGGAAACGGTGGGCGATCGAATCCTGCAGTTTCAAGCAACCCCTGGTCTCACAGGTGCTAAGACCAGAGTGCCTGCATCCCGAGTTACCTCCAGTCATCTCGACCAATAGTCTTGCCACTGATCCAAGGTAACTTGGGATAAGAGTGAGATTGATGACCAGCGCATATTCTTCCTCAATATAATCCAAATACAGCGCACATCACATTATTAAGACAAAACCGTCTGATGATGTGGCCATCATCGCTTTGCGATGGGCAATAACTATGTATATATGTATGCATGTATGTACATTTACATATATATATATATATATATATATGCTTTTATACATGCTACAGTATGGTAATATTCTCCACATTCAACATCTTTACTGATATGGACATGACTGCACTATAGCTGGATATACCAACTGTGAACAGGAGCTAAAAGGTGGCCTGACACAGAGGTAACAGAGGACTGTTTTGACCAGTAAAGATTTTCATCAAGGACTGAACAGATGAAAAGACCACAACTGAAACTAGTTAACTAAGATAAGCAAATAACGCAAGAAGAGGAAAATATAAACATTTCATGTGGCAGGTTGTCATCTTGATTACCAAGCAGACATTTTAGGATTAGTTGACACTGTTAATTAATTGATGTACAAGCCAAAATTTACACGGACATGAGAAGGCAGATAGACTGGCAAAAGAGGGAGGCAGAAAACCGCAAACTGACGACAGAGCTACATATGAAGAAATAAAGACAAGCTTCAAAGAAATATGGCACAGAGAACACTCAGGCAGAAGCATACTGTTCTGTGTCAAGAAGAGATCAGATGACAATATTCAGACTGCGAACAATCAATGCAGACTGAAAAATCATCTATTCAACAAATTAAAAAGTGGACACACAGACATGTGCCCATGTAGACAGAATAAACAAATGGTGGAACATGTTCTGCAGGTCTGCCGACCCCACGAGGGGAGCAGAGTGACTACATGACCCTCCTCAACCCAACTGCGAGATAAACTGTATGGCAATGAGAGAAGCCTGAGAAGGACCGTCGAGTTTATGAGGGAAACAGATGCGATTATTTGAGAGCGAACGTATTAGAGGAAGAAGAATTCATTGACTCTTAGTACCTTATGTTATTATATTAGCTAACTGGTTGCTTCTATGCCGCTTTGATTTATTTAGCCTTTGATAAAGACTTCATTGTTCAAAACTTCAGTCCTTGTCTGTTTCTGTCTGTACATAAAGGTCTTTTACTATTTGTTCTTCAGTTACCATTGGTGTGGACTTAACACTACAAAACTGACCCAAGATTATTTTACATATCAACAAAAACTATTAAATAAACTATTAAATTCACAAATACATTTCTTTGCCCACACATTATTCACATTTTTGTTTATTCCATACAACTTTAAAAATTTTTTTTACAATATACTGGTTATCTATTTCAGAACCAAATATATACAATAATAGATCAAGATTAGAAGAAAATATTTGATACATCAGTGCAAAAGTTCTTGGTTTGAATGCACACAAAATGTACATGCATTTACTGCTAAAGCAGCAATCAAGATAAAAAAGTATTTACTGATCCAGCAGTCACAAAGGGGGTGTTTACTGTTCCAACCAGTGGCAGTTTTAAGGAAAGGTGACCGGAGCTTTTGATTGGAACCTCAGACACACACACACACACACACACACACTAGTGTTTAAATATTTATATATATATATATATAAGTACAGTATTTAAAAAAAAAGTTTTTCAAGTTTCAACTTGGCTAGAGAGTAGAATATCTTAAAGGTACCACTGGCTCGAGTAGTTTGATATATAACATTTACTACTCCAGTAACTTTATACAGCAATACCTAGCTTTTACGTCTGGACAGGGAACCAGAGTTCGGAGGGTATGTCAAAAACTGAGAAAAGCCATAGCCTTTATTTAACTTGTAATGTATTTGGGCCGCTGAAAAACAGTACACATATTAATATATGCATAAGCACAAGTATCACAAATATACGTTTCAGCTGATAAGTAAATCACTCGCTTATCAGAAAATGAAAGCACAAAACAGTGGGTGTTCAAATTCTTTAAGTCTCAAGCACCCCCTGGTCTCAAGGCAAGTGAAAGCTGACTAGTTCCATTGGAGATGGATGATAAACTCAGAGATCCCACATACATGCTGTGCATGTAAAAGAACCCATAGAAATTGAAAATCAAAAAGAGCACGCTGTTAGCCGCTTTTCTGGCAAAATTCTAAAGGCAATAAAATTCCTACCTAATAGTGGGCTGCATGATTGCGGCGTTTTCATCAAAGTAAAATTCACAATAAGCCAAAATAGCTGCCTGTCTGTAAACTCAATTGCAATAATTTGCAAAAGGACCTCTACCTCGCCAGAAGTAGAAGAGGGGCGGCTAAGAGAAAGAGAGAGTAAAACACAAAAACGATGACACTGAACAACTACTATTGAAGAACTGAATTCACAATGTGGTGCAGTCTGAGCTGTAGTGCGCACCTTTTTGCTGATGCAATCAGACTGACATAGTGTTAGGCATAAGTCAACCATACTCAGTAAACACTATCATCATGTTGTTGTGTTTTTTTCAAATGTAAACCATACAAGGGGAGGAAGACTAACGTCTGGTCAGGCAAAATATACTGGCCAAGACCACCTCAGCTTTCTAGTAGCTCTTCCTGAAAATGGGCTGTTTTCATGGCAGCCTTACTAATGAGGTGAGGGATTGACGTGATCCCCGTAGTAGTGAGCGACACGCAGATGAAGTCAAACGTAGCACAATCGCCTGGAGGACCCCGGTCCACATCAGCATGCTCGGGATGTGGGGAAAGCTACTGCAACCCGCCACTTAACGTCCTTTTCAAGGCGCACAAAAGAGCAAACCTACTCATTGTGGGCATTCAAAACAACAAACCCATACAAACCGATCGATTTTTATTTTGGTTTGGTTAAGATGGAAGAACAGTAAAACTACTATACTCATGGATCAATTTTAACAAATAAAATAACTGACTTCTGCACTTTTACCTCAGATTTTATTAATAACTTTAATTTAAATCGGACGTAAGAGCAAATGGACGCAAGTCAAGTTATTGCTGTATAGAATATTTACTGCTCAATCAGTGGCAGTTTTAGACATAGATGACCTAGGCATTTTGACTAGGGCTTCAGCAGCAAACAAGAATACAAACATATAAAAGTGTATATAATGGGCCTTACAAATGTGAGCTTGCCTAGGGCCTAGTACATCTCAAAACTATTATTAACTCCAGCAGTCTGATAGAGAACATTTACTGTTCCAACAGCTTGGCAAAGACTATCTTATCCTATTAACAATTGTTAAGTGTCATAAACTGCCTATATGAATTTTGTATATCACCATACAGTAGCATGTAAAGGAATGCAAATGTATATTTGAACTAATGGCCAAATCTGGTAATTAATAACAATTCAATACAAATTACAACAAAGAATGCAAATTAAAAGTTATTTTTAAAAAAAGGGGATGTGGGTGTGAAGATCAAAGAAATGGTTAAAAAAACAAAATTAAAACAGCATGTATACCATGCATCCCAAAACACATGCAACAACAACTAGTAATGTTTAAAACAACATCAAGAATTGCGAGCAGAGAGGAACAAGAAACAAGGCAGTGAGATTGTCAAAATAGCTGTGTGAGAATATGTCAATAAAACTATTATTGGGGGGAGGAACCATGTATATTTATCATGCTGCCCAATTGCAGAGTAATATAAACTATTTTAGAGGAAATATTACAAGGAAAGAAATGTTGCTAGAACTCTAAATGTGAATGCCAGAGCTACATACTGGGGAGCATAGAATAAAACCAATGCCCCACCAAGCATGATGTAAAATGAGGGTGGTGAATGAAGTTAGAAGCCTCATCATGGTAATAAAGTGTGACGACTACTACTAGCAGAGCACATAAAGTACTCTAGTCCAGGTTTCCTACAAGTGGGCCAACTGCCGCAGAGTGGGCCTCATGCTCTTAAGGTGTGAAAAGGGAAAAGGTGACAAAGACATATGTTCTGGTGAAAGTCAATTACATGCATTAGTGGTTTACAATTTATTTTACCATATATTATACCCACCCAAAAATATTTATACAATTTATATCCCCATAAAATTCTGTGGACCCTTAGTATTTGTTTTATACAAGTTAAATTTATGTATTTACAGTAATGTAGAAATATGAATAAATAAAATTCTGCCTGAGAACACAAGCACGAGGAGAACCTTAACTAATGACTATCATTACGGCATCTTTTCCAATGATGGGTTCAACATGACGATCTATAGAGCTGAGGAAGATGATTGCTTGCTTCAGCAGTTGCAGCGTGTCCAGGCTAGGTTTTAACCATTGAAAACAAATCTAGTTCTTTTTGGGGGATAGAGTTAATGTCTCCAGACTAAAAGACTGGTGTCTTAAATGCTCAGACACTAGTTCCTTGAAGCAATTACATATACCCCACATTTCAGTCCCAGGGGAAGTGATAGAATCTTACTCTATTTCTAAACATGCTTGTTATGCCCTTACTGATCAGATTCAGTGGATGAGATCTGGAAGTCTGAAATCCTCGCAGCTTCAGTTACATATTCTTGTTTCAATTTTGTGCGTAATTGTTTAACAGCTTCTAAATGCTTATGATCAGCATCTCTAGCAGCAGTGAGGACCTCTTCTTCTGCCAGGAAACTATGAAGCTGAAAAGGGATAGATGATTCAAGTAGGTTGAGATTTGAGTCCCCAAACGCTGATGATTGAGGTAGCTCTTCTGAAGGTGATGCATGGGCTGGGTTTTGTTGTGGGAACTTTGATATCCTAGACTGATGAACATCCCTTTCTTTCAGTTCTTGTAGCAGCTGCGTCTTTTCTTCCATTATCAAAGTTTCTCGCTCCCTTAAATAGAACTCAATCTCAGACAGCTGCTCTTCCATAAGTCGCTTCTGCTTCATCATCTGCATCTCAGTCTCATCCTTGAGAAGACAAAGCTGCTCCAGATGTCTTCTTTCAACCTCACAATGCTGAAGCTCAACCTGTCTTTGAGTCAGCATCTTGTACAGATGATCTAGCTCTTCCATTCTGGCCACCAAATCTTCATGTACCTGTCGCAGACTTTCTTTCTTCTGTGGTCCTTGCAGGCTGAGTGACAAAGTAGGTTCCTGTCCAGAGTCCATGTCTCTGAGCAACTGTAACAGATCATTCCTCTGCTTCTGAAGAGATGTGAGTTGACTGCTGATTGACTTCTGCCATTTCTCAGCTTCCTTGTCCTTGTTGTTGAAGACACTAATTCTAGCTGCCTGCTCTCTGACTTGTTTCCTCAGTACTGCATTTTCATCCTCCAACATCTGATTCTGTTTCAGACAGATGGCCAATTTCTGCTTCAACATCTCAATTTCATCCTGTGTTTCAATCCTTGAACGTTCAGAATCTGCTAAGCTAGCACCTTCATTAGTTGTACTCTTCTGATCTGACAATGTTCTTTGAATTTGGAGATTCTTCAAAACTGTCTCTTTGTACCAAGCTTCTTGAAGAAGAACATGTTCTTTTGAGTAGATTTCTTTGGTTTCCTGCATGTCTTTCTGTAGTCTGCTAAGTTCCGCTGCCAGTTCTTTGTCTTGGAGATCTGGAGTTTCACTACGTGACCTAAGGCTGTATGAATCATCAAACAAGATACTGCTGTGGCTTGATGAAGCAGCTGAGTCATGTCCTGTTGCTGGGTAGCCACCAGGTGAAATTGCTAAATGTGAACAGCTAAACTGAGAGATTTCACTACCACTTGTTTCTATTGTACTTTGTTCTGGGTTCTTAACAATACTGTGTTTGCCTGAAGTTTTATCCTTGATGTCTTTCCCTTCAAAGTCTGATGTTGAACTATCATTACAGCTTTGTGTATGCAACTGATCTGAAGAAATGATATGTTCCAAATTTGTATCTGACTTCAAAACTAAGTCGTGATACTCTTTTATGGAGTCTCCACATCTATCAGTCAAGAGATGAGATACTGCATCAACATGTGAATCTCTTAATATACTTTGCTGCATTTCTAAAAGTTGTTGTTTAATCAGTAGTTGGTGCTGTAAGACTTCTTTTGATCGCTCAGCAGAATGAGCGGTTGATGTGGTTCCCTGGATAAACTTGTCAATATAAGACCGTAAATGTTTATTTTCCTGCCTCAGCATCAGTATCTGCTCTTCTTTCTCTGTAAACATCTCATGCAAGCTGTGAGTAGTCAGATCAAGATGATTTTCTGCATGTTCTACTATATCCCCTAGCTGCTCATGTCCCCTAATTAATTCCATATTGTCAGAAATAATGTTTTGTCTTTGAGATGTCAAGCTCTGGTGAAAAAGATCATGTTCCAGGCGAGTGTCACTTTTCTTTAGCTCTTTTTTCTGTGGGATTATTATTTTGTTATGGACATCATTGAATTTCAGGATTTCATTTTCTGGGCTTAT
This sequence comes from Ariolimax columbianus, assembly GCA_036924085.1. Taxonomy (NCBI): domain Eukaryota; kingdom Metazoa; phylum Mollusca; class Gastropoda; order Stylommatophora; family Arionidae; genus Ariolimax; species Ariolimax columbianus. The sequence goes on along the minus strand of JAVGWX010000001.1, from coordinate 113,619,424 downwards.
CTTGGCACTACTTTTGCCCAGTAGCTGGGCATTCAAAGTCTTATAAGACTGGTGCATCTCATTTCTTAGTTTCCTATTATAATTTATTTGAACTGCAAGTTTCTCCTCTAGCCTGTGTTTGTCTGACTCTAAAGATAATACCCTTGCTAATAAATCTGCATAAGAAATGTCATGACCATTCGCTGTTCTAACACTGGAATGCTTGAAGTGAATTTGAGATGGGTTTACTTGAGGGCAATTTAATAAATTCCTTTGATCTTTGGGGGGATTTGCACTTGCCATTAACATTTGAAATTCACCATCAAACACAACATCAAAACCATCACCTTTATGTTTAACCACCCACTGGTACAATTTGTGGAACTTGTGCCTCACCTCTTGACAATCTTGACGTATGCAGCGGCCGTCGAATACCTCCCACACACTATGATGTTCAGGTTCCAGCTCGAAGTTGCCTGACTCGATAACCGTGCTAGTAAGCTCCCACTCCAAAGGCAAATCCTGGCTGGATTGATGGCATATGTCCTCAAGTTCCTCTAGAAAGCGCTCCTTAGCAGAACTGGTCTCACTCACCTCACTCCTAGAAGAATCTGCTTCATCTCCATCAGTTTCTCTATCAGAGGCTGGTGAGCTTGCAATATGAGTAGGTGTGGTAGCTGTTGAGGAGCCGGAAGAAACACTATCTCTGTGAGCAAACACGACCTGGAGCTCATGCAGAACTTGACTGTGAAGATGCCTGGTCTGGGAGATCTCTGTTTGTTCAAGAAGAACATCACTGGCTTCAGCAAATTCCTGGAAATGAAGACCAGATAGTCAAAATATACTTCACAGACAATCTGACCAAATCTACATTCTCAAGTTAATTAGAAATTTATCAAACCTTTTTTTCTTTAAGAAATACACTGTTACATTACAAATAAGTAGACTACCATTTCCTCGTTATTGTACTGTATTTTCTCAAGTTTCAATAAAATCATGGGGTCATCAAAAACAGATGGCTTGCAGCAAAACATGTATGTGCCCTTGTGTTGATTCTGCAGTACTTTTTTCACATGACGAGGCTGTGAATGCCAAGCACAAACATTCTTTTACGACATGCATAGTAGGGTCAGTATTCCTTTTCTATCATGTTCTCCAAAATAAGAAGCCCTAGTATACACACAGTAGATTATTAGTCCCAGAGACTATAAAATGAATGCCTTCATGAATTTTAAAAAATAATTACAGAATGATTTACAACATCACCTGACATGTCTCAGCCTGCTTAAATTATGACATGAAAATCAACTGTGATAAGACAGAAACTATGACAATAAACCTACCATTACAGTGCAGTTACCACACCGTAGGCAAAATCTTAAAGCAGGTCCAGGAATTTACGTATCTGGAAAGTGTCTTTACTGAAGACGGCAGGCTGGACAGAGAGAAAGGAAATAGAATCTAAAAGGCAAACAAGGTGCACTACCAACTGGCACCGATACTGAAACATCCAAGTGTCGATATGTCCACTAAACAGACGATGATAAACACATTGATCATCCCTACGTTATGTTATCAGTGTCAAATATGGCCACTACTAGAAAAGCACAAACGTAAGATGTGAGATGTGCTGTGTAAGAAATGCAGCAGGAAAAACAATTCCAGACAGAATCCGTAACAGTATGCTTAGGAATATGGTGGAGACTACACCGGTATATTGAAGCACAGAGAGTAAAATGGTTTGGTCATTTGACAAGAATGCACTATAAACAACCTGCAGCTAAATCATACTACATGAAGGTACCAGGTTCGCGAGCATTAGGTCGGCCACAGCGGCGTTTGATAGAGGGGATCAAGGAAACACTCCAAAAGTTCAACATGTCGATTACACAAGCCTCTCACCTAGTGCAAATGAGAAGTCTACACATACCTCCTTTCTGAATTGCCGCAAGGCAAGAGCAGTAGGACACAAGAAGAAGAATTACTTACTTTAAATATAACTACTATGAGGTGCTTGTTTTTAAAATTATAACAAAAAACATTATCTAAGTATATGAATCCTTAAAAAGTGCAATTGAAAAAATGATTGCCAATATTTTAAAATGATAACTCACTTCATTTTCCTTGTGAGGAAGGTCCGAGGCTTCAGCCAGTTTCTCACTTTCCTCTGTAGTTATCAGGTCTTGATCTCCACTAGAAGAACTCTCACCGGCATCAAATGAGATTGACTGCTGATGCTCTTGCATCTGCTTGGGAGGATGATCTGGATTTAGTTGTTTCATTTCTTTTGTTTGTCTTTTCTCCATTTCCTTCCTCACTTTCTGCAGTGCTTTGTTAAACTTCCTCTCCCACTCATACCTAACAGCTTTCATTCGCTGAGCAAAGTGCTGTTCAATCTCTAGCTTGTACTCTGCTTGCTTTGCTTCATGCTCAAGAGTTAGTTTTAATTCTTGTTGCCTCATCTTTGTAACATACTCTTCTTCAAGTTCTTCTTTGATATGACTCAAACGTTTCTCAAACCTGTCCTCACTCGATTTCTCCAGTGCATGACCAGACCATGTGTCTCTTGTGTTACAGTTTGAATTGAAGTCTGTAGACATATCTTCCCTTGTGAAAACATCAGCCCCGTGGAATTCTTCATTGCGCTGAGATTGGTCTAGAATCCTAAAATCCAAATTTACACGCTGTGCTTGTAAGTGTGAGTGAGAAATGCCTACAGAGAGTTCATGCTGCCACATCATTGCACTGCCAGGCTCTTCGGTTGACTCAACTAAGAACTGATCAGGTGTTTCTGGTTCAAACCTTTCCCTGATCGCCTCCTCATGAATAGGATGAACCCTACATTGGCCTGTCTGATCCTCAGCGATCTCTAGCTGAAATCCATCACACTGTTCTTCAACAAAGTCTGGCTTTTTGGTAGATGCACTGTATATTTTTGATGGCTTTGACCTGGAAACTTTGCGCTGTGCTGAAAATTTCAAAGATGGCTCAGCTACAAAACCTTCAACAATCGGCCCATCATCAACTGCTGGTGAAAAACAGTCCCCAAGAATGTCATCCTCTGAATGAAGATTTTCTGAAAATGAAGCAGAATGAGAATATGGAGCACATGTGGCCTTGTCATCTGAGGTAAATCCTGAAGTTCTTTCAGACCTCTTTTGTAAAGACAGCCGTTTCTTCAATGAGATATTTTCCTGTTCTAGTGTTTTAACTTGTCTCTGCAAGTCTACAAATTCTGTCTGCAGAATCTTCTCTTCACTTCCATGTTCAGATTCATCCTTATGTAGTGTCAAATCTTCATTAATGAGAATTTCTAGGGAGCAATTATTTTCCTCCAGCTGCCTGTTTCTAGACTGCAAGTCAAAAATCTGAGCTTCATAATTCCTTTTAATCTCTGCAATGCTTCTATCATGTTCCTCAGCACATGCTGACAATCTCTGCTGCAACTGTGACATTTCAAAAGTCATTTCTGTATTCTTCTCTTGTTGTTTCTCAGCAGCATCTTTCAAGACAGCTCTCATTTCTTCTTCTCTCTGAAGTGCCTGATCTCTCATCATGATTACATCATCCTCCAAAGTAGAATTTCTGTTCTGGAGATCCCGTCGTAGAGTCTCAAGTTCCTCTATTCTCATTTCTAAAGCTTGTTTTTCTTCAGAATAATTCCCAGTGGAACACATTAGTGACTTCCGTAACCTCTCCAGTTCATTTGTAGAACTACAACACTTGTCCTCAAGTTCATACAAACGAGCTTCATAACTCTTTTCTAAACTCTGCAAGTCTTTCTCATGATCAAGCTTCATTTCATCCAAATGTTTCTTCAGCCTGGAAACCTCCATCTCACAGAGCCTTCTTTTCTCCTCTACATCTGAGAGTTGAATCTCAAAACTTTGCTCCAGATCATTTCTCTCTCTGTTAAATTTAGCCGTCTGCTCATTGATAAATCTCTTTTGCTCAGCAATGGTCCTTTCCAAAGTCACACAACTTTCTTCCAGCTCATTGGTCTGAATTTCATGAAGTCTCTTTAGGCCAGCAACCTCACATTTATGATTGTTGATCATCTTTGACATATGATCTTTCACCCTGACCAGTTCAGAGTTTGTGCTCTGAAGGTGAAGTTCTTGTTCAGAAAGCTGGTGTTCATATACATCCTTGGCAGAGGCTGATTTAGCCTTGACCTCAGTCAACTCTTTTTCCAATCGTTCACACTGCTTCTCACAATGCAGCATCTTCTCTTCCATCTGACCTATCTGGTGCTCATAGATTTCTTTCATCTGGTCTTGGTCATGGTAGACATTTTTAGTCTCCTCTGCCAGTTGAGACCTCAACCTCTTCAGTTCTATCTCCTGGTCACCAAACTTCTGCTGCATTTCTTCCATGCAAGAATCAAAGTTTGCCTTTAACATCTCCTTCTCTTCTTTGCTTTTTTCCATTGATGCTTGGGCAGATTCAACTTCTTCCTTGAGTGAAATGCTAACAATATCTTTCTGTTCAAGTTCCTGTTTCAGATCATTAATTTCTTTGATGTACATATCACAGTCGTGTCTCAGATCAAATATTGTTGCTTCTTTTGTTTCCATATCATCGGTCATGAGTGTCAGTTTTTCATTCAGATGTTTACCCTCCACCATAAACTGGGTGGCTATTAGCTCTTGGCTGTCAAGATCAGTTTGTACCTTTGAGATTCTTTGTTCGAGGTCACATCTCTCTTCCTGTAAAGTATCAATCTGAGTTTTCAGTGAGGCATTTGTGTCATTCACATCTTTCATAGAGAGAGTGTTCTGTGTCAATGTTTGTGAGATGTCATTTAATCTGGAGGACTGTCCATCAATGCAAAGCTTTTGATCAATTATAGTTGCTTCCTTCATATGTATGTCCTCCTGAAGATATGATGAAAGCCCCAAGAGGGACTTATAACTTCTGTCCAGAGTCAGAAGTTGACCTTCTAGCTGTTCTCTAGCAAATCTCTCATTAGCCACAGACTGCATTATCTCTGAGATTTCCCTCTCTTTCTGGGAAAGTATGCCTTCTATTTCTCCAACCTGCTGCTCAAGGGCTTCTCTCTGATGAGCAGTATCTTCCAAATATGCATGAGATTCAGAAGTCAACGTTTCATTCAGGTCCTGAAGTGATTTGTTGTGCTGCCTCAATTCTTGCAGTTTGTTATTGTTTACTTGTAATGTATCTGTGAGTTCTGATAACTTCCCAGCCTGTTCCTGCAGTTGTAGTTCCTGAAGTACAACAGTAGCACATGTCTCTTGAACTTCTCGTGTCAGATTGGATAAGGTCACCTCTAAGAGCTGACTCTTCCGCTGGGTAATAGTTAATTCTTGCACCAACTGTTCCTTTTTTGCATTCATATCAAATATATGTTGTTCCAATTCTGCAATAGTTGATTCTTTTACTGCTACAGATTTATTCAGATTTTCCATTTCTTGCAACTGCTTTTCATTTGTCAGCTCAAATTTCTTTTCTTTAGCGCTAATTTCCATTTTCAGCTCCTCTTCAGCAGCACTTGTAACTTCTAATGTATGTGACAATTTCTTTATTTGCTGTTCCAAATCAGTAGTAAGACTGGTCATTTCAGCAAGTTCATTCTCTTTCTGTGCTATTGTGCTTTGCTCGTGTTCTTTCATTTCTTGACTATTATTAAGATCCTGTGTCATGCCAGCATTCTCAGCA